>JBAIAC010000018.1:36447500-36833932 GCA_037349315.1 Chelydra serpentina | reverse complement strand
AATGGCCCCCTCAAGGATTGAACTCACAACCCTGGGTTTAGTAGGCCAATGCTCAAACCACCGAGCTATCCCTCCCCCCCCCATCTGATCTAATTAACAAGGCAGTGAACTTCTGATCCTACTCTTGGTACCTAATTGGAAATCCACATCTCTATCTCTGAAACACATCTTTCCTGCTGGCATGTCATTCCCTGGGAAATTCCCACCCTCTGACTCCTCCACCTCAACCAAGCTTCACTATCATCATCACTGTGTACCAGTATTCAATTGTTTGTTTAAAACTTGTAGTGTGTGTGTGTGTGTGTATCTATCTATCTATCTAGCTATCTTGTCTGGTGAAAAAAATTTCCCTGGAACCTAACCCCCTTATTTACATTAATTCTTATGGGGAAATTGGATTCGTTTAACATTGTTTTGCTTAAAGTTGCATTTTTCAGGAACATAACTACAACGTTAAGTGAGGAGTTACTGTATTGCATCATTTCAAGGTTAAGCATTGCAGCTTAGTGTTTCTAGTACCATTTTGTTCCTAAAGCCTTTTTATTGTGTCCACACTAATAAACTATGCCTGAGTAAACTAATAAAATGCATCCACGCACAGCACTTATTCTGTACCTATGTACGGGGGGCATCTATTGTGTAATTTCCAGCACATTTCTTGCAGCAGGTGCATAGCATAGGCGAAGGCACATACTTGGCAACATATTATGTATATTATAGCGGGAGTTGGTACCAAAATCCTATACTTAAGTTGCCTAACACTTTGCATCAGAAAAGATATTTGAGAATCTCTAACATGTCAGTGTTTGCAGCTGGATTTTGGAATTTGATAGTTAGAAAGCACTATGGCAAGAGAAGTACCTATGTAATTCTGCTCAGGTTTGGCTTAGATGTAAACTTTTGAAAATCACTATTTCCTTTCTGTACTTTGTATTGTCAACTAATTGAACATTCTAATGTAAGGGTGGGCCGGGCCCACAATATGACCAGTGCAGTAATGCTGCAAACCCTGGGGACCAGGCAGCCTTTCCAGGAAGAGGTGAGAGAGAGCCAGACCAGCCTCCACACAAACAATCCCTTTAGACTTAGCACATGGGCTCACTGGCCCCTACCCTATTCTCCAGGGACACCACATAGGGAAGGAGCTCTGTCCATCTCCTGAAGGGGAAAAAGAGAGAGAGAAACAGCCCATGCTCCCCATACCACATCCTAGACCAAGCATATGGCCCCAGCAGTCTGTTTCTCCCTTTGGATAATAGTATTTTCCTGCTGCCAGCAAACATACTTAGCCCTGTGCCCTGAGCTGTTCTGAAGGTTCAGAACTCAAATCCTAGTGGTGATGCATGATGGGGAGCTTGCTACAGTAGAATTTGTTTTTACTGTTTTTCTTTTTTAAAACCCTAAGGAATTACATTTTACACACACACACACACACACACACACACACACACACACACACACACACACACACACACACACACACTTTTAAAAGAATGTTATTAAAGTTGCAAAGTCAATCACTTGTTAGATGTTAGGAATCCCAGAATTAAGGTTGCCCATGCCTGGTGATACACTACCAAGAACATCTGATCAGATTAAAAATGTGCTTTCAGGTAATACTCAGGCAAAGAGTCTCACGTGTTTTTACAAATGTATGATTTGTACTCTGAATAAAACATTGGGTGGTGGTGTCGCTTAAAAACAAGCTTTGTTACGTACATTTCATAGAGTAATCTTTTTTATTTCTTGAAATATCACCCTAACTTTGATACATATTATTGTATTTGAAAGATAAAATCTCTGCTTTTATGAGATATCAAAACAGTGTAAATCACTTTAGTCATCCTCAGGAGTAGCTTATAAAGCACTGCAGGAACCTATTCAAGGTGTAGAAACTTCAAAGCAACTTTACAAAAAATTAATCTGATCTTTAAAAAGCTTTACAAAATTTTCAGAAGCCTGATGAAGTTTTCACATAATATGATATCTATCTCAGAAATAGAAAATGTAACTCCAACAATAGATACTTCAAAACATAATTCTATACACCAGGATGAAAAAAGTTCCTAAGTGATTTAGGAGTCTAAATCTCATTGAAAGTCAATGAGACTTACGTGCCGAAGTGCCTGACTCGTTTTTGAAAATGGGACTAGGAACTCCTGAAAATCTCTTAGGAACACGTGACGATCCCTAGATCTTATTGGAATGAAGCAAATCAGAAATTTCCAGGCTAAGCCGTATTAGTGATGTGTCACAAAGTCATATTAGAAGAATTAAAAACGCAACTTTCCCCACCTCCATTTTTAAACCCATATCAGAAACTATTTCTCCAATTCACCTCGTGTTTTGCCAAAAAATTATCCTCACACACACAAGACATGACAAAATAAGTGCACAGGGCCATATTCTGTGAGAAATTTGAAGGGTGGAGAAGTGGAGGGAGTACAGGAGACAAAAGTCAGCAAAACTTGTTAAAACCTGACCTATAGAAGTTACCATCTCTCTGTAAAACACAAGAAGAAATACAGAGAGGGATGAGTTTATTGCACATGCCAGGGATTCCTTGCATCCCTCAGTGCCCCCTCAGACTCCCATCCCCCACTGGAGTTACAGTGATCAGAGGGCTTTTGTGTGCCTCATTTCCCCCCCAATTGCTTGCCAGGGGTCGTGTGCATACCCCTATTGGCCCATTTCCCCCCCCCCCCCTTATTATTAATCTTTATGTCTGGGAAACAAATCATTCAGCATGTGAATATATAAACTATTGGGAGGATTAGCAGAGATGAGCAGGGATATAGTTATGTTGGAAGGTGTTAATGGATGTCATCAACCAGTTCTTTCATCTATAGACAATTGCAGAGGTGCTTGAAGCTGTTGCTGTGCTAAAAAGCTGGCATGGGCTTCATGTGTGCCCCATTTTGCCTATTTTAGTTTTCTGATTTCCCCCAAAATCAAAAAGATTCTGGCCATAGATGCCTAAAACATTCCCTGAAATTTTGGAATTGATTGGATTGGATGTGGCATTCAATATTCGCACGTTACAGACAGACAAACAACAGTGTCATCAAGTTGACTGTAAGGTCTTCATGAGGTCAGCCAGTAAACTCTGAAGACAAACAAATTTATCAAATTCTTTATTCATGAATCGTGTACACCTCTACCCCGATATAACGCGGTCCTCGGGAGCAAAAAATCTTACCGTGTTATAGATGAAACCACATTATATTGAACCCTCTGCCCCTTATCCACCCCCTCGGCCCCAGCCCAGCACCCTTAACACGCCACTCAGAGCAGCATGTCAGAGCCAGACACGCTGACGCGCTGATCCGCCGGAGCGCACAGCCCCGCCCCCCAGAGCGCTGGTTTACCGTGTTATGTCCGAATTCGTGTTATATCGGATCGCATTATATCGGGGTAGAGGTGTATTAGATTTTATTTCTTAAAAAGAGGTAGGGCCAGCTTCTGCACTCATTAATACTAGCGTGGAGTCACTGCTGAGATCACAATTGATTGGTAGTGCCCATTCAAGGCTTCGTCTACACATACCAACCTAATTTCCTTCTTTGACAGGATTACTGGCCAAGTGGATAGAGAAGAAGCAATAGACATGATACATCTTGATTTTAGTAAAGTTTTTGACACAGTCCCACATGACATTCTCATAAGCAGTTAGGGAAATGTGATCTAGATTAAACTACTGTAAGGCAGTGGTTTTCAAACTGCAGGTCTGGGTCGTGGAATTTAAGGCACTGGGTCATGGTGACTCTGGTCAGCGGTGCTGACCAGGCCACTAAAAGTCCCATCAGGGGTGCTGCCCGGCTAAGGCAGGCTAGTCCCTACCTCTTCTGACACCGCGCTGCACCCCAGAAGCGGCCAGCAGCAGGTCTGGCTTCTATGCGGGGGGCCATGGGGCTGCCTCAGCGCTGAGGCCCCCCCAAACCTGGAGCCCCCTCCTGCACCCCAAGCCCTCATCCCTGGCCCCACCCCAGAGCCTGCACCCCCAGCCCAGAGCCCCGATTCCCTCCTGCACCCCAACCCCCCTGCCCCAGCCCAGAACCCCCTCCTGCACTCTGAACCCCTCATTCCTGGCCCCACCCCACAGCCCTCACCCCCACACCTCAACCCTCTTCCCCAGCCCTGAGCCCCTCCCACACCCGAAACCCCTCATCTCCAACTCCACTGGGTTGCAGGCATCAAAAATTTTCTTAAACTGGGTCACCAGAAATTTTTTTTTAAATCCATAGCTATAAGGTGGGTGTACAAACTGGTTGAAAAACCCTTCTCAAATAGTAATTATCAGTGCTTCACTTGTTAAACTGAGAGGATGTTTCTATTGAAGTCCCACTGGAGTTAGTCCAGGGTCAGTACTATTCAATATTTTCATTACTGACTTGGAGTGGAGAGTGTGCTTATAAAATTTGCAGATGACACCAAGATGGGAGGGATAGCTAGCACTTTGGAGCTGGAGACCCCTGGGAGTTGTTGCGACCGCCTACTGATCCGACGCAAGGCTGCCAAGCCAGTTAATGCGTCTTTCTCATCGTCGTCCCCAGAATTTAACAAGGGGCTTTCTTCGTCCTTTCCCACAATGAGATGGGAGTATGAAGGGGGTTGGGATCGATCCTGGTCTTCTTGGAGAACAGGGTAAAGGGGAGCGCTCGGTCTGGTGGCAGGAGAGGAGGCTTCTAATAAAGCTTTTAACTTATCATTTGAATCTTTGAAAGAGGCAAGTTTTGATTCTGTCCACCTATGATTTGCCTCTTCCCACCACTGCATGAAACAATTAACCTCTCCTTTTGCCAATTAAGTTTTAGGTTGGCCGAGTTTGTCTTTTAAGACATCTACTCGGTCTTTGTCCCAAGATCCTAACAGTGGCCACTGAGTTTTGGGATTCTTCTGAGTTAGCCTAGACCATTTTTCCAGAAATTTACAGGAGTCCGGACCCTTCCTAAAATACATAAAATGAGCCAGCGTTCCTTTAGGGAACTGTCCCGACTTAGACGTCTGGTTACCCATACAGGAAGACTTTACACACTAATTACACAAGAAGGAAAATCGGGTTCGTCAGAGCGATGCCCGGTGCAACACACAAAAGGCGCCCACAGGCTATTGCCTCAATCGCCCTTGCTTTCACACCAGGGGTTTTACGCAAGGCACGGTGCAGCTGCAATTGTGCATATTTCACTCACTCAGACCGCGGGGACAGGAACCCTTTGGTCAGCTGATCCCTGGACGGAGACGGCATCCAGACTCAAACACACCACAGGGAGGACGAATAGACACAGAGACAGGACAGTCCTCAGTCCGGACAAAACACAGAAATAATTACCTGACCAGATTCCTGATGTCAGAGCCCGGGATCCCTACCAGAACAGAGTGGGAACCAACAGGTTCAATGGCGTAGACTTCACTGTGGTCATACACCCTTCCGTTCCGGCGGAGGACCGCTTGGGCCAAATGCCCAGGTGCCGGCTGCCACGGTTGTCCTAAGAACGGTCAGGAATCACATGGCCCCAGTGAAGACGGTTGCCATCTCGGTAGAACCTCCAAATTGTCAGTCAGATTCAAGACTCACAAAATTTGTCAGACCACACAGAGAAAGGCGCCAGCAAATTTTTAAAGCTCCCAGAAGATTTCCCAAGCACTTCAACCAAAACACACTGTTTTAGATAAAATATAAAATAGATTTATTAACTACAGACAGACAGATTTTAAGTGATTGTAAGTGGGAGGCACAAAAGGACAAAGATAGTTACCAAAGAAAATAAAAGGTAAGCGCATAGTCTAAATCTTAAACCTTATTACACTAGGCAGTATCTGATCAAGCAGTTTTTATCATCCCACTGTATGTTGCAGGGAGGTACAGTTCTTAATACCTGGGTGGATTTGATTTAAATCACTAGTCAGGAAGACTTGATTTAATCATGAATTTCTACATAAAAGTGCATTCTTGTTGGTTGTTATAACCTTAATACATATTCTTCACAACTCGGAGATAGATGCAGGTTTCATTTTTAGAAGGTAGACACTATACATTTTTTTAATGATTTATTTTGAAAACCTTTCAGATTAGTTTTGCAGCTATATTAGAAAATGAATGATTGTTTGGTTATTTCATTTACCAAATGTAATTGAAGCAGATATTTATGAAGTCATTGGGAGGTGAACTATCTCCAATTCAACGGGTTAATCATTAATATTTCGAGGATTTTCTTGCCAGGCTTTATTAGGAGAACATCACCAGACAGATATTTAAGTTGTTTTATTTAACTAAAACAACAATGTTATGTATTTTGGATTTTTTTCTTCAACAGCAAACATATAATATTTTAACAAAACAAGCATATGAATTTTTGAATTTAGTTAAACATTCAAGTTATTTAAAATCCGGTTTGTTTTTGTTAAAATTGTTTTTAACTAAAATAGTTACATGACATATTTAAAAAGAACCCCCAAAATTAAATTGACTCTGTCAGCCAGGTCAACATGAGAAACTTAAAATATTGGCTTCTGCAGCCAACTCAGTCGTCTTCATTTTCCTGTTTGTTCATAATCTGGAAAAGAAAAACAAGCTTTCCTGCTTTTTCAGGTCCCAAACAATTTCTCAATTTGGAATGAATTAGTCTAAAGGAAGAAAATATTCTGTCTACACTGGTAGAAGAAGCTACTGCTGTTAAAAGTGAGATTATCACTTCAACAGTCTCTGAATCCAAGTGCTTAAGTGACTTACACCAGTTCATTGGTGTGACTTTCTTTAAAACATCATCAGCAAACATATATTTCTTGAATGGTTCACCCTTAGCTCTGAAGTTTATTATAGTTGGAATTATGGAGGGATGATTGCTGGCTGTTCATATCATAGCCAACTCCTCTTATTCATCAGTTAAGGTTTGACCTGTTACCGAGTATTGATAAATATTTGCAAGAAAATGAGCTGGAGATAGTGCTTATCCTATTCGTATTTTTAATGCTTGTAATTTAACTTTGTCATTGCATATTTCTCTTTTTAAGATCTCACTCAGTTCCTTCCAGATTTCAACAACGTCAGCAATAGAACAGCTATTTCCCTGCATTTTGTTCAAGGCTACAGAGAAAGGCTTCAGAGTACTCAGCATGTGTTCAACATTTCTCTTAAGCGTAATGTTGAGAATTTTGGCTGTGACAGAGCCATCTATATTTTCACGATTTTGTTCACAAACTGTCATCGGATTAGGCTAGTTCTTGATATACTGCTCAAAACAGTCCACTACTGAGTTCCATAGCATGTCTTGTGGGAGAGTTAGCTTGGTTCCTCCCACTTTTTTCAGAGCAGCTGCTGCAAAGTGGTTGTTACGGAAGTATTTTGCAATTTCAACAACATTAGCCTTTATTTCTGGAACACTGATGTCTTTGGCTAGGAGGTGCATCAAATGAGCAATGCAACTGTATGTTATTAGCTTGGGACTCACTTCACTCTCATCTAAATAATTTCTTCTCATCTTGGATACATTTGCAGCATTGTCTGTGACCAAGCTGCATACTAGACATTTGAATTTTTTTCACAGTTTGTTACAGGTTTTACTGCTACTTCTTGTAAATATTCTGCTGTGAGCATTTCCTGACGTATCGATTGTTTCTGTAAGGAAGACATTCCCTTCTTCTGTTGTCACACAAGCACATACAACAGGATCAATGTGGACATTGCTCTATCCATCAAGACTCAGGTTAATTCTAGATCCTAGGGGGTTAATTTCACCCTCTAGACCTTTTGCACACTGCTCAATTTCCTTTTCATACACTTTATCCAGCAATTTGCCTGCGACATCTGCTCTGTTGGGTGGACTGTATCCTGGTCTTAATGACTAAACCATGTTAATGAAGTGTGGGTTCTTAATCATATGGAAAGGAGAGTTTGTTGCATAAACAAACCAGGCAATTTTTTCATCAGTTACCTCTTTTTGTAATCTGCTGGTTGTTATCACAAACTTACCTATGTTTGTTTCTGGATGATGGAGATTTCCCCCCCCCCCCCCCCCCCCGCCTTTTTGATATACTGTAGCTATGTGACATACATGATGTGTCTGAAACATTATCATTCATAGGCGCCGACTCCGTGGGTGCTCCGGGGCTGGAGCACCCATGGAGAAAAATTGGTGGGTGCTGAGCACCCAGCGGCAGCTCCCCGCCAGCCCGCCCAACTCACCTTCCGTGTTCTGGGTTCCCTGGACAGAGGCGCCTCGCCTCTCGCCAAGGCACTTTTTTTAGCTGCAATAGCCGCCTCTCAGCTGTGCGGCCAGGGGGGGCGGGGGATGGGGCAGCAGCATTCCCTGCTCCTGCAGTGTGACTGCCCTGTGCTGGGATTGGCCACCTGGGCTGCCTCTCAGGTCTCTCTGGGCCTGAGAGGCGGGGCTAGGAGGTGTGGAAAGGGACATGGTTGGGCCTGGGGGCGGGGCCTGTGTCAGTGCTACCTCCCACCCCCAACGCCGTGGTCAGTTGGAATCGGGGGGCGGCGGCAGGAGGTGGGTCCGCCCGGCTGAGGAGTGAATGCAGCGCGAGATCCTGGTGCGCAGCGGGCAGGCACTGTGCGGTGAGTGGGGCGTGAGGGGGACGGAGTGTGAGGGGGTGGGAGCAGGGTGTGCTGCTTCTTGTAGTTAGATGGGTAGAGGGTGCAGGGAGTGCAGGGTGGGGTGGGTGCATGCAGGGCCTGCGCCCCCCCCCCGTGGCAGCCAGCTCCCCCCCTCCCCAGCTAACCGCCCCCCCACAACGGCGGCTCAGCTCCCGAGGCCCGCGCAGCCTCCCCGTGCCCCCCGCGGGCAGGGGCGGGCCCGGCTTCCCACGCCCTCCGCGGGCAGTGGTGGGCCTGGCTTCCCATGCCCCCCGCGGGCAGAGTCGGGCCCGGCTTCCCACACCCCCTGTGGGCGGCGGCGGGCCCGGCTCCATGCCGGACCGCGGCGGGCCTGGTTCTCCACGCCCCCCGCAGGCGGTGGCGGGCCCGGCTCCACGCTGGGCCATGGGGGGCCTGGTTCCTCACGCCCCCTGCGGGTGGCGGCGGGCCCATCTCCATGCCAGGCCGTGGCGGGCCTGGTTCCCCGCAGGCAGCAGCGGGCCCGGCTTCCCGCGGGCCTGGCTCCCCACGGAGAGTGCAGGGTGGGGTGGGTGGGGTAGAGGGAGCTGGGTGCCGGGTGGGGAAGAGGGGTCTGGGGGTGAGACCTGGGTGGGGAAGAGGGAGCTGGGTGCCGGGTGGGGAAGAGGGATCCGGGGGTGAGACCTGGGTGGGGTAGAGGGAGCTGGGTGAAGGGTGGGGAAGAGGGAGCTGGGTGCTGGGTGGGGAAGAGGGAGCTGGGGGCGGGAGCTGGGTGGGGAAGAGGGAGCTGGGTGCCAAGTAGGGAAGAGGGGTCTGGGGGCAAGACCTGGGTGGGGAAGAGGGAGCTGGGTGCTGGGAGTGGAAGAGGGAGCTGGGGGCGGGAGCTGGGTGGAAGGTGAGTTGGGTGCGCATGCACGGGGGGGCTGGCGGGGAGCTGCTGGTGGGTGCTCAGCACCCACCAATTTTTCCCGGGGGGGTGGGGGGGGAGGTGGTGGCGGGGATTTGGGGAAGGAGGTGGGGCCGGGGTGGACTTGGGGCGGGGCCGGGGGTGGAGTGGGGGGGGCCGGGGGCGCGAGCACCCACCGGCGCCGACAAAAGTCGGCACCTTTGCTATCATTGGCAGATAACTCTGAAGCTATAGAAAATGATGGTGATCTTGAAGGTGGATAGTCTTCAGAATCCTGTATGTTGATAATGGATTGTCCTAAACAAAATAAGTCTATGCAGTTATTTAATTATTATTACCATACTGCTGATTTAGTATTACTCATTGCATTTCCTGACACTCAGTATTATTTTAAAGGTGAAATTGTAAAAGGAAGATCTGCATATTTCAGCTATTTATTTTTTATCATCACAACTGCATCTAAAATGATAGTACCATAGAGTAAAAACTATATTTTTTGCTCAAACATGAGAATTCAAGAATAGTCCAGAAGGAAGACAGGGAGTCCTTAAGAAAGAAGTATGAAATAAAGAAGTTTACCAACCTGAAGATCTTGTATGTTCAGACATGTTCCTTTCATCATCCTCAACGCAGATTCCTCCTGAGAAGGAACACTTCTCCCAAACTGGGCCTCTTTTACAGCCTGCTGCCATTATAGGTTTTCCCTTTTTGTGAGAGAATGGTATGGTAGATCTCAAATCAATGAAGGCCACACTCAGAAAGACCTCAAGACTTTTGGAATGTGCTGCTCAAACAGTTTCACTTTTGTTTCTACTGCCTGTCCCTCCCTTCTCACATTTATCTCAAGATTTCTTCTCCTTGTCCAGATCTATTCCACCTGCAACAATCTTCTATTCATTGACTTTTTTGAAACTTTGCACTTTTAGAGAGAGGTAAGGGATTGACTCTGTGTACACAAATTTGCAGAGGGATAATAAGGTTGAGGTCTGTTATTTCTCACCTCTATATATTATTTATTTATTTACTTTAAAACATTTTTGCTGTTAACAAGCATGTTATCTCTGGAGATACAAATCCACAGTTTGAGAACTGCAAAACTAAGCATCTCTGATGGTATCTTCTAGACTGAGCACTGAGTCCCATTGGGTAGATAAAAAGATTAACCTAAATAATCTATACAGAAGCCCCTGGAATCCCATAAGATTGGGTCACTGATCCATGAACTATTGGAACTCATTTACAAAACTTTTCTTAAACATTACATGAATATATTGTCTCATAGTATAGAATTAGAATTTATAATCCCTATTCCATGATGAGACATTATAGCTCAAAGATGTATCTTAATTAAAACTATCTTTAGATAGGTTTTTGCCACAAAAAACATTTTATCAAAAAAATGCGATTTTATTCACCCTGCTTAATACACAGGCTTCCCCTTTAAGCCTGGGATCAGTCTCCTCAGTTCAAGTCTTTTGTCTTCCCAGCGTTCTTGTTGCTTACAGCATAGGTGAGGGAGGAGAAAGGCAAAGGTATGATGCCACTGCCCCCTATTTTGTGTCCTCAGTCCATATGCCTGAAAAACACTATCCCAGACATGTCCTAGGGGGTTTTGCTGACTCACAGAGTAGAGCAATCCCCCATTATGTTATGCTTGCATAGCCCTCTTGCAGCATTGTAAATCCTTTGTTTACAACTCCCCTTTTGATTAATGGTCACTTAACACCCTCTTGGGGTGCATCACCACCCTTGTTATCACTGGGGACCTAGCAGTAGAGACTGAAACTTATAACATATTTCAGTAACAACCATACAGCAAAATCTCATAACTTCATACACACTAACAATATACATATTTAGACAGAACAATGGGTTTAATAAAATCATGACTTTTCATATGTTATCTTACATGGCATGTTTTCTATAAAATATATTATATTTTTGGGGCCTCAATCCTGTATGCTGCCCTTTGTGAACCAGGGATTCACCTGGAGGGGACAGCACAATCATTGCGGCTTCATTTTGTTCATAATTTGTTAGAAGCAGCCTTCTATTCTGTGCCCACAAATCAGATGGCTAGAGATCTAAATGGCATCAGTTGTGCCTGCGGTTATTTGTAACAGTAAAATTCTGCCCAGAATTGCAAAATTATAGAAACAAAATTGGAAGCTAGGGTAAAGCTGCTTTTGAAATTAAACACTTTGTGACAGAGTCTCTTGCGGCAAATGATGTTAAACGGAACTTATTTACTTCTTAATGAGCCTATAACCTCAAGAAGTGCAGTGTTTTTAAAGTTTTATGCTACTTAGAAGTAGTACATTCCCTTGATTTTTTTTTAAAATAAAGCTCAGTCTAGAAGTATGGTGGATGATGTTCTTTCTCTATTTTAAGCAGTAAATAAAATATGTTTAAAAACAGCTGTACCATTTCCTGTTTCAACAAAGAATGAAAGGGAGAAGGGATTTGCATTAACTTCCTGAATGACAGCATTCCAGTTGTGGGGACTGGCCATGGAAAATCTGCCAATCAGAAGTGGGCTCTAGAGGAAAGCTCTGTACTGTTGTTTACATGTTCTTTGACTCTTTTTCTCCGCTGTTGCTGACACATTCACGTTCATGTTGTACCAACTTGGAATGTCTTGTCAGTATATTGCTGTTAAATGGCTGCATAAATGGCAGGGAAACTGGGATCCCAGCAACAGATGGCAAGTAGACTAAGTGGGAACCTCTGTCTGTCCCTGAATAGCCACAGGTAAGGCTGGGAAATTTTAAGGATGGAATGAGCAAGCCTTTCTTTGTGTGCATGAGGAACTGCTTTTGTGGCTCCTGTTTGAAACATTACATTTGATTCTAGCTAGCAAACTGAGCAGGGTGGGCTGTGATGAAATGGAGAGCAAAGTATAGCAGAAATTTAACAGATGATGTGCTGCAGGGCTGTGAGAATCAGAGCTGAGTACCTGTAAACTGAACATGAGTTGGATGTGGAAATCAGTGTTATGTAATCAGTTTTACTGACAAACTGCAGCAAGATAGAATCAAATGCAAACCCATGGGAGAGGGAAACACTTTTCCACCATGCATTCATTACACAGAACAATTGACACAAATATGTTCTGTTTGTCTGTGTTCTACCAGAAAACAAATTGTTGCTCAAATAGAAGATTTTAAATCTCAAAGTACATTCCAAAATACATGTCAAATGGACAGGAGGATCTTCACTGATATCTCGATTTCTTAGAGTTAGACAGGCTTTTTAGTAAACCAACAGTTTACTAATACCAATAAAGAAGCTTTGATCCTAAAGGGCGTATACAGAATGTAAGAGGCAAAATAACTGTGATCAGTGGGGATATAATCCGTAAGAACATGCTTCTAATTATAAATTGGATCCCTTATTATAAGTAAATCAAGAAAGCTCTAACTTTTGGAATATGTGTATCTCAATAGTATATGAATCTCATTTACTTTTCTTTCAAGGAGTTCAAGTATCTTTAGTATATTCAAGTATATTAGATAAAATATTTGCCATGCTTGAATGATAATTCTAACTCTTTACTTTAGACAGGATAGCTCTATTTGTTTTTAATGTAATATATTCCTTTTTTTTGCATATAAGAATATTTGAAAAGTCAAATAAATAAAAAATTCATATTTTAAAAATGCCTGTGGGTCTATATAAGAAACAAATATATGCACTTTTCAGTACAATTTAGCTAAGTCCTTGACTGCACCTAATAGACTTTATTTAAATTTGCTGCTCAATTTCATTAGACACCAGTAAACTCCCTCCTCTAATACTCCTCTGAATAAACAAAGCCCTGACTGAGAACATAAAAGAACTCCACACCTAAAACTGCAAGGAAAGCAAAGAGTTAATGATAGAGCAGCACTGAATTCAGTGTATTTGCAGATGTTGCAACAACTGACTGCTGATTTTTTCCCCTCCATCCTGTCAGGGAACTCTGCCAGCTATGAATCATGGAATGATTTTTTTGCGCTGAGTAATCTGTGGTTTTTCTTCCCCCGTTCCCCCCTCGCTTTTCTTCCTTAAACTAAAGTCCTTTTCATTTTAGCGAGGTGCTTGATAAACAATAAATACAAGAATAAGCATGCAAAAGGCTGCGTTTTGAGGAGGGGAATTTAACAAACATTTCCAGTTATTTTATCTTCTCTCTGGCAAACCAATTAAATGCAGACAAACAGTCCTGTAAAAGAAAGAATCCAGCTTCTATTTTTGAATAGGCCCTTTATAATATTTAATAGTATGGTGTGAAAGTTGTTTCAGATTTATGTACAAGTGTTGCTAAAGAACATTAACATTTTTGTGCTGATAATATGTTTCCTCTCTTCTCAGATCGCTCTGAAAGAAATAAACCAGACTACCGTTCCTCAGGGTAAGAACGCTATTCCTGTATTTATTTCTCAACTCCCTCCCCGTTTCTCCCCACCCCCCTTTGATGGTGTGGGTTAGGGAGTTTAGCCAACCTACCCTCTTTCTTTCAGTAATAGTAAGAAAGCATTAACATTCACTTTGGATTAAAATTAGCTATTTTATTTTTCTAATGGTCTAAAATCTTAATAGATTTAACAGGTTTTCCCTATTGTCTTTTGTACTTCAAATACAAAATTGCAACAGGCTTGTTTATGAAATACATATTGGGTTGTTTGATAAAACTATGACTTAAAAAATGAAAGGCCTCAGCAATAAATTGTTAAATGCTCAGGGCCGGCTGTAGGCACCAGCAAAACAAGCTGGTGCTTGGGGTGGCACATTTCTAGTGGTGGCATTCTCGCGCTTGCCATGCCGCCCCTAGAAATGTGCCCCAGCCACCCCAGCTCACCTCCACTCTGCGCCACCGCTGCTCGGCTTTCGCGCGCCACCGCCACTCGGGTTCTCCCCGACAGCCTGAGAGGGAGGGGGAGAACCTGAACGGCAGCGGCAGAGCGGAGGTGAGCTAGGGTTGCAGGGGGGCCACAGGAAGCAATGGGGTGGGGGAAATGCAGCACCTGCGGGAGAGGAGGCGGGGCTGGAGATTTGGGGAAGGGGTGGGGTTGAGGCGGGGTCAGGGGGGGGGGAAGAAAAAAATGGGGGGGGGCGGCCACAATTTTTTTTGCTTGGGGCGGCACAAATCCTAGAGCTGGCTCTGTAAATGCTGAAACAGTGACTTCAACTTCCATAAGTTTTTGAGTGTTTGCTTCTGTGACAGGAATAAGAACTCTCAGTTCAGACACATAAGCATCCAAATATTACCGGAGCTTAGATGCCAGCACACCTAAAAGTTAGTGAGCTGGAAAAGAATTATGGATATTACAGATTCATAGATTCCAAGGCCAGAAGGGACCATTGTGATCATCTAGTTTGACCTCCTGTATAACACTGGCTATAGAACTTTCCCAAAATAATTCCTGGAGTACATCTTTTAGAAGAGTATCTAATCTTGATTTAAAAATTGCCAGTGATGGAGAATTCACCACAACCCTTGGCCAATTGTTCCAATGGTTAATTACCCTAACTGTTAAATTCAGACTGGAAAGAAGGGGTAATTTTGTATCTAGCTTCAACTTCTAGCCACTGGATCATATTATATCTTTCTCTGCTAGATTGAACAACCCATTATTGAATATTTGCTCCCCATGTTGGTACAACAGACTGTAATCAAGTCACCCTTTAATCTTCTCTTTATTAATCTAAATAGATTGAGCTACTTGTCTATCACTATCAGGCATGTTTTCTAATCCTTTAATCATTCTCATGGCTCTTCTCTGACCCATCTACAATTTATCAACATCCTTCTTATACAAAAGAACTCTCATTGATTTAGAATTCCCATTAGTGATAGGCAGGGCTGATTTTGTCCTGGAGGTCATGATGGTCACAGAAATCATGATTTTGAATTAGGTCCATCTATGCAGGGGCAGAAGGGCCAAACTGGAGTGGCATTATGACCTTGTGCACTAGGTCACAATACCAATCAAATTTGGCCTGTCTGACCCTTCGTTTCCATCTGTGAAGGGTGGACAGGCCAAACCTGAGCTGCGCTGCAACCTTGTGCACTAGGCTGCAATGCCCAGAGTAGGAAGCTAGGCCCAGCCCTGGGAGACTGGAGCTGTTGCTATGGAATGAATGCAGGGTTGGCTCACTCTCCAACTCCACCACCCAGGCCTCACCTTTCAGCACTTCCCATGCCAGGATCTGTCTTTCCATCACCTTTTTTTTTTAATACGCACATCTCTGCTGTGAAATGTATTAAAAAGTTCTGTGCCCAAATTGTAGTCTTAGTGATAGGTCATAAACTTTAAAACCATTAGATTTTGATAAAACCCTGAAATGTCTGATGCCTTTGAAAATTATCTGAATCTTCTCTGGTCACCATTTTCCTCTTTTCCCCCATCCATTTTCCATTGCTATCTTTTCCTCAGCTCTATTTAAAAAAAAATTTCCTATCACCTTATCTCCAACTCCCTCTCCTGAACTCCCTCTTGCTACCAGAGAGTAAATGGAGCAGTTGAGGATAATGACACTTAAAACAAAGTTAAATTCTTTTGAGCCTGTCAGCTACAACTGCAGTCTCATGTTCCTTTCCTTCAATTCTATTCTAGACCCTGTCCAATCTGGTTTCTGTCCCCCCATACTCCAGTAATACAATTCTTTCCTAAGTCTCTAGTGACCTCTTTGTTAAATTTTGGGCAAGTTGTCCATTCTCATCCTCCTTCACCAATTGGTTGCTGAGGCCAGGACTTACTCCTAATGCATGGACATGACACTGAACACAATTTGTCCCAGACTGCATTGACTTTAAAGTTTTACATGGCACCATGTCACCGAAGTCACTTGTCCACAACTATTTTCAAACGTGATAAATAGAGCTTGTTGAAAATTTTCTGACGGAACAGTTTTCCATCAGAAAATGCTAGTTTGATGGAATCAAAGAGTTTTGCTGGCAGGCAGACTGCCTGGCTAAGCTTGCCTGCCTGCTTTGCTGATTTCCTGCTAGCCCACCTGCCAGCCACGTAGGCTGGCAGGAAATCACACATACTGGCTGTTCTGCCTGCTTCCTGGCTGGATGCCTGGCTGTCAAGAGGGCGGGGTTCCCAGACTGCTGTGGGCATTAAGCCAGGCATGCTAGAAAGCTTTCCTGCTCCCAGCAGACAGGCAGGTGGGCAACTGTATGGATGGCTTACTGGTTGCCCAGCTCACCAACATGACATATCATGTCATTTATATATTATACCAATTACAGCAGGAACTTTCCAATTACCAATCGTCAATTTTTTTATTTTATAATTTACAAATAATTCTTAAACCCTAATATAAAATAATATAAATACAATATTATATTTTGTAATATAAAAGCTGAAATATTTTGACTATACAATGACAATGATATAAATTGAAACATTCTGATTTTTATATTCTGGTATAAATTATAATATAGATAATGACATTAAAATCATATCAGTAATGTCGAAATGAAATTATTTCAACCTTGTCAAAACAAAAATTTTCATTTTTTTTTCTTAAATGAAATTTTGGAATTCCAGTTCTGAAGGATATTTTGAAGTTTTGGTTTTCTTGTTCCAATTTGAAATGAAGAAATATTTGAAATGTTTGAATTTTGAACTGAAAGGAAATTCCTAATGACTGGCCCTAATAAGAACATAAGAATCGCAGTGGCCAATGCCAGGTGCTTCAGAGGGAATGAGTAGAACAGGTAATCATCAAGTGATCATCAAGTGATCCATCCCCATGATATCCATCCATGATATAATGTTGTTTAAACCTGCCCTCATTTTGATGAGTATCATCTTCAGTATTTTCACCTGCATAATGCAGATAAATTAACTGTTTTAATTGACCACCTATCTCCATATTTCAGTTTTAAATTCTTCTCCCATTCTCTGTGTGGTTATGTGTTTTCCTTTGTATGCATTTTAATTCAGATCTCATGAACAGAAGCCATTTTTCACAATGATCACATAAACATTGATAGAATTAGAGACTTTCCACAAAATTTTTCCACAAAATTTGCTATTTCCCCAAAAACAATATAAGACCTTGAGTGCACTGTGGTTTACGCTGTTTTAGAATCTACATCTCAGTTTTATGACAAGTTTCTAATATTGTAAGAAAAACTGCCTCTGCTCGAGCTGGTTGGGAAACTCCTGCTAACCTTCTTCTCTGGTTATTCCAGACAGTCTGATTCCCAATGATACCCACATACCCTCTGATTCCCTCTCCACTTCATTAGTTACCATGCCACTTTCCTCCTACTCTTCCTATCCAGATACGGCCTACGGAAAAAGAGAGGGAAATTTTTGAAAGGACAGTGTTTTTAGCCTGTCTATTCTGCCTCTTCCTTTGTGCCTGCGTTAGTCCCACTAGTCCAGCTGGCATGCTGAACCAGTTAGTGTAAAGGGTACACTAGTGTAAAGGGCTGGGGAGAATTCCCCTGACATACGAACTGAGGAAGGCAGCCATAGGCTGTCTTCTAAGGACCTCCCTCACAGGCTCTGGGATAAAGGATGAAGCTAGGGATGGGTCAAGCCACAGCACATGGTATTGTGGTGACTCTGTGCAGCATTACTGCTATAATATGGACATCTCTTTGGGGCTGTCTGAGGTTTGTGGTCCCCAGAGCCCTTTGGGAGGGCATAAAGGTGGCTTCTTAGTCACTTATTTCCTTCCCTTCCCCTGGGCTGCAAGTTCTGTGCTGCGTCTCTTAGGAGTGCAACACAAAATCTCACCCAGAGAGTCTTTGCTGGTGGACCGAGAATTAAATAATTTGAAAAGAAGCAGGGATTGGAAGGGGAGGTGGTCCATGAAGGGTTGCGTCTTAGTTCCCCAGAACAAAATGTTTGACAATAGCTCGTCAACCAGAATCTAGTACAATCCCCAAATTTCAAAACTTGTAAACTTGGTTGTTTTCTAAATACCTTGGTTGATGACTTGCTGAAATTTTAATTGCTATAGATAAACTTTTTTTTTTTTTTTTTTTTTTTTAAAGATCCTACATGTGCTAGATAATAAATATGCTATTTTAAAACACTGGTTTTAATACCTTTTCAAGTCCTTAAAGGTTCACATTTAATTATTTTCTGCAGCAGCAATAAGGCCTCTAACGTGAATCTTGGAGAACACATCAAGATGAGCGAGGAGGGCAGGGACAAAGAAATTTCCTGTCTCCAACCAGGATCATACGTAACATATTCAACTTTACTTCAGTGTGCCAGGAGTCAGGACCACTTTAAAAGCAAACACATAATGCAGTGGAATGGCTCAGGGCTACTGTAGATTGCCCAAAAAGAATAGAGTATGTTGTTCTGTAAAAAACTGTGGGTAAAAATTAAGCACTTGGAAAAAGACCCAGCCTAATACGCACATGTTAAGCATATTAGTTAAAAGCCTGATCTCAATTTTTCCTGGATCAGATTCAGTTTTTAATTTTGTGTCCTTGTAAAACTTGCTTTTTCTGTTAATTTTCAGTTTTTAACATGATTTTTCAGGAACAACTATTGATTAGAAAAAGCACTGAAGACTGAAACTAAGTTTAGATTTAATAGTGAGTATGTTGGATATTTATACAAGTTCTTAGAAAGATACATTTACCTGGTCATCAGTGAGCTCCCTAGTGCCATTCACTGCCTCTTGGATACAGCTTTTAAGGACAACAGTAAGATAACTGCTGAAATACAAAATGCAAACACACGTGTCCTTGGTTTTAATCACATGAGCAGCCTCATTGATGGGACTGCTCATGTACTTCTAGGTAAGCTTGTGCCTAAGTGTTTGTAGGATCAGGGTTTAAGGGCCCATGCACAGTGGACCGGCAGCCGAGTAAAGGAACAGTGCCCAAACACAGTTCTAGCTAAATCTAGAATAGAACATAGTTTTAGAACATCTAACACAGCTTGACTGCATTCACAATGGCTGGTGTGTAAAAAAACGGGTTTAGATGGAACTGTTTAAACTGCCTTTTAATACCATTACCTAAACGTATATATGATGAAGCCATAGATTATCCAGGGATGGTTCTTGATTTTGTTGAAATCATCCAGTACTAGATGTGATTTGGTATGGATAGGAGCATAATCAGATCACGGATACGGGAGAGGTGCTGGTGAAAGCAGTGTTTGGAGGAAATGATATTGGAATCTGGGAGACTGCTAGGAACACAGTGAAATTGTGGTAAGAATATGGAAAAGACTTTTCAAGGATGATGATGGATAGCAGGAGGTGGTGCTGAGTATACACAAAATGATCATGTTCATTTGTGGCAGTCATTTTTGTGATTCCATATCTAGCTTTTTGAGCTGGAAAACTGGTACACTAGATCTCAAGATTTTATCTATCCTGGAAGACAGTATTGCAGCTGGAACATGAGAGAAATGGTGACATGAAAGGAGATTTGAAGGAGGATACTTGAGAGTGTAGGGGCGTTTTTGTCAGACTATTTTAAAAAACTTTTGAAAAACACATGCCTAATGAACACTTGAAAGAACGTTTTTTTTGTTAGTCATTCCTTCTCCCCACCACTCCATCCCAATCTCCTCAGTTAGGGTCTCAGAGCTCACAGCATACATCACTGAGATACTCAGGAGAACAGGAAAATATGAATTGACATTCTTGATAGTTCTAAGGTTAAAAAAAGGGTAAAAATACCTTCCCCTCCCTTTTTTTGACAAAAACATTTCATGCCTTCTTTCTTCATCATAAATAATTTTTTTAAAAGGAAGAGTCATCTTTCAGATGGAGCAGTTTTAGAAAAATCTACAATGCTGTTAGAAAAAGACGGCTTCCGTTCTTTCCTAACCTCAATATTTTTCTCTCAATTTTTAAGGAGAGTCTTTCTTGCATATCTTTAATTCTGGATACGATTGTTCTGAAATATCAAGTCTCTTCTCTAAGTCTCTCAGACTGTAGCAGTTAGATAATAGCACATTATCATTCTACTCTGCATTAATATGCATCAGATAAAATAGTTAAATCTATAGCATATCAACCATTTCTTATAACAGAAAACTACAGTACTGGAACACTGTTATAAGTTAATGTCTCCTGCTTTGAAAATAACCGTATGCACTTTGCCTTAAAATGGATGTAGTTGAAAGAGATTGAGGATGAGCAAATCAAATAGTAAATTACATTTAGCCTGAATTACTGTAAATATTGGACATATTTGGCCAGAAAATGGCCTCTTCCTCGCGCACTCCCTACCTCTATCTTTGGAGGATGCCCAGCTGGATGACCTATGGCTGATCCCTTGGTCATTCTGGGTGAATTCAATTGATCAGCTCCCCAATCTTGCATGTGGGAGGGGCTAGTAAGGTAGGTCTGCTCATCCCAAAAGTGAGGAGCTATCTATGGGGAAGGAGGTCATTTGCCTGTTTCACTTTCTGCAGCAGATGTACCCTAAAGACTCCATCAGTTACAGCTGCTGTAGTACCAGATATCAGAGGGGTAGCCGTGTTAGTCTGGATCTGCAGAAGCGACAAAGGGTCCTGTGGCACCTTATAGACTAACAGAGGTATTGAAGCATAAGCTTTTGTGGGTCAATACCCACTTCTTCGGATGCAAGCAGTGGAAACCTTTACTCTGGTAGTACCAGAGACCTTTAGAGGGTTCTTGAATAGAGGTAGAAGGCATAGGACTATCTCTTGGATTTGTGAAGAGTGGACCAGCACTTTAAGAATTCAAGAAGGGCAGGAAATAGACCAGTTGATGGCCCTCCAAAGAATGCCGGAAGTGGTCAACTAGCTGGCCCTCAAAGACCTAGGAGAGGAATTGGAGGAGCAGGAGGAGAAAGCTGACCCCACCCACTAAAAATGGTCAGAGTAGGATGAGTTAGGGTATCTGAGGGCCCATGGTTTTACTAATTCAGTTTTCTGATTTATTTCCTAAATATAGGTATCCTCAAAGATCCTAGTATTCATTCTCTGAATCCAAATAATAAGCAGTTTGCCAATTGCTACAGGCAATTGTTATCTTGTGATGACTTTCCACTCCATTGAAATTATCTTTTATTATATTCCTTTAACTGCTAAACTTCAGGAAATATTGAAACAGATGTCTTTTATATTGGTAATGATGATCTGTAATTATTGTGGTATCTTGAGATTAAGGGCCGGTTTGTCACTTAGGTAATTCCATTGACTTTGATGGAATTTCCCCTGATATTATACCATTGTAGCAATATCACATAGCAGTATTCAATATTCTTAGGCCAAAAGAAACAAACTCCCTATGTTTACTGTCTGTATTATTTGTGCTTTGAAAATGTAAAGCATTTAGATGGTAATTAACAGCTGATTCTGGGCATGTGCATATTTATAATTAATCCCTGAACATGGATAAATCTGCTAGAATAAAATGGATTAATTTTCTCTCATTTTCTTGTAGGGCAAGGGATAGGGATTAAAAATTCCTTTACATTTAATCTTGTAATATGATATAACTCTTCCTTGTAATTATTTTGCTTTCAGTCTTCACTCCTATGAGAATGAGTTCTAATCAGTTTCATTTGACTCAGGGAGTCAAAGGGAGAAGTTTTTAATTAACTGTCCCAGAGGAAAAAACTGGCTGGTCAAATGGTGTGAAGAGATTTTACCATGGAGCAAGGGTTTGATGACCTGCAGCTGCCTCATATACCATCCAGTTTTTACAGTGAGGGTAACAAACCATTGGAACAACCCACCTAAAGATGTGGTGGATTCTCCATTACTTCTGTTTCTAAATCAACACGATGTCTTTCCAGAAGACAAGCTATAGCTCAAAAAGAAGTCATAGGCTAGATACACAAATTACTGGGTGAGGTTGTATGACCTGTGCTATACGGGAGGTTAGATTAGATTATCATAACTAAAGCTCATAGGCGCCAACTTCTCCTGGCGCCGGTGGGTGCTTGACCGCCCCGCCCCGACTCCACCCCTACACTGCCTCCATTTCAAACCCTTCCTCAAAGTCCCCACCCCAACTCCTTCCCCTCCTTGCCCCTATTGGACCCCTTCCCCAAATCCCCTGTTTCGCAGCGGCAAGCGCTGGGAGGAGAAGCGGGGATGCAGCACATTTGGGAGGAGGCGGAGGTGAGCTTGGGCAGGGCAGGGAGCTGCCGGTGGGTGCAGAGCACGCACCAATTTTTCCCCATAGGTGCTCCAGCCCCGGAGCACCCACGGAGTCGGTGCCTATATTTAGCCTTTTACTCAGTAGATCCTCAAGTACTTTACAAAGGAGGTAAATATTGTCCCCATTTTACAAATGAAGAAACTGCAGCAGAGGGGAAGTGACTTGTTCAAGGTTGCACAACTGGTCAGCAGCAGAGCTGAGAATAGAATCCAGGTCTCCTGACTCCTATTCCAGTGCCTAATCAACTGGACTGCAATAACTAAAGATAAATCCATTTAAATTATATACTTTGAAGTCTGGTCTCAGTCATGCTTGTGAACACAGAGTAACTTAATATGAATTTAAACCGCAGTTGCCAACTTTCACATGGCAAATAAGCACCCCAACTTTCACAATAAGTGAAAAATCAACCTTATCACATTTCAAAACAAGGCCAAAACAAGCCAATCCCTAAGAATCCCAACACTCTATGTGACTAAATCCCCCCCGGCGTGCAGTCTGGGACTGTGGTGGGCCCGCTGTGCACCCCAACTCTCTCCCACCCCCCATGTCCCTGCTTGCTGGGAGCCAATCAAAAAAAAAAAAAGAAGCAACAAGGTACAACAAGCTACAAGCCAAACAAGCACCAAGATACAAGCCAAAAACTAGCCAATAAACAACTCGCATACGCTGGAGTAAATTTTCTGTCTTCTGGCCCCCATCACCTTTCTGAAAGGAAAATCAAATCAAATCTAGTAGAATGTGAACAGAACTGTCCAGCACCTGGGGCCTGGCAGCCCTCGGGTCCCTGCTTATTAGGAGAATTGTCTGGCAAAAATGTTCATGATGGCAGCTGTAGTCCTAGGCAGAGCTGTTTCCTGGAAGACACAGTGACATTTTCAGTCTACTAATGACAATCCTCCCACCTCCAGATTTGAAGGATTTTCATTTTTATTTCTGGAAAACAACAATCACTTTTAAAAACAACTGGAAGGATTTATAGTCCCCACAACAAGCAACTCTGAGGCTGATGGAAGCTGACATAGATAAATGGAACGATCTGATTATAGTGTATAATAATGGGCCAAATTAATCATGCCTGGGTGTAACTTCCAGCTGTCTCTTTTTATCTTTGTTTTATTAAAATATTTTGGCAATGGAGAGAAAGTAAAAATCATCCAACAGATAGGGAGGAGGGATAGAGGAGCATTGTTTCCAAAGATTTTATTTTTAGTGTTCTTAGGGAAACAATAAATACCTCCAGAAAGAGCAGGAGGCCACTGTCGCCAGCCAAGCAAGGAAGCCTAAGGGCCTAATGATGATTTTAGAACTGATCTGGCAGGTCTAGCTAGTTCTAAATTGCCATAATAAAGGAGGATAGTTCAGGCGATTCTTTGTTGGAAAGACTCTCCTACCAACATTCTGGACAATGCCAGACTCCATGCTTGAGCAAGCATTTGATTGATCTTTTAAAGATTTTTATGGTTTGGAAACTTCAGTTTCTTTCATTTAGGCTCAGGTTAGTCTTTGTATTTATGCTTCTTGTTTGGAATCTCAATTAAAGGGTTAGGTTTGCTCTTGCTGTTAGCATATTACATTGGTTTCCATTGCCTCTGGTTTTGTTTTCCACAAGTGGAGGAGAGATTTTTTACTTTTTTCTATTGTCTCCCCCTCGGTAAAATGCTTATTCTGCGTGCTATTCTATCACCATGTATTGTCCTTTCTTGTGTTCACTGCATGCACTGTGAAATTAGCCTGTCTCTTTAACTAGCATCTAGTTCTGGTAGGCTGAAGGCTGAAGCCATTGATACCAGTAGTACCGCCAAGGCAGCTATAATTACCTTACATCCACCTGTATCTTTGGGGTGAATATTTTTATTCAGACCTGCCAGAAACTGTCAGTTTTCTTCTTTATAGGGATTATGTGTATTGCCGTCTGTAGAACTTGTACAGATGTGTGTTCAGCTCTGATCTTGTGTCTCTGTGAGACAAGTTATTGTTATGTTACATAAGATGGAGGGAAAAATGTGGCTATCTTTCAATTCTGAGGCATTTTGTGTAAAGTATGCCTGGTATTGTTTGGATTTAGGCTTTATCTATGCTGGGGATTTGCCCCAGTTTCAACCATTTGTGACAAGACACAATGCACCAATGCAAACCCCTAGTGTAGATAATGGTAAACTACTATCAGATCTGATTTGCTCTGTTTCATCTTACCTGGGTTTCGAGAAGGGATAGGATTGAGTTATGCAAATAGTGGCTTTGCCTATTTACATTAAGGGGTAGCTCTGATGCAGACATACTGACTGCTGGCCACAGATGGCTGAAATTGGGGAAAATAGTGGTAGTTAGTGCGAATCCTCAGCACAGACAAGTCCTTAGTATGTATATGCAGTAAGTATAGGATTTGACTCTGTCTAGATGCAGGGATGATGTTAGGCTACTCACAAATTCCCATTGCTAAAAAAGGCTGCAATCTGTTCTGAAATACAGACCTGAATACACCTGTCTCCGAGCCGAAGAAGAGCTCTGAGTAGCTGGAAAGCTTGTCTCTTTCACCTGCAGAAGTTGGTCCAATAAAAGATATTACCTCACCCATCTTGTCTCTCTAATGTCCTAGGACCAAAACAGCTACAACAACACTGCAAACAAACTAAAATATGCAGGACATTCCCCTCATTTTCACAGATCTAACCTGCATCCCTCAAGCCTATCCATTAAGGCAGATAATCTCAAATATTACTTTCGTTTCACACCATGAAGGTGCATCAATATGTCAACAGAAATGTAGTGGCTGGAGAGTACCCCCAAAAGAAACTTCACTGAGTGCAGGGAAGGGTCAAGATCCTAAGGAATAAACATTTATTTAGCAGTAGTGTAGCCGGGGGGAGGGGGAGTGAGCGGAGGTAGCGGCTGCTCCCCCTGTGAGCAGAAGCGGCGCCTTAAAAAGAAACGGCGCTGTTTCTTTTTAAAGCGGGAGCGGAGCTAAAAAAAGGCGCTGCTTCTTGCACTCACCCGGCAGCGCTCCAGCTGTTCGGTGTCACTTCGGTGGCAGGTCCTTCACTCGCTCCGGGTCTTCGTCGGCACGGAGTGAGTGAAGGAGCTGCTGCCGAAGTGCCGCCGAACAGCCGGAGCGCCGTCGGATGAGTACAGGGGACGGGGCCTTTTTGTAATCTCCGCTCCCCCTGTACTCTTGACCTGGCTACGCCACTGTTATTTAGACATCTGCTATTTTTTTCCTGTGTGTTTGTGATTTGAGAATGTTATGATTCTACTTTTCTTTTAAATGGTAAACTCTGCAAGTTATTTTTATGGATTTTTTTTATCATTTTAAATAAAAATGTTTTGATCACTTTAATAAAGCTTCATTGGACACATCATTTCCTATTTTGCCATTCATTATCAATTTGGCACAGAAAGCTGAAAGGACACAATAGTCATAGATAGTGACTGCTAATGTTCAATAATGCACAAAATCCATTCGAAGGGAATAATGATGTTTTTAATGCTTGTACTTTTTAGTGGATGTTTTTCATAGTTAGCAACGAAAGAAAAATCAACTGTAATGCAAAAAATGCTGTTTCCCCTTCATCTAGCCATTTAATTCTGTTTGAATTGCTAAAGTTTTGCATAAGAAGTATGGTGCAGTAATTGCAAAAATGAAATGGTAGCTATTATGTTGTAGTTGACAGAGAGAGGCACTGGTTTAAGGATGAATTTTTAGCTCTAAACAGAGAGTAAGAATCAACTGTAAAGTCTGCAGTATTCCCCTTGTTTATGTAGCTGAAGGGGGCTTGGATGACTCCTTGCTTTGTGTCTGTGCATACTGCTCACTGTGCAGAAGACTGAAGTTCTGAGCAACATGTTTTTAACACATTGTTTAAGCTATTTTTGATTTCTAAAAATACTATTTCTACACTTTTAAAAACTGTTCCTAGGAAACTTGCATGTGGAATCTATTCTCTTACTGCTTTTTTCCATAAGTTTATTGCTTTATTTTAGGGCTGCTCATAAATGCTTTAAAGTCCATAGAACAGTCAGCAGCAGTACAAGCTTTCCCACCACACCCCTACTGCTTTGGGTACCAGAGAAATTCAGTTGTCATACCTGATAAATCCCTCTTCTTTCTGGTAAAATTGGTACCAAGGGTACCAGTTCTGTTGGGTGGACACCTGTCCACAGTGAACTGGAGTGAAACCGTCAACTACTTTCCAGATGGGTATCCAACACCTTTCAGTAAGTAAAGGTGTTTAGTTATTACTACCTGGGACAGATTTGAATTTGTTACCCAGATCTGTAGACTTCCCTTACCTACTTTTCCACCTTCCCACTTTTTGTGATGTTTGTTTAAAATGTGTCTGCCCTTCAGTGCTGGGACTTGTCTTTTAATATGGGTGTATAGTGTTCAGAATAATATGGGTTCTGATCCTAGGGTGACCAGACAACAAGTGTGAAAAATCAGGACAGGGGGTGGGGGTAATAGGATCCTATATAAGAAAAAGACCCCAAAATCGGGACTGTCCCTATAAAGTCAGGACATCTGATCACCCTATCTGATCCTGACTGGGGTTTCTGGAAACTACTGTAAAATAAATAATAATCCTGGAGATTACTAAATTAAAATCCAGAAGAAAATATCTATTAAAAAGCAATTAATATTCTTAAATGTGTTCGTTCTCTCTCTCTAAGTTCTGAATTTTACAGACTTTTTCTGGCTGACCTCATTCTCCAAACAGCTGAATTTTAATGTATGAATAGCGAACAGTGAATATAAATCGTTTTCAGGAATGCATTTCAACTTGGTCCTAAAAGTTTTGCAACTACAGTCATTTGTTTTTCTCCACAATGGAGATCATCTCTGATAATCATTTGGTGCATCTCTTATAGTAAAGTGTCAGTGTCCAACATACTGTAGGAGAAATGGCAATGGTTTGGGAGAATTATTGTAGGCAACTCTGACATTTCTTTGGCAATGCTCTGCATACAGTGTTGTCATATCTGGAAAGACAGGTTTGGTGCAGGGTGGGGGAAATTCAGAATTTCTGTGCGGTGCACATTCTTTAGAGGCCACTGTTAAAAGTTTGTGTCCCTAATGTACTGTAGGGCGTAACTGAATGAGTCAACAGTTACTTGGAGCAAGCTGTGGTCGTATATGAAGATAGTTTTGTTTTTGTAAGCCTTTAACATGTTGAGAAATACTTTAACATTAATATTTCTACTACCTGGAAACTGGTTTTTAAAGCATATAAGCAACTAATTTGAGAGACACTGTGTTTGTGTGTGTGTATATATTTATATTATTCTCACACACCTTTTTTGCTTGTTGGTTTACATTTACTATGTGATGAGATTTCTTGTGGGGGAAATGATTAGATAGTAGGCTTCACCATATTAGACTTAAAGGTGCATATGAACTAATAAATCTGCTGTTTTACAGACAGTCCCAGTGAATATATTAATGTGAGTGAGCTGAAGGAGAGTAAACATACAATTAAAAGAATTAGGAAACCACAGTTTGTCTTACAAAGGCTCATTTCCCTTTAGAAATACTACTCATTTACCGAAAGTTAGAAGCTCCAGCTTTTTTGAGTGACACATTCTGAATACAGATTAAGTAGGTTTAGGGAGACAGAGAGTCACTTGAGGTGGGATTTCTAAAGTACTCCGCATTGGCCTATCTCTGCTCTCATTGAAGTGAATTGATTTTATTGGGAGCAGAGTTAGGCTAATAAGGAGCACTTCAGAAAATCCTACCCTTAACATCAATTAACTGATAGTTAAAACTCTTTTAGGGCTTGTCTTCACTGCAGTGTTAGCTCAAGGTATAACTTGAGTGTTGTCCTTAACCTGACTCCAGGGGTGAAAGTAACTTAAAGGATTTACCGGTACTCCGGAGTCCTGAGCAGGGGGCTGGGCCTAGGGTGACCAGCCAGCAAGTGTGAAAAATCGGGACAGGGGTTGGGGGGTAATAGGAGCCTATATAAGAAAAAGACCCCAAAATCGGGACTGTCCCTATAAAATCGGGACATCTGGTCACCCTAGCTGGGCCTCAACTGGAAGGGGCGTGGCCTCAGCCAGAAGGGGCGGGGCCCTTTAAATTGCAGCCGGAGCCCCAGGGGTCCCGGCTGCCACCACGATCCCAAGGCTCTGGCGGCAATTTAAAGGGCCTGGGGCTCCAGCCGCTGCTGGGAGCCAAGGCCCTTTAAATTGCCGCCTGAGGAAGCCAGTCTGGTACGGCTCACCGGCTCTTGCCGGTACGCCATACTGGGGCGTACCGGCTTACTTTCACCTCTGCCTGACTCCCAGGCATACACAAAAATCTTTAGCTTGAGTTAAGTGGTGCTTTAAACTCGAGCTAGCTGGCCCATCACTGGTTATGGGTTGAAGCTGATTGCTGCTGATCCTGGAGCTAGTAATGCAGAGCGGACTCAGATACTCTGTGCAGTTTGGTCACACTATAAAACACACGATCTTGTTTGAACTAGGTTAACTTGAGAGTAGCTAACTCAAGTGTAGATAACTTGAGCTAACATTGCAGTGAAGATAAGCCATTAAGCAAAGACAACACTATAGACTTCTGCAAGGATAGCTGTCAGGGAGGGTTGTGAAGAGGCGTGATCCCCGAGAGTCATAGCTGTGTTGGCAGAAGCCCCTCGTGTAGATGCAGTTATATGAGTAAAAGCACAGTTTTATTGGTGTAAGGTGCATCCACAGCAAGAGTGCTTTACTACTGTAGTATACAATTTCCCATACCAGTAAAGTTCACCTAGTATAGATGTGGCCTCTTGTGTTACCAGCTTTGCCTGTTACTTTGGGGTATGCTTAGGCTGACCATACGTACCGTTTTAAACGGGACAGTACCGTTTTTTTTATATTTCCCGACCGTCCCGTCATTTTAATATAAATGTCAATTTTGTCCCGTTTTTAATAAACTATATATAGTTTTTATTTTTTTGTAAAAAACTGAACGCTGGCTTGTTGTGGCTGCCCCTCGTCTCCCCGCCGAGCTGCTGAGCGGGGAGACAAGGGGCAGCTTGTTGTGGCTGCCCCTCGTCTCCCCGCCGAGCTGCTGAGCGGGGAGACGAGGGGCAGCTTGTTGCGGCTGCCCCTCGTCTCCCTGCCGAGCAGCTGAGCGGGGAGACAAAGGGCAGCTTGTTGCGGCTGCCCCTCATCTCCCCGCTGAGCTGGGAGACGAGGGGCAGCTTGTTGCGGCTGCCCCTCGTCTCCCCGCTCAGCTGCTCGGCGGGGAGACGAGTGGCGGCTTGTTGCGGCTGCCCCTCGTCTCCCCGCCGAGCAGCTGAGCGGGGAGACGAGGGGCGGCTTGTTGCGGCTGCCCCTCGTCTTCCCGCCGAGCAGCTGAGCGGGGAGACGAGGGGCGGCGGCTTGCCGCGGCTGCCCCTCGTCTCTCCGCCGAGCTGCTGAGCGGGGAGACGAGGGGCGGCGGCTTGCCGCGGCTGCCCCTCGTCTCTCCGCCGAGCTGCTGAGCGGGGAGACGAGGGGCGGCGGCTTGCCGCGGCTGCCCCTCGTCTCCCCGCCGAGCTGCTGAGCGGGGAGACGAGGGGCGGTGGCTTGCCGCGGCTGCCCCTTGTCTCCCCGTCCCGTTTTTGCCATCCCAATGTCCCGTTTTTGTCTCAAGGAAATATGGTCAGCCTAGGTATGCTCATTTATTAGGGTTACTCCTCGGAGGGGGAGGGGGTGTCTGTACTTCTATCAATGTACTCCTTGTGTCTCTTGTGTTCTCATACTGAGCTCTACTTCTCCCTGCTGCAAGTTCTCTCCCAGTGGAGCTATCCTGTAGGATCTAGGTTCCCCAGGGCTGGGTTCTTCCAGCTCCAGGATCAGACTAACACACCCACACCCACATTAACAGAGCGCATCTGAGAGGACCGAGTTAATCAGCACTTCCAAGCTGACCCCTTATATATCCCTGGACTCAGTAGGCTGGGTCGAGCAGCACTTCCAAGCTGTCATCCTCATATGCCATGAGAATAGAGCATGCGTGAGCAGGCTGGGTCGAGCAGCACTTTCTATCTGCCACCCTCATATGCCCCTGGACTCAGCAAACGGTCCAGCAGCACTTCCAAGCTGCCACCCTCATATGTCCCTGGTTCAGCACGTCTCTATCCCCACTTTCATGTTAGTTATTCTGGTAGTAACCCACTTGATGAGCAGACCTCACAGGATTTTTGGGCACTGCAGGGATCTTTTAGCTTAGGTATGAGGAGCGTTGCTGCAGAGCGAATGAGGAAACCAAAAAAAAAACACCCATGAGGGGGAGAGAGAGAGAAGCAACCAGCTTAATCATGAAAGTTATTTATTGCCAGGTACTAACCATAGGGGAGCCAAACAAACAGAACAGTTATAATATTAAATCTAACCTAAATTTGATTATAAAAGTCAGGTTTAGAAAACTATTACTCATCACACAAGTTGGGGTCAGAAGGCTATACCTAGAGGGAGAGAGCATGGGTATGTGTTTTTGTAGAGAAACAACAATGGTTCAAGGGAGAACACTAGATTTGTGAATGTGTAAACAAGGGAGAATACCAAAGTTGTTTTGTTCAGGCTAGCCCATAGGAGCGATGATCATTCCTGACTTTGGGCGGTGTTCCTTGGAGGGAGCTCACAATGCAATTAGAGAGCTTCACTATTTTGGATACCAATAATGAATTTATTAATTTTATAACTACTGAGATGGGTGTGTGCAGGCATGGGTTCATTAACATCTGGAACATGCTTCCCTGCTTGTCCCATAGTTCCATGCGGTTCTGTTCTTCTTCATTCTGTAATGAGATGCCTCCTTGTCCCATCTTTGATGCAAATGAGGCTAGGGGAGTTTCCTTAATCCTGTCATCCTTATCCCAGAGGTTTAGGTGTGTCTCCCACTGCCTTTTCATTGCTTTTTGTAAGGCCTTAGCTACACTTGTGAGTTAGAGCCTCGGGCGCCCTAACGCTGGAGCGCTCCTGGCAATCCACCTCCATGAGAAGCATAGAGCTTGCTGCACCCTTACTGAAATGCCGGGGTGTCAGTGTGGACGACGTGTTGCATTACTGCACTGTGATTGGCCTCCAGAAATGTCCCATAATCCCTTGAAGTCATCATCCCTTGAAGTTCCATAATCCCACTTTTGTCATTGTTTTGAACTGGGATGCAGACATGGGGATATCCCCTGTCAAAGCTCCCTGTCTCCGGGACAAAGCAAACCATTACTGTGGGCTGCTGCTGCTGCAGAAGCAGGTGTGTGTGGGGAGGTGGGGTGGGGGGCTGATATCAGGGGTTTCCTCTTGCCGCTGTCTGAATTTACAAGACAGCATGCTGACACACTCTCTTCCCCCAAAAACACACTGTCTCTCCCCGCACATACACACAACACACTCCCTGTCACACTCCACTCCCCCCCCCCCATTTGAAAAGCACGTTACAGCCACTTGCACGCTGGGATAGCTACCACAATGCACTGCTCTCTCTGACATTGGAAGAGCTGCTAATATGGCGACGCCACTGCGCTTGCAGCTGACAGTGTGGACACACGGCAGTGCTTTCCCTGCTGCTGTCTCTGAGGGCTGGTTTAACTCTCGGCGCTCTACATCTGCAAGTGTAGCTGTGCCCTAAGTCTTTCTTCTGATGCAGATTTGGTTCAAGTAGAGGCTGGGGGTGGTAGTGGTGGAGGTGTTTTGTGAGTCAGACAGGCTGGGTATTGTGCCCTGGTTCCCCAAGAACACAGAGCTGCTAGGTAACACTTGTAGATCCAGACCTATTGACTTTCCTGTGTGGGGCTCTTTGGATTTTGCTTTGAATCATTATGATTAGATATAAACATTCAGCTGCTAGCTCACTGGATTCCATTCGGCTACTTGTCTCTGGTCTGCACCACAAACTTATGATGGTATAACTATATTGCTCGGGGGGTGGAACCCCTCCCCTCCCCAGCAACACTATTATACTGATCTAACTTCTGGTGACGCTATGTTAATGGGAGGGCTTCTCTTGTCAACATAGCTACTACCTCTTGGGAGTATCTGTGCCAATGGGAGCTCTCCCATTAGCGTAGGTAAAGTCTTCCCTAAGTGCTACAGCGCTGTAAGTATAGGAAATATATGTCAAGATGAAAGTACAGTGTAGTGGCTTCAAGGTGTTTTAGTTTATCCACTAAAATATTTATGAAAATAGTACAAGCAATTGGAGTAATGCACCATGCTGTCAGAAATAAACTTCATTCTATATCTTTTAGCTACATCAGTAGATCTTGCACAGTCATGTTGCCCTGCCTGTAAACAAGAGCCTGTGAATAGTATTAAGTGGTAAATATTTCCCATCTGTTTTGCTATCTCAAAAGTGTTGGCTCTTCCTTTAGGATTTTTCTTAACCTTTTGTTTCTTGTCATCTTAGCTATCTTGCATGGGCCAAATTTTCGTGTCAGTATCACTAGTGCAACTCAATGACGTTAATGTGGTTTGTATTTATACGTAAACATTTGCACTGTTGTAAATAACTTGACCTAGTATTTTTACATTATCATTGTCACCATGAATTCATATTTAAAATGGTAGATGTGTATTAGGGTTATTAGGAACAGTAATTTTACCCCAGTTTCTAAAGCATCTTGGTGTGATCTCAGATTATTCCTGCACAAGGAATGCCCTCTGGAATATCACAGTGATGAGTGCAGTGTAAATACTTTGATTAATAGTATAATTGTGCATTCTTTCCTCCTTCTTAGCCTGCTATTAGAAAGGCCAAACTCCAGGAATAGCTGAGCGCCCTGCTTATCCAGTAGGAAAATGATTGCTATGTTGGAAGGAATGGGTCATTCCCTGATCTGGACTTGAAACTAGATAGGGATCCAATGTAGAATGAGTAGTACTGGTATAATACTCCCATAGGTGGATTTTTGGGGGGGAGGGTATGGGGGTTATTGCCCCTGGCCCCCAACTGCAAACCTCAGGCAGGCAGTCTGAGTGTGCAATGTAATGAGTTCTGCAGGGGAGACCAGAGAGTGCAGCTCCCAGCTTGCACCCCTGAGGAAGGTGGTCAGAATTTTGTTTATAAACAGAGTGATTAACAGGTAACTAAGATAAGAAAGGCCGTTAGGATGTTTCCTATAGTTAAATGATCTGTTCCAAGCTTGGTGAACTGCAAAAGGTAAGTAGCCTAAATGATAAAAAGTAATTGTAGATTTTTCTACAGTCGTTTCAATTATTGTATTTAAGAGGTAGTAACAAATTACTAATAGCTTTCTTTGAGAAGATAACTGATTTTTTAGACAAAAGAAATGCAGTAGCTCTAATCTACCTTGATGTCAGTAAGGCATTTGATACAGTTCCACATGAGAAATTATTAGTTAATTTGGAGAAGATGGGGATTAATATGAGAACTAAAAGGTGGATAAGGAACTGATTAAAGAGGAGACTGGAACAGGTCATACTGAAAGATGAACTGTCAGGCTGGAGGGAGGTTACTAGTGGAGTTACTCAGGGATCAGTCTTGGGACCAGTCTTACTTAACATTTTTATTACTGACCTTGGCACAAAAAGTGGGAGTATGCTAATAAAATTTGCAAATTACATAAAGTTGGGAAGTATTGCCAATATGGAGGAGGACCGGAATAGCATATAAGAAGATCTGGATGACCTTGTAACCTGGAGAAATAGAAATGGGATGAAATTTAATAGTGCAAAGTGAAAGGACATGCACTTAGGGACTAATAACAAGAATTTTTGATATAAGCTGGAGACTTATTAGTTGGAAGTGACAGAGGAGGAGAAAGACCAGGGCCTATTGGTCGATCACAGGATGACTATTATGCGGCCATTTGTGGTCCTGGAGTGCATCAGGCGAAGTATTTCCAGTAGAGACAGGGAAGTGTTAGTACCATTATACAAGTCACTGGTGAGACCTCATCTGGAATACTGTGTGCAATTCTGGTCTCCCATGTTTAAGAAAGATGACTTCAAACTGGAACAGATGCAGAGAAGGGCTACTAGGATGATCTGAGGAAGGGAGAACCTACCTTATGAGAGGAGACTCCAAGAGCTTGGCTTATTTAGCCTAACCAAAAAAGGGCTGAGCAGAGATATGATTGCTCTCTATAAATACATCAGAGGGATACATAGCAGGAAGGGAGAGGAATTATTTAAGTTAAGCACCAATGTGGACCCCAGAACAAATGGATATAAACTGGCCATCAACAAGTTTTGGCTTGAAATTAGGCAAAGATTTCTAACCATCAGAGGAATGAAGTTCTGGAGCAGCCTCCCAAAGGGAGGAGTGTGGGGGGGGGGGAACCTAACTGGCTTCAAGACTGAGCTTGATAAGTTTATAGCGGGGATGGTATGACCGGACTGCCTACAATGGCGTGTGGTCCATCGGTGACTGCCTGTAGCAAAAATCCCCAACGGCTGGCGATGGGACACTAGATGGAGAGGGCTCTGAGTTACTACAGAGAAGTCTTTCCCAGGTATCTGCCTGGTAGGTCTTCCCCACATGCTCAGGGTCTGACTGATTGCCATATTTGGGGCTGGAAAGGAATTTTCCCCTGGGTCAGATTGTCAGAGACCCTGGGGGTTTTCGCCTTCCTCTGCAGCATGGGGACTGGGTCACTTGCAGTTTTAAACTAGTGTAAACGGTGAATTTTCTGTAACTTGAAGTCTTTAAACCATGATTTGAGGACTTCAGTAACTCAGCAAGAGGTTAGGGGTCTATTACAGGGGTGGGTGGGTGAGGTTCTGTGGCCTGCAAGGTGCACGAGGTCAGACTAGGTGATCACAATGGTCCTCTCTGACTTCAGTAAGTGTATCTGAGTAAGACTATACATTGCAATTTTAAACCTAATCAGTGTCCTTTTAGTGACTTGCCACAAGATGTCAGACATGTTAGTATTGTATAGTTAGTATAGACTGTGGTCCGAGAACTCCATTCAGGTGGACCAAGGAAAGGTTAAGTTTTTTTTTTTTTTTTTTTAATAAAGCACTCTTACCCAAAGCACTTTACAGTAGTTAACTAACGTTACAAACAACATTTGGAAAGATCATTAAGTGGTCTGCCGAGACCCTCAGCAATTTTCAAGTGGTCTGTGGGGAAAAAAAAAAGTTAGACTCCAAAACAATCAAGGTACCTCACTTTCTTTTCATTTACTTCCTATTACTTATAATATAGGAGGAGGATGAAGAAAAAAAGAATGAAAAATGCGGGGGAGATGGAGGGTGGGACAAAAATGAAGCTGCACACAGGACCCCACTAACTCTAAATCTGCCCCGGTCCTCAGTCACCATCCGGACAACTACTAAAGGTCACTTCCTCCATTTCTGAAACGAAAAATTGTCCCCCATACCTTCCAAGAATTGATTGAAAATCTTGAATTTTGCTGGATTACTTTTCCAACAGATGTTTGGGTAGTTAAAGTCTCCCATTTTTGCCAGGTCTTATTCCAGTGCTCTGTCTACACTAATAGTCGCACCATTGGTACCACTTGTGGAGTTGCAATGGTGGAAAAGTCTTGTGTAAACTCAGCTGTTTATATTAAAGACACTGTATTAAATATACTGTATTTGGTACAAATTAGTCTTTAGCCTTTAACATGAATATTGGTTTTCCCAGAGAATTCTCACTAAGAAGTTGGGCCTCATTTTTTATCTGTACTGTATAAAACATTTTTGGCTTCTGAATAGGGTTATTAGTGAGTGATTTTAAGACTTCTTGACATGTTTTGCCAGATTCTTAATATTATGTTCTTGAAGTTAATACACTACTTTAAAAACATGAATGTTCTCAAGTTCTTCTGGATTGTGGGTGCAGAGTAAGGAGCACTCTTATGTCTAGATTAAATAACTATCTCAGAAGGAAAGCATCCATGACCTTAGCCCTACTAAGAAAACAAATGAGTTGCCAGAAGGAAATGGATTTGTCTGTCCTTGCATATCAACACATTTCCAGTCATGGTTTTCCCCCCTGTAAATTGTTAATGAAAGCCGCAAACCTAGCTGAATGTGAAGATAAAATTGTTTTTTAAAGTAGCTGTTGAAAATACTTAGAAAATGAAGTGTGGGATTTTATTGTTTGTATTTTTGCTTATTTACAAGAATGTCGTTATAAAATGCTAAGTAATCTGATAATATATGAACTGTAATAATCTTCCAAAGTTTTCCAATCTGACATGTGACTAATTTGAACTTCAACACACTATTCAGAAAACATAATAGTTTTAAAAAAATCATCTTGCAGTTTTTGCATGACCTTAGATTTAAAATCATATAATATTTTTCATTAGAAGGAGTTGGATGTGGGTAGATATATTGGCAATTTGAGACAAATTTCTGTAGCCTAACAGATGCCGGGGAACATGAACCTTGTTATAAAATACAAAGCTGCCCTTTTTATTTTCATAAAAGACAACCAGATACTGTGCTGTGAGTTTGTGTGTGACAATGTACTTTCCACCTAGTACAGAGCTCTGAATAATGTGAGCTACTTTGTCTTTTTTTCCCTGTGGATTAGTGATGTACTTAATTTTCTTTCTTTTCTTTATTAAGCCAAGGACCCCTGTCATCCATTAGAGCAGCAATCAAGAGAAGTAAGTCTATTTTTCTTCTACTCTTGGGTATCTTAATTTCAAATTGCTGCATCTTCATTTCCAGCAAGTGGCTACTTTTTATGAGAAGATTAAATGACTAAACAAAGATAAGTTTATAGAATCATTAATCATCTGACAGACTGTAAAGGTTTTTGCTTTGCCTCATTTTAGACCAGAGGTGGCAAACATTTTGGCCCGAGGGCCACATCGGGGAATAGAAATGGTGTGGCGGGCCATGAATGCTCACAAAATTGGGGTTGGGGTGTGGGAGGGGGTGTGGGCTCTGGGGTGGGGCTGAGAATGAGAGGTTTGGGGTGCAGGAGGGTGCTCCAGGCAGGGATCAAGGGGTTTGGAGAGCGAGAGGGGGATCAGGGCTGGGGCAGGGGGGGGAGGCTCAGGGGGGTGCAGGCTCCGAGCGACACTTACATCAAGCGGCTCCTATGCGGAGGCAGTGGCATGTAACTTCTCCAGCTCCTGTGCGGAGGTGTGGCCAGGTGGCTCTGCACACTGCCCCATCCGCAGGCAGCGCCCCTGCAGCTCCCATTAGAGCATGTAGGAGCCGGAGCGAGGCCATGCTGCGGCTTCCGGGAGCCGCGTGGTGAGGCCCCCAACCCAGCGCCCCAGCCAGAGTGCCAGAGCGGGGCCGAGATGCGTGGTGTGGTCCTGACCGGAGCAGGGCCAAGACCCGTGGTGCCGACCCCGACCTGGTGCCCCAACCAGAGCACCGGAGCGGGACCGAGCCACACGGTCTGGCCCCCGACCCAGTGCCCCAGCCGGAGCGGGGCCAAGACGCATGGTGCGGCTCGCGGGCTGGCTCAAAACGGCTCACGGGCCATAGTTTGCCCACCCCTGTTTTAGACCATGGTCTCCCAGTTGCTTCTGAGTTGTTATTTCTTCTTGCAGAACACTAGCATTTCTCTTATCTGTGCATTTGTGCTGTGAACTGTGTATGTCTGATTTTGAAGAATATGGGTGTTAGTTGTCTACTTTAAGTTGGTTGGTTGGTTCAAGCATCTTCCTTCTTTCATTGAAGTCAGTGGCAAAACTTACATTGACTTTAGTGGGAGCTGGGTTTGGACCCATGTGTGACAGGTTGGTATCACAGAAACCCCCTTGGAGCTGCCACCTGGTGTGCCAAGACTACTCCTGCCCCTGCTTTCCTGCCTTTTCCAGCTTGGGACTCCAGAATCCTGTCTGTTTTGTGCCAGACCCGCTGGTCTGCAAACCCAGACACAGGTCTGAACCACGTCCCCTAACAACTGAAGGCTTGCCTGGAAGCAGCTCAGGAAGTGCTCTTTCCTTTGACACCCAGGTGCCCAACTCCCAATGGGGTTCAAACCCTGAATAAATCCATTTTACCCTGTATAAAGTTTATACCGGGTAAACTCATAAATAGTTCGCCCTCCAGTTATATCATATATACATTTATAAGCCTCTCCCGATAAACCCTTATGGGGTACACCGTCACACCATGAATGTGGTTTCATTTTGGGGTAGAGATTGTGTTTTTAAGCCTTGTTTGAAAGTCTAGTCTATGTCTCTCCTAATGTCTCTCTTTATCTTCTTTCTGTCCTCTTACCCCACCCATGACATTCTCAGATATTCACTTCAGTTGGAATAATCCAAAATAATGTTTTCATCCTTCTGTGTTTCATGTTTGTCTTTTGCCGAACACAGCTGGCATTTCAGAAAGCTATCTTCTCTTCAGCCACATGTACACTAGTGTATTTCTTTCCCTACTAAACTTCTCCACTGTCACGCCAGTGCTAGCAATCGTGGGATCCCTAGTATAGATAGGGCATAAGGTGCTCAGCAGCACTGTAAGCACTGTCTTCATGATGCTATGCTTAAAACGCAGCACCTTGTATACACTGGTGCTACCATCGTTATTCCCATTTTACAAATGGGAAATTGAGGGACTGAGAGATTGTGGTTCATCCAAGGTCGCGCAGGAAGTCTACTGGAGCCAGGAACTGAATCCAGATTGTCCAAGCCCCAGTCTTTTGTTTTAGTAATAAAACCATCCACAAAAGCATTACACAATTACGGACTAACATTTCACAAATCCTAGCCATATTAAGGCAGTTATCCAGGGGTAGCACGTATAAAGGAAGGCTAAACCTCCCCAAAATAAAAAAGGCTGACCATGCAGGGGGCAAATGCTGGATGCAGCGTGGGTCACCTCCTAAGTTCCTCTCCTGAGCTCTGCCCCTGCTCCGCCGCCACTCTGCCTCTTCCCCTCTGCCTGCCTCTGGCGTGGTGCTCTGGCTCTGCTCACCCACAGGCATGTCTCCAGGATGTTCACAGTGCTGCGCTCTGCCAGGCAGGGATCTCAGAGCAGAATGCCAGTGGGGCGGTGTCAGTGCGGCTGCTGGCACAGTCCGTGGGCCCATGCCCAGCTCCCCTTGACACTGACCCGGGAAGGCAGCACTTTCCTGTGCCCCTCAGCAGTGGGGAACCGAACGAGCTGCGCTGCACTCCCTGCTGCAAGGGGAAGTGGTGGCGGCTGTGGACCTCCTGCCTCCCCACAAGCTCCCCAGGCAGCCATACCCCTGAGCCGCCCTGCCCCCCCTGGCTGCAGCACGTGCCTCTCTCCTTCCTCTATCAGGGCTTCACAGGGTGTGAGTGGGAGGAAAGGACAGGACTGAGCCCTGGGGGGTATGGTGGGGCAGCAGTGAGCCCTGGGAAGGGGGGAGTAAGGAGCCTGGGGGAAGGGAATGGTTGGGGCAGTAAGGGACCCATGGGGGGTAAGAGGGGGTAGTGAGGAGCCCAGGGTGGGTAGTGAGGTGCCTGGGGCAGTGAGGAGCCCTGCAGCAGAGCATAAGGCCCGGGGCCAGGCAGCAGAGTGAGGGTGGAGCCTGGGGGGAAGAGGCGGAGTGGGGGCGGGGCCTCAGGAGAAAGTGGCCAAGAAGGGGTGGAGCTTCAAGGGGGGGAGCCACAGTCCGGGTGTTGGTGTGCCTCCCCCACACTTCTAGGGAGCCTCTGGCGCTCCATAGCCACCCCAAAGGAAAGACTCATGCGCCGCCTATGGAAATTACATGTATAATTTCTCTCAATGACCAATCAAGCAAATACAATACAAATAACAAGTAATGATAATATAGTACTAGTATATGACCAGGTGCGTTGAAATATTCAGAGAGATGTATCCCATGATTAAAAAAGGGGTGAAATAGCCATTATATATTTATGTAGACAGAATGTATAAAAACATAGTCACCTGGATGCCAACAATCTTAGTTATTGATAGGCCTGAATCAAAACTCTAGCTCTGACTGCTCCCCAACTCACTCTTAACATTAATCTCAAGAATGCACAGTATCTGCTGTAACAATATTTCCTTAATAGCATTAGAAGCCTCTTTCTTTTTCTGAATCTCAACATTCGTGGTCTCATTAGCTTCCATTTGTAAGGCCTCATGACAGGTGTCAGCAAAGTTTACAACCTTAGGACAGTGGTCAAAATGGATTGAAGCTGGGAGTTATCTTTCTCCTTCTCTCTCTGCTTTTAGCAGAGGAGTGGGGAGTCCTATTTCTCTCCTGCTGTCCCTGACTGTAGCCCTAGCTGGGGTGATAAAAACATATAATTTCAAATGGCTAGATAACTCAGCAGAGTCCCTTCTTCCTGAGATTGATTTCCTTAGTAAAATTAGGATGTCATGAATTAAAGGACAGAGAGAAATAGTAGTAAAGGATACACAACCCCCAATTTCTTCCTCTCCATTACCATTTCCTAGCCTTAATAATTGCTCTACCAGCCAGGGCTCTATGTATTGTATGCTCAGCACAATGGGGCCCTTATTATGGTGGGGGCCTCCAGATGCTATTATAATACAAACAAAAATAATAATAAAGCACATGAACTATTCAGAGAAATTCAGTATTTATATATAAAAATAAACGTGTGATTACCTGAACTGTAAAGAAACATTGGCTAATGAAGAGCCAGTCCAATGTGTCCTCCAGTTTAAACAAAACAGCTGTCTGACAATAACTTATGTCAGACAAGGAAAAAACCAAACAGACTGGTGAAAGTTTGTAATAATGAGATGGAGGAGAGTGGGGTTCATGCCTTGGGCAAGGATGGCAAAGTGTACAGATATAGCTGGAACCAGGTATAGCAGCAGCTGGCTCTGGAAGACGTTTTATGGCTCATTCCACTGATGTCATCCGCCAGGCAAGAATGTGACTAGAGGTAAGAGGAGCAGTAGTAACTTGTATTGTGGACAGCAGGTTTTATAGCTCACCTTTATTAATACCCTTTCGTGGGTGGGGTGAGGAAGCTTTTTAACGATGAGCCACAAAGGAAAAACAACTGGGTCAAGTTATATTTTTCTTGCTTTTTTTTTTTTAAACATTAGAAATTTTCTCCAGTTATGCTAGAAGTATTGAAATGACGAGCTCATGACAATTTCAAGACTGAAAGTTGATCCACTGAGAGGAGAAGGGAAGATTAAAACTTTATTTTTGTTAACATCTATTCAACTCCATCAACTAAAGAATGCTTCAGAGCAAGGATGTAATTGTTTTCACCTCTGCTCCTTCAGTGAAGGTGTGAGAGCTTACAATACAAATTCCTGAGACCTAGAGGTCCTCCTTTAAAATCACAGTAAGCTGTAGAACTAAGGTTAAAAAATGGGCCGCGAAAACAAGAAACTCTTCCAACATCATAAAGACGCAAAAAAGGCCACAAGTCCAATTGTTAAAAAATCCTTTGCAAGTAATTTAATTTCACTGAAGTACAGAAGATTTTTTTGGAGAGACTGAAAAAAAACTCAGGGACTGCTTCTTTTCAAGAGACATGCACCTACTTTAAAAATAAAAGTATTAATATTTATTAAAAATATATTTAAAATTATTTGTTAACATAATAGGAAGATGTGTAGGATTTGTACATTAAGATAAACAACACACACATCCTCACACTTCCACTGAGAGTAGTTCTCTGCTGGATTACACCCTGGTCCATGTGCACTGCCACTTACGCCCCAACCCCTGCTTCCTCTTTTCTGACCTCCAGGGGAAAAGGTCTTCCAGCCTTTTTTTTTTTTTTTAAACTAAAGAGGAAAATAACATCTGTCCCACTGAACAAAACAACACAACTGGTCATGTAGCCTGGAGGATGCAATGAAAACAAGTTGACACTTTGAGTGGACCAGTCCTATTATGCATCCCTCATTAATTTATTTTCATTCCTAGTTCCCTGGCCTTTTCTATATATCTAAGTGCATATAGGGCCCTCGTTGCCATATTACCTGAGCATCTCTTGAGTAATTAAAGTAACACATACTTGCCAAGTAAACTCTCTGTTCCATCTCTGCTTGTAAGAGTAAACTCAACTACGTAGGGCTTTTATTTATTGGTTGGGTCAGGTTAACTGTGTGTGTGTGTGGTCTATTGGCAGAAAGCTAAGCTGAAAAAAAGAGGTTTTCCATTTGCTTTTGAATGCAGTGAGAGCTGTGACAAGGTGAGTGAGGTACTATCTTTTATTGGACCAGCTTCTGATGGTGAGAGAGACAAGCTTTGAGTTTACACAGAGCTGTTCTATTTATTTTCAGGAGTGAGTTCCATAGTTTAGATCCAAGCCCCATGAAAATTCTTTCTCCTGCACTCATGAACTTCTCTCATTGGTTGAAAGGGTCATTTATTGTTCCAGTGGAATTTAGCTGTTGAGGGAGTTCATGGTTATGGAGGGATAATTGATCTTTTCAATAGTTGGGGCTAATCTCATGGAGGGCTTTGAATATTAGGGCATATACCTTGAATAAGACTTTGTATCTCATAGGGATAAGGTCAGGCCAGGCATGTACGGCCTGCTACTGGTTCCATATAACCCAGTACAACCTACTGCAGGTCAAGTGACTAAACGGGGAATCCCACTGCTCACTGATTGGTGGGGGTAATGCCAGATCCCTGTTGGAATGAAAAACAATATCCACAAAGAATAACTCCATCTGGTGCTACCACCCTGCAGCTAGTTTTTGGTTTTTCGAAGGCTAGGAGAGGAAACCCTATACCCAGTCCACTGTGTAGAAAATATCACGTGATTAGCGCATTGCAACTCAGCTTCTTCAGGTAGCTCCTGCAGCTGTGCTTGCTTCCAAATATGTTGATCTCCAAGCCTTTGTGTCCAGTCAGTACCACCAAGAGGCAGACTTTTTGTCCTAGGGCAAGATCTGCTTTATTTTCACTGCACAGGCATATATGCCCAAATTCCAGGTACAATGATCATCCTCTTCAAACTTGCTTGTTGGAATATGAGGACAATGTGCCCTGGTATGTGAAATGACCTGGAGGAGGTCAGTGATCCTAGAAGATCTGCTATCAGTGATAAAGAGCTGAAGAAGGTTGACATTGATGTGGCCACTCTCTCTGAAACCAGACTAGCTGACACAGGCTCTCTATGCAAGACGCATTACACCCTCTTCTGGCACAGAAAAAGCAAAGAGGAGTGCTCTGGTCATGGGATGGTATTTGCAGTCAAAAACTCATCAGCATCCATGTCAAATGTCCCACTGCAACATCATAACAAATTATATCACTAAGAATATCGATGACAAGTGTTTTTGCTAATATCATCAATATATGTGCCCCAACACTTTCCTCCATTTCTGAAGAGAAGGATTTGTTCAATAAGCACCTTGATAGCATCATCAGTAAGCTACCATTAGGCAAGTGACTATCTGTTGGGATTCTTCAATGTTAGAGTTGGCTCAGATCATGAGATGTGGCTGCTAGGTTTTTGCCACCATGGAGTGGAAAACATTCATTACAAATGGTGTAGTTTTGTACCGACCGAGGCGCATACATTACCAACACTTACTTTCAATGCAGTCATCATCGAAAGGTCTTGTGGAGACACTCCAGATCTGGACACTAGCACCAACTGGATTTAATTGTTAGTTATAGAAAACACTTGCAGGATGTTCTCCATACTCACAGTTTTCATGGTGCAGACTGTGACTCAGACCATGCACATGTATACTGCAAAGTCAGGCTTTCACTACAGAAATTCCATGGTACTAAACAAAGCCATTGTACACAAATTAACATCACAGACCAAGGAAGGTGTTTCCAATTCACTATGAATCTCAGGCAAACTATGTCATTGACATAGCCCCTGCCTGAATGCTGATTGAGTATTGAGCGCTTTCTGGATGAATAGCTTAGCTTTTTGGTAAAAAGACAGCACAAGATAAGGACTGGTTTGCAGCATAATTTGAAGAAATGCTCCTAGTCACTGAAATAAAATGGATAGCATACCTCCCCCACAACATGAATTCCTCTTCTTTAACGTCAGAGTGACCGAGAGTACATTGCCATGAAAAGCAAGACAATGTATTCTATCATACTGGGTCGATTTCTGTGAGAAGATAGATCTCCATTCTCAAAGGATGTTTATATGACGTATGTATGAGGGAATCAGGAAAGCAAATAGGTCCTTTAGCTATTGGTTGTGTAGAAGACTACTCCTCTCAAATCTCTTAATAGAGATACTGTAATTGACAGAAGCAATTAGTTTTCTACCTAGGGCATTTCATCTATCACAAACTTTATTCATGTGAAACCACTGTTTCAAAAGCAGTGCTAAATTTGTTCCCCAGGCTTCTGATTTATATCGAAGAGCTTGATACAGAACAGGGGTGGCCAAACTTACTCTCTGAGCCACATACAATAATCTTCAGAAGTTCGAGCTGCAAGACATGCACAACCTGCCCCATGGGGCAGTGCCTGCCGGGGGACAGGGCTAAAGTCCGGAGACCCCCCTCTCCACAGGGCAGAAATCCCTAGCCCCACCATCCCACTGCATGGCAGAAGCCCCGAGCTCTTCTCCCCCCACCCCACAAGTCTATTAGGTGGAGAATGGGAGCTGGGGTGGGGCTCCGCAAGCCACCCTTTAACTGTAAAAGAGCCACATGTGGCTCAACGAGCTGTAGTTTAGCCATGTTTGATATAGAACCATCTAAAAAATGAGCTTAAAAGGGCAATAACCCCTCTAGTATCAGGAGAGGCCACAGGAAAAGGTGCAATTCCAGATGAAGTACTGACACAAAGAGGACAGATTGTGCTTAAATATCTGCACAATGGCTTGCTTGCTTGCAGGGGGGCGGGGGTGGGGGAAGAAAGGAGGTGTACCGCAAGACATGAAGGATGCCAACATCATAACATTGTATAAAAATAAAGGAGACCTGAAGGTCTGTAACCACTACAGAGGAATCTCTCTCCTTTGCATTGCTGGCAAGACATTTGCATGGGTCATTCTCAACAGACTGCAAGTTCTTGTTGAACATGTATATCCAGAGAGTCAGTGTGGCTTCCATGCAAGATAGCAACTATTGACATGATCTTTGCACTAAGGCAACTGCAAGAGAAGTGCTAAAAATAAGGAAAATCTTTCTATACGACCTTAGATTTTACCGTGGCTTTCAACCTGCTCAGCAGAAAGAGCCCTTTTCAGTTGCTAGAGATAATTGGTCCTCCTTAGTTTTATTTGATAGTTTCATGAAGGCTAAAGTCCAGTACCGTGCCAGTCAGCCTGACAGCATTGAAATCTGCAGCAGTGTCAAACAAGGATGTGTTTTTGGCACCAACAATCTTTGGTATATTTTTTGCTCTGCTGATTCATCATAATTTCTCATCTAGCACCGAGGGTACACATCTCCATGCAAGATCAGATGGAAAACTCTTCAACATTGCTTGTCTAAAAGCAAAACTAGAACTTTTTTGCCAACAGCTCAGGGCTTGTTTCACATAGGCACTCCAGGAACTTTGCAATAGCTTTGTGTTAGCTTGTGATAAATTTGGTCTAACCATCAGGCTAAAGAAGACATTGATTATGGCACAAGGTGTGTCCTGAGCATGCTGCTGTATAGTGATCTGGACCATCTACAGAAGGCACGAAAGAAGACTTAACACTTTCAACACCTGCTGTCTAGTTTGATTTCACATGCACGTTCCTGATACCGAAGTATTTGAGAAAGCAAAATTGCCAAGTCTAATATTTATTAACTACTCTTAAATAGAGACATTTTTGTTGGTTTGGTCATCTATATTGGATGGATGACAGACACATTGCAAAGGACCTCCTGTATGGAGAACTTGTGGATGCTCCAAGGTCACTGGGCCATTGTAGGCTCAAGTTCAAGGACATTTGCAAGAGGGAGCTGAAAACTTTCAACATCTGCACTGCAAGCCCAGAAAAGACAGCAACAGGCTACATTGGAGGACTGTGCTGCACAAGGGAGTCAGAGGTTGAGAGAGAGAAAAGTGAAGACAGAGCAAAGAAGAAAGTGCAGCAGACCTTAAGTGCCAGTAGTGCACCGGTTTCATCATCTTCTGGCCTTGCGCTTCACCCCTACACAATTTGTTGCTCAAGAATTGGACTTTTTAGCCATTCACAACACTGCAGTATGATACATAGTCACTGAACAGCTTTGACACTTACACCATCATTTCTCAAGATAGACAGTTGCCAGCTATCTTATAGGGAGGCAGTGCACAGAGTAGAAAACTTATATGGGTAACACTTTTCACAGAGTGATCCTTCTATATATGACCTCTCAGTCCTTGTCCTCAAAGGAAACCTTCAAAAGATGAGCCTGGGAACTTAAATTCATAACTTTTCTAGATACTAAAAATTAAGGGCTGAACAGAGACACTGGATTTATGGCTTATTACAACAATCTATAACCCACTTACTGTCCCCTGCCTTATCCCCTCCCTCCCCCATGACTGGAGAGGTGTTAATGTGCCACTTAACCTTGAAATGGTCCCTTGAAATATGTAACTACTTATCCTAAACAATCTATTCCACCTTGTATTTAGCTGCAACACTGAATACATTTCACAGACCTGAAGAAGAGCTCGGTGAAAGCTTGAAAGCTTCTCTCGCTCACTAATAGAGGTTGGTCCAATAAAGATATTACTTTACCCCACTTGGTTACTTTCTGTAATATCCTGAGACCAACATGGTTATAACAACACTTATTGCAAATAGGTGTCTCATACCAGTTGGAGAGATTTACTTCTTTTCTCTATTCTTAGTGAAAGGGAAATCTAAGAAGAGAAATGTATATCTGTGCATACATGGGGATTAAAGTTTAAACTGGGAATGAGTAGGATACATATTATCGAAGAATCTGATTCGACTTCTTGTGAGTTGGATCAGACCATCAGTGTACAAATCTTATATCCCATCTGTTTGTTTATAAAGTAAATAAAACAAGAGAGTTTATATCAAAACAGACACCAATTAATACATACCTAAAAAGAGCATTCAAACTATGCCACTTTTCCCATTTGAAATCAACAGTACAGAGGTCCTTTCTTTCTCAGTTTTCCTGTTCACAATTAAGATGACTTCGCCAGGCAATAAGTAAACCCCTATTAAATTCAGTGTGAGAATAGAAATTAAAAAGTCAATTAAATTGCTTTTGATTTTTTTAAATAAATTTTATTTTGAACTGAGGTTTTTTTGTAAAGAAAAAACCTGAAATCTGCACTATTCTTGTGTGACTAACAACACAAATCCAATTAATCTCATCTATTGACATATAGGACCCTTGGATTGTTCTTTTTCTTCCTCACACCCTCTTTCTCTACTTTAACCCCTTCTTTTTTTCCTCTAGCACTCATGAATAGTGCACATCAAAAATGCCCCGTGGAAGAGGTATGTCTGTGACAATACTATGCTGTTCTTTTTCAAGCGGTGCTTTGCTGATTTCAGCTATCAATCTACAATGGCATAATAATGGTGCAATTGTCAGCTTTTTGCACAATAAACTTTACTTCTCCCTAAATCACATTTGCTATGCAAAGATTCAGTTGCGAGTTAATTTCTTTTCTTTTCTTTTTTGGTTATTTAACCACATTTTAAAAAGTTAGTGTGTCCTTTAAAAAAAAAATTGAATGTAAATATGACAAATAAAGGATTAGAGAGTTGAGGGTTTAATGAGCTTGTGAAAATCCAAAATGCAGTGGATATAAAAAATAAATGTAGATAACTATTAGCCCAGAAATGGTCTCATTATCTGTGTGAATTAAATATCTGAGAATTTAAACTCTGATAAGCGGACATTGGATTAATTTTGTAATAAGCAATGCTAAGTATATTTCTCCTGCACACAATTCTATTAAATATTTACCCAGTAGATTGAAATAGTTTTTTAGGTAAATATCTTTTGTATTGGATTAGATTTTTAAAAAATTATTAAACCAAAAGTTTGAACTAAAAAACATGTAAGTTTTTTACATGAAGTCTAGGAAACAAATTGTCAAAAAAACGAGGTTAAGGTTTATTACTCTGTTCTTAATTCATGGAGTGGTGAAAAACAAAAAGGCACAAAAGTATGTGTTAGGATGTGGCAGCCTTGCTCTGATTAATTTTCTTGCTTTTGTTAGTTTCTTTCACAGCTTTCATGTTGTTTTAAGCATAATGATATGTATTTAATATTGTGGTAACAGTTTTGTATCTTTTCCTTCTTTTCTCTGCAAGTTGTCTGAACCACACAACATGCCTTAGGGGATTCTTGAACTCCAATGTGTGTGTGTAAATATGTATATTCTTTGTCAATCTCAAAGTATTGCTAAAGAATAGCTTTTAAAAATTTTCTCGTGTTAAATACAAATAATTTTTATATAGATATGGCCATTCTTAGAAATCTGTAGTTTATGATCAAATGCTATGTACAGTCAGTTACGTTTATGATAGCTTGGTGAGAATTTTAGTATTACTATCTTTATTTTGTTGCTGTACAAGTCCAGATTAACTTTGTTTTTCTTTCTTTTACTTTAATAGCTTCTCGGACTTCTTCTCATACCGAACAGCAGAGAGATAGAAGGTATGACATGGTCATTTATATTTCAACCACATGTCATCCTAATAGTTGGCTTTCGAATTTATTTTATCTGATCATGTCAGGATCCTATTTTTGTCCTTTTCTTCTGTTTTTTTTTCTTTTTTGATTTTTCTGTGTGAAAATAGTAATGACTGGAACCAAAGAAATAAATACATTTTAAAAATTATGAGATTTTAAGAAGATGGATTTTTTTGGTCTGAAATTTAAAAAAAAAAGCAACATATGGCCTCCATTTCTAGGTGATCATTTCAGGTTGAAAATACAAACTTAAATACATACCCACACCTACAGTTTCTCAGAAATGGAGCCCCAATTAACCTCTCGTAACCTCTGGGTGCTGACATTCTATCCCTTCCTATCCTTTTTTAAAAGTATCCTTTAAACATATATTTGTGCGTTTTCTGATAGCAATCTGACAGAAGAAGCTATCAGAGCAAATGGTCCATGTAGCCAGATATCCAGAACCCCGCAATGGCCAAGAAAGGCAAACAATTCATTAATACAGCAAAGCATTCGCCAAGCTTTTCATTCTATGGACAGCTTCACAATAGAGAGATGTTCTGGATCCCGCCCCCTCCCAACACTGTTTGGTTCTCAAAATATTTTATTATGCAGAATATCTTGAAAGGTTCCACAGAGCACAGTTGTGCAATACTGAATATTGGGGGATAGGGAATACATCCTTTACTCTTGTAGGCAATTGGTTTACACTTGGAAGCATTATATTTATGCTGTGGTAGCACCTAGAGTTTGGAATAAGGGATTGTGCTAAGCAGGTAAGGCTTTCTAAATCAGCACATTAAATTTCCCCCACCTTCTCCCACTTGTTAGTAGGTAGCCAGTGCAGTGTGGTAACATTTAGTATTATTATTAATGATATTGAGAACTGTCCACTGCCAACCAAATATACTGAAAAGTGTCTAAACTGTTTATTAAATGAATTTAGGAGGGGCAGCATAAGTGAGCCTAGAATCACATGTGAACAATGGCATACACAAAAATAGAGAAAATAGCAGTAATTTGATCCATGTCCATAAATTTGAACAAATTAATTGGTTGAAAACTTTAGCCTCTTTTTTCCTCATGATTTCCTCAGATTTGGTCTTCACTCCAAATTACTTTTAATCTTTGTGAAATTTAAAACTCTATGGGATTCAGTATGAACAATTCTCCATGAATACTCAATATTATCTATTCAAACTAAGAATAGTTGTAATTGGTCAGATATATCACATAGTGTTGTTTTTGTTCTCTGATTAGATTAGTACACAAAAACTCCCAACATGAAAACTCACTTGTGTAGCCTTCAATTGGCTTTCTGTGAGTATTCATGTTAGTTAAAACTCAGTCTTGTAAATGATGACGGGAAATGAACACACATAGCACGGCTGAAGTAAATTCATTAAAATAAATTAGCCTAAATAGTCACAAAAAGTCTGTTGTAGTTTCAACATGTTCTTCATGTAATGTTGTGCCACAACATTTTTTTAAAAAATCAATAAATATGAATTAAAAAATCATGACATGAATGTTGCAATTTGTTTTCTTGCTGGGCTGAACAGGTGAAAAAGTACACAATTAGCCCCAATCCTTGCACTATCTGGGCTAAGACATCTTAATTTTAAAAAAATCATCTTACATTTGTTTTGTTGTCTTGCATTATTTCTACACAGTAGTTGTTAATAATGCTTTGCATTTATTAGTGCCTTTCATCAGAAGATTCCCAAATCACTTTATACCATTTTACTTATGGGAAAATTGAGATACAAAGACCCCTTCTAGTAAAGTACTTAAGCACATGCCTAACTTGAAGTACATGAATAGTCCTGTGGTAGTTAATAGAGTTTCTCTTTTGCTTAGAGGTAGGCATGTACTTAAGTGCTCTGCCAAATGGGGACCCTGAGTGCTTGATCGACTGGGGCCAGAAAGGTTAAGTGACTGTATGAAATCATACAATGCATCTTTTCAAAGTCAGGAATAGAACTGGAACTACTAGGAAAACATATTATTTTAGTGTTTATTTACATCATTATTGTAAAACTTGCTAGTCAGTCATTCCATCCCTCTTCCGCACATCAGCGTTTTTATGTTTCTTTGCAGACGTCCTGAGATTACAATAGTTGCTGCTGAGCCTCTCAGACCATCCTCCTGGTTTCCAGGTGGAAATGTCACTCCCCAGGGATTAGGATTCCCTCCTCCTTCCCAGGCTAACTGGAGGACAAATGAACTTGTTCCAGCTGAGGTGAGCAGATAATGGCCATATTCACATTACATATGTAATTCATGTTAATTTTAAAGTGCAAAGAGGAACAATAACATCACCTGAACTCATTGTCCTCTTAAAAGAGAACTACTCTGTTTTTTTGTTTGTATTTTTGTTGTACATGTCAGTGAAACATTTCTGAATTCATATAGGGGTTTTTAAATTTTCACTTATGGACACTTTAAAATTTTTACCTTTTTCATTTTGTAGCTTCCACCATCTTATGAGCAGGTGATAAAAGAAATTAACCAAGTGCAAGTCAATACAACAAATAACAATAATGCTGCTGCTGCTTCTAAATGCACTGCTACGTCTGCAACGCAGACTGACTTTCCAGAGGAAATAATCAGCCATTTGCCAAGAAGTAATGTAAAAAACAACCTACCTACTCTCTGTGAATCTGAAATTGTTCCAGGTAAATGCTCTATGGACTTCATATTATCAAAGATTTTACAGATTGTGTTCTGGGGATGCTTTTAAAAATCAATTTAATCCTTTCTACATCCAATAAAAGTATTTCATTTATGTACTAGGTGCTGCTATGAATTACTGCATTTGCTTCTTACCTCTGATGACCTGATATTCCATTCTGGTATGGGTCAAAAGTAAAAATGTGTTGTTTTTTAATATCACCCTACAATATAATGCATTTAATTATTTTTTCCCACAAAACCGTTACAAGTATTTTTCCATTCTAGCTGTATTGGCAATCCTTTTTGGCCAGAGAATCTGAAAAAAATGAATTGAAAAGCAGGGAGGTTGTAGGTCAGGACTGAGATGTACACAAAGCTGGTTGGAGAAGCTGCTGTACTATTCCTTGTTCTAGCCAGTGCTGGGAAACCCTCAATGTCATGAAACATTTTTAAAAATATTTTTCTTTATTTGATGATGCTTTGAGTATGTTAAAATGAAAGTGCTGCAAGCCAGCAAAGTAATTTTGGACTCATTACATGTAAATTCTATGCATTTGTGCAAAGATGAATTCCTTTCTGGAGTGTAATGTATTTTTGCCCCCCTTGAAAAAGGGAGAATGACAAATGTAACATAAGAAACAGTGAGTTCTAAGTGGAAATAGTTGGTGGATTTCCAGTCAGAATGGTTAGAGGGGCCAAATGACAAAGTAAATTTGTGTTTAAAATGTGTCAGAATACAATTTGAAAGCTTCTCTTTTCTGTCAGCAGTGCAAAGTCCTCCCAAACCTCCCAGACCTCTCTTAGATAGCAGTCCTTCAGAAAATGAGGCTCCCTTAGTTGTCTCTGAAGCGTCTGAAGAATGGAAGTGCCAAGAAAAGCCCAGTAATGTGACAGGTCCATTGCCAAAACCAAGATCAAAAGGCAATCTCAGGCCTGTGGTCAGAGATATTCAAAGCAAATCACAAGACAATCAGGAAGAGGTGAGACAGACTCGAGCTGAAAGGGAGCCATCTCCAAGTCAGCCAGTGCCCCTCTTAGATATTAGCTTATTGGACAATCACATGGTGATGAACAGTATGAATACAGAAAAAAGCCAAAATAGCATTGGTTCAAGGATCAAAGCTTTTGAATCCCAAGCAAATTCTGATATCTCAGGATTATCAAAGAAACCAGAAATTGCTCCACGGTCATTTGTCCCAAGACCAACTGTTTCTGCAAAGAAGCCAATAGTAGCTCCAAAACCAGAGCTGGGGCCCAGGGGAGCTTCAGGAGAGTCGGGTTCATGGACAGAAAACACACAAAAAGCTGCATCCAGGAAATGGCACCCTCAACCTCAAGAAGCCAGGAGCAATGTCATAACCAAACCTGAATTACCAAAGAAACCAAAACCTGGCCTTGTAAAAAGTACTAGTAATGATTTGCTTGATGGAAGGAATGGATCAGCTTCAGAGAACAACGATGGACAGAAGAAATTTCCAGTTCCTGCTCCAAGGCCACTTGTTCCCAAAAAGTCTCTATCTGTAGAAAGTCCTACCCCTCATTCAACCTTACTAAAACCAGTCATCGCTGCTCCCAGTCTCTCGGTAGCTGCCCAAGCAACAGCTTTCAAGTCCCTGAGAGAGTCATCGGCTCCAACCAACTTCTCAACATGTACTTTGCAAAGTAAAGCAGTTGAGGAAGGAGATCTTATCAGTTTTGATGATGACGTTTTGCCCCCTAGTTCAGTTAGTGCAGTTCAAGAATGTACCAGTTCTGAAGCAGGTAAGAACAAGTGTGAGGAGATAAATTGTAAAGATGGTTACAAATTTGCATGCACATGATATTGTACATATTTATAGTGGTATTGGTATATGTGTATGTAAAATTCTATGCTTGTCATTGTATTAAGCTTCATGTGAAATTACATGGACTCAGAGATCAATATGATTGACCAATAAGGTTCCCAGGCTGTGTAATTCTGAGAACATACCAGCTGGATTTATAACTTAATAGCTAATATAGTATACAATAAGCTCAATACTATACTCCAGATGCCACCTCCAGAGTGCATCGTGATCCCTTCTCGGGCTCTGGTGACATCTTGCCTTATGCTATCTAATCTATCTAGTACTAAAATCTGAGCACCTGTGGTTCATAGCATCTAGCTCCTAGGTAGTGCAGTAGTATATGTATAGATATTTATTCCCCATTATGTCAGCGAGAGAAGCAGCAGTGTGCATTGTGTTTTGGGAAATCATGACCCAGCACACTAAAACACCATGCACCATGAGTGAAGGAAATGAGTGCCATTATCATAGAATCATAGAATTGTAGGACTGGAAGGGACCGTGAGAAGTCATCTAGTCCAGGCCCCTGCACTCATGGCAGGAATAGGAATAGATCATCCCTGACAGGTGTTTGTCTAACCTACTCTTAAAAATCTCCAATGCTGGAGATTCCACAGCCTCCCTAGGCAATTTATTCCAGTGCTTAACCACCCTGACAGTTAGGAAGTTTTTCCTAATGTCCAGCCTAAACCGCCCTTGCTGCAAATTAAGCCCATTGCTTCTTGTCCTATCCTCAGAGGTTAACAAGAACAATTTTTCTTCCTCCTCCATGTAACAACCTTTTATGTACTTGAAAACTGTTATCATGTCCCCTCTCAGTCTTCTCTTCTCCAGACTAAAGAAACCCAATTTTTTCAATCTACATTCACAGGTCATGTTTTCTAGACCTTTAATCATTTTTGTTGCCCTTCCCTGGGCTTTCTCCAGTTTGTTTACATCTTTCCTGAAATGTGGCACCCAGAACTGGACACAGTACTCCAGTTAAGGCCTAATCAGTGCGGAGTAGAGCAGAAGAATTACTTCTCGGTTCTTGCTTACAACACTCCTGCTAATGCATCCCAGAATGATGTTCGCTTTTTTTTGCAACAGTGTTACACTGTTGACTGATATTTAGATTGTGATCCACTATTACCCCCAGATCCCTTTCTGCAGTACTCTTTCCTAGGCAGTCATTTCCCATTTACTATGTATGCAATTGATTGTTCCTTCGTAAGTGGAGTGCTTTGCATTTGTCCTTATTGAATTTCATCATTTCAGATCATTTTGAATTTTAATCCTATCCTCCAAAGCACTTGCAACCCCTCCCAGGTTGGTATCATCTGCAAACTTTAAGTGTATTCTCTGTGCCATTATCTAAATCACTGATGAAGATACTGAACAGAACCAGACCCAGAACTGATCCCTGCAGGACCCATAGGTGCCGACTTTCATCGGCGTCGGTGGGTGCTCGCGCCCCCCTCAACTCCACCCCTGGCCCCGCCCCTTCCCCAGCCGAAAGGTAAAAAAAGCCGCAGCTTTTCGGCGGGAGGCGCCTCCCTCCGGCGGGAACCCCGGAAGGTGAGTTGGGCACGGGTGGGTGGGGGGGGCCGGCGGGGAGCTGCCGGTGGGTGCTCAGCACCCACCAATTTTTCCCCGTGGGTGCTCCATCCCCGGAGCACGCACGGAGTCGGCGCCTATGGCAGGACCCCACTCATTATGCCCTTCCAGCTTGACTGTGAACCACTGATAACTACTCTCTGGGAACAGTTTTTAACCGGTTATGCACCCACCTTACAGTAGCTCAATCTAGGTTATATTTCCCTAGTTTGTTTATGAGAAGGTCATCTGAGACAGTATCAAAAGCCTTACGGAAGTCAAGATATGCAACATCTACCACTTCCCCACTATCCACAAGGCTTGTTACCCTTTCAAAGAAAGCTATTAGGTTGGTTTGCCCCAATTTTTTCTTGACAAATCCATGCCGACTGTTTCTTATCACCTTATTATCTTTTAGATATTTGCAAATTGATTGCTTAACTATTTTCTCCATTATCTTTCTGGGTACTGAAGTTAAGATGACTGATCTATAAATCCCTTGGTTGTCTTTATTTCCCTTTTTATAAATGGGTACTATATTTGCCCTTTTCCAGCCCTCTGGAATCTCTCCCGTCTTCCATGACTTTTCAGAGATACCTCCTGAGTCAAAGATCTCCTGATACCTTCCTTGACTCAGATACCTCCTGAGTCAGTGCCTTGAGTATTGTAGGATGTGTATCATTAGGCACTGGTGACTTTCACAGTTTGTATTTCCAGTGCACATATTACTTTGTTACATGGACTGCGTGTTTGTTCATATAACTGTAAATTTGTCAGTTAGTACATCCACATGAAATTATTTTTCACTTAAAAGCTACTGTGTGAATTTTGGAAAATTTGGTTGATGCAGCTAAGCTCGTAGGGCTAGAGCTGGGTGAATAATAGATTTTTTTGGTTCACTGGCAATTTAAAAAAATCAGAAAAAAGTTTTGTTTTGGATCAAACTGAAAACTTTTTTTAGTTTTTCAGCAACTCGAAATGTCAAAGAAGTTTCAAGTAAAAACAAAATGTTTTGCTAATGTTAAAATGTTACATTTCAACCTGACAAATTTTGTTTTGACTTTCAGATGTTTTGAGAAAAGGAGGGAAAAGTAGATGAGCAAAAGAGGGTGTGGTGGTGTTGCTGCCTCCCTTTTAAGCTTTAAGCTCAGTGGGTAAGCATTTATCTGGGATGTGTGGCTATCCATTGTCATTTATAGTGGCAACTCATAGTTAGGCTTGGAAGAATTGGGGGGAGGGGGTTCCGTTATAATTTTGACAGATAATATCAATATTTATTTTTAAGCATTTTTCCCCCTGATTTTTATCAATTTAAATTTTCACAGGTGTGCCAGATTCTGGCATTTAAGCTTCTTAAAAACGTTTATCTGTTTAAATTTTCATAATTGTTGGTCCGGCAATGGGTGGGGTCAGACAATTATAAGTTTTAACTTTTTCCTATCTCAATGTCTACCGTCCTTAATTAAAGTTATGACTGTTCAAATGCAAATTTTCAACATCATGTCAAAATATTCAACGTAAATATCCTTAGTTCAAACTCCAATAAGTTCACAAGCAGAATTTTTCTAACTTTGCCTATCTGTAAATTTTGATTATTATTGATAGAATTTTTTTTTGTCATTTTTTGATTGTGTACAGTGAAGTAGACATTTACCAATAAAAATCTAATCCAAGCCTATTTGTAGTCTTTCATGATGACAATGGATAGTCATTTGGCCGGAGATAGTGCCTGGTAATTAGGGAACTCACCTAGTATGTGGGAGACGCAAGGTCAAATCCCTGCTCCGATGACTATTTATTTATTTATAAATAGTGGAGCGGCTTCAAGAGGAGAGATTGAGAAAGCCCCATGGCAGAATATTCTATAGTCTTTTGGCTAGGGCACTCACCTGCAATGCAGGAGACCCAAGGTCAAATTCCTTCTCTTCATCAGGCAGAGGGAAGAATTGCACCAGGGTCTCCCACATCCCAGGTGAGTGCTCTAACCACTGGATTAAAGGTTATAAAGGAGGTGGTGCCACCACCAGCAGCCACCACAAAAGGTTTTGATTTTTTCAGTTTAGTTGAAACTGTTTGGCAAACTTGACCAAATTTGCAAATAGTTTTGGTTGACCTGAAACTGCATGTTATAGCAAATCATCTATTTGTCAGAAAAATTTGAGGCACTTTTGAAAATTCCATTCGGCCCCTATCTGCATCTTTAGATACCTAAATATCTTTGAAAATATGGCCCTCCGAATTTAGACCATAGGCCCTGTTCCTGCAATGAATGGACCCTGGTGCCCACACAGAGCATTGTGAATTTAGATTGTAAATTCCATGCGGTGCAGTGACTGTCTTTCTATGTTTTTGTATAGTTCCTAGCACAATGGACCCTAGGAAATATATATATATATATATATATATATATATATATATAATCAGTTATGTTTACACACACTAATTAATATTATATGGCTTTTATTTGCTAAAGTTTTCTTTCTTGAACTTTGGTCACCTTACAAAAACAGGTTTTTTTTAATAAGAATTAAAGCATGTGCTGATTTAAGCCTGTTCATGGGCCATATAGTACTGTAATAGCTGTTGCTAACATAAAATAACATACTGGAGATTTTTAAATAACGGTAAACAATTTACTTAACTTGTTTTTGAGAACTGTACAGATAGCTTGCCTACCTAGCTCCAAGTACAAGCTATGTCCTTCTGCTGCTAAGGCTCATTACATACAACACTATGGGTAACTTTGGTTCTTACTCCAGAGTTCCAGCTATCATTACAATACTATCAGTTTTTAAGCAGAATTCCCAACTGCAATCCATAGGGAGTGCCTCTTAAAAACAGATGATACAATAAAGCCCATGGTAAATGAAATACATTTTTGAAAATGTGAATTTGGGAGTGAGAGGGTGTGTGCATGTGCGTGAGAGAGAGAGAGAAGGGTCTTCCACTTTTTTAACTGTTTGCTTCACTTAGCATTAAAAATGTTCAGCTATTTGGAAACGGATACATAAATAGTGCATAGCTGTCACATTAAATTTATAATTAATGGTAATGTGTTCTCATTATAACTTGTGTTTTGCATAATTGGATGAAATTTTGATTTACTGCCTCTTCCTTTCTGTATTGACGTAATAGCTCCAGGGTGGATTTAGGAAGGAAACTGTAGAAACGCTTTGTATATTAAGTTCAGTACTGCTGATAGCGACACATGTATTTTCAGAACTGCTTTGAATCATTTGCTAACAGACTGATTTTAAAAGAAGTGAAATAAGGCTGACCCAGCATTCTGTTGGCAATGAAATGTGCTGCAATGTAGGTGATCAGCTCAGGATAGACATGAGCCCTTTTCTTCATGGGCTGATGGGATCTGGAACACTGCAGAAGCAGTATCATTCCCTGGGGGAAGAGAGAATTTTGGAATGACTTGAGAATTACTTCCTAGTCCACTCCAGGAAATGTAGTGGGACTGGAAATGACTGGCTCTCAATAGAGTTATTTTTAGCTCTTTTTGTCCGGAGGGGTGTTGCTGCAGAGCAGAGCATAAGACTTTTTTCCAAACACTCAAAGTAAAACTTGTACTTCAGTGGCTAAAGGAAACAAACAAATATAAATACTCTGGAGTCCAGCTGACAAGCAGTCAGGCAGAATTCTTACATTTAAAGGTCCAGTATAAAGAAAACAGAAAAGACGGTTACTCACCTTCTTGTAACTGTTGTTCTTCGAGATGTGTTGTTCACCACCATTCCAATCAGGTGTGGCACGCTGCGTGCACAGTTGTCAGAAACTTCTTCCCTTAGCAGCTCCTGTTAGGTTGGCCAGGGAGCCCCCTGGAATGGCGCTCTCATGGCGCTCCGTATATGACCCTGACGACCCGACCCCCCTTTGGTTCCTTCTTGCCGGCTACTCCGACAGAGGGGAAGGAGGGTGGGTATTGGAATGGACGTGAACGACACATCTCGAAGAACAACAGTTACAAGAAGGTGAGTAACTGTCTTTTTCTTCTTCGAGTGCTTGTTCATGTCGATTCCAATCAGGTGACTCCCAAACTCTCCCACAGGGTTGGGGTCGGAGTTAAGGAATCACTGACTGGAGCACTGCTCTACCGAGAGCTGCATCGTCTCTAGCATGCTGGGTGATGGCATAGTGACATCGAGGACCAGGTCGCTGCTTTGCAGATCTCTTGGATCTTGTACCTGGGCCAGGAAAACAGCGGATGAGGCTTGAGCTCTTGTCAAGTGGGCCGTTATAGCCAGGGCTGGGACCTTGGCGAGAGCATAACAGGTCCTGATGCAGTCCGTAATCCAGGAAGAGATGCGTTGTGAGGAGACCGTAATCCCTTTCATTTGGTCTGCCACCGCTACAAACAGCTGGTTTGACTTCCTGAAAGGCTTTATGTGCTCAATGTAGAACGCTAGCGCTCTCTTCACGTCTAATGAGTGGAACCTCTGCTCCTGTGCATTAGCATGTGGCTTGGGATAGAAAACTGGTAGAAAAATGTCCTGGCTGAGGTGGAATTGGGATACCACCTTGGGCAGGAAAGCTGGGTGCTGTCTGAGCTATACCTTATCCTTGTGGAAGACTGTGGGGGGGGGAAGGGGTCAGAAGTTAGTGCTTTTAACTCTGACACCCTCCTGGCCGATGTGATGGCAGCCAGAAAGGCCACTGTCCATGAGCGATATAGAGGGGAACATGTAGCCAGTGGCTTGAATGGGGCTCCCATTAGTCTAGCTAGGACCAGGTGAGGTTCCAAGTCGTACCGGTGGGCGAGACTGAGGGTATAGCCATTCCATGCCCTTAAGGAAACGGCCCACCATAGGGTTGGCAAAGACTGAACGCTCCAACTCTCCCGGGTGGAATGCTGAGATGGCCGCGAGGTGCACCCTGATGGATGATCCAGCCAGGCCTTGCTGGATTAGGTGCAGTAGATAGTCCAGGATGAATGGTATAGATGCCTGCAGTGGGCATACACGACTGCGATCGCACCAGCATGAGAACCGTTTCCATTTGGCCAGGTAGGTGGCCCTGGTGGAAGGTTTCCTGCTACCAAGCAGCACCTCCCTCACCGATTCCGTGCACTGGAGCTCCCTTGCATTTAACTATGAAGCTTCCAAGCCATGAGAGAGAGGGACTGGAGGTCTGAGTGAAGGAGGCGACCATGGTCCTGTGTAATCAGATCGGGAAGGAGCGGCAGTGTGATAAGGGGTGCCCATTGACAGCTCCAGAAGTGTGGTGTACCAGTGTTGGCGTGGCCATGCTGGAGCGAGCAGAATTACCTCCGCTTTGTCCCTGCAGATCTTGAGGAGAACCTTGTGGACAAGTGGTATCGGAGGGAAGGATACAGTAGACGGTTCCCCCAGTACATAATGAACATGTCCAAAATAGAGCCCGGACTGTGTGTTTGGAAGGAGCAAAACGTTGGACACTTCCTGTTGCTCCTGGTGGAGAATAGGTCTACCTGGGGAAACCCCCACCTTTGGAAGATGGAATGTATGACGTCCGGATGGATGGACCACTCGTGGTTGCAGAATGACCACTGAGGTGGTCCGCAAGCTTGTTCTCTACTCCAGGGAGATAGGACACTTTCAGGTGAATGGAGTGGGCTACACAAAACTCCCACAGGTGGAGAGCCTCCTGACAGAGAGGGGAAGAGCGGGCTCTGCTCTACTTATTTATGTAAAACATGGTGGTGGTGTTGTCGGTCATCACCACTACGCACTGACCTTGCAATATGATATGGAAGGTCTGGCAGGCTAGTCTCACCACTCTGAGTTCCTTTATACTGATGTGGAGCAAGATCTCGGACTGCGACCATCTGCCCTGAGTCTGTAGGTCTCCTAAGTGTGCCCCCCAACCCAGGTCTGATGCGTCCATTACTAAGGTCATAGATGGTTGAGGGGTGGTGAAAGGGACTCCTTTGCAGACCATGCGAGAGTCCAACCACCAGCCTAGGGTATCTAAGACTCGTGATGGTACTATTACTACTGAATCTAAACTGTCTCGACCCGGGTGATAAGCTGAGGCAAGCCATGCCTGGAATGGCCTGAGCCTCAGCCTGGCATGCCTGACCACATAGGTGCATGCCGCCATGTGTTTCAGGAAGCTGAGGCATGTCCTCGTGGTAGTAGTGGGGTAACGTCTGAGAGTCTGAATGACGTATGACAGTGTTTAGAATCTGGACTCTGGTAGTATCGCTCTTGCCTGAACCGAGTCCAGCACTGCCCCAATGAATTCTATTCGTTGGGTGGGTGACAACGTTGATTTGTCCACATTGAGGAGGAGACCTAGTCTCTGGAAGGTCTCTCTGATTAACCGGACCTGAGACTACACCTGCTCCCTGGAGCACCCCCACAGCAGCCAGTCATTGAAGTAGGGATACACCTGCACCTGCCTCTTTCGGAGAAAAGCTGCGACCACGGACACACACTTGGTGAACACTTGAGGGGCTGTTGATAACCCGAATGGGAGCATTGTGAACTGATAATGTATGAGGTCGACAACAAATCTCAGGAAGAGTCTGTGGGGCGGCCAAATGACTATATGCAAGTATGCGTCTTTCATGTTGAGGGCAGCGTACCAGTCCTCCGGATCCGGGGAAGGGATAATTGCGCTCAGGGAAACCATGCGGAACTTCAGCTTTACCATGAATTGGTTGAGTCCTCGCAGATCTAAGATGGGTCTGAGACCACCACCCCCCCTTTCCCTTGGGGATTAGGAAATAACGAGAATAGAATCCCTTTCCCCATAGCTCCTGAGGGACCTTCTCCACTGCCTCTATGGCGCGGAGCGCCTGCACCTCCTGGATAAGGAGTTGCTCGTGAAAGGGGTCCCTGAAGAGGGATGGGGAAGGGGGGTGGGAGAGAGGGGAGAAGCAGAATCGGAGAGAATATCCCACTTCTACCATGTGAAGAACCTAGCGGTCTGATGTTCTATGGGACCACGCACGGTAGAAGTGGGATAGACGGTTCAAAAAACGGGAAGGATCCGTAGTGGTGGCTGGTATGCCATCCTCGGGCGTCCCTTCAAAATCCTTGCTTAGATCCCGATGATGGCTTGGTCAGGCCCTGCCCTTGGCCTGAGGGATTGGAGGGTCTACACCTGGAATTCCTGCCCCTACGACAGTATGTATCCTGCCTCGGGCGGGGTTGGTATTGCCGCTGCTGCTGTAGGGGTTGAGGCTTGAAGGGCTTTCTCTGGGTAGCAGGCATGTGCATCCCCAGAGATTTCATCGTTGCCCTTGAGTCTTTGAGGCTGTGAAGCCTCGAGTTTGTCTGGTCCAAAAATAGCCCTGCGCCCTCAAAGGGAAAATCCTGCAGGGTCTGCTGAACTTCTGGGGGAAGCCTGGAAGCTTGGAGCCAAGCTGTTGTCCTCATGACCACCCCCGAGGGCGATGGTACGTGCTGCAGAGTCGGCTGAGTTGAGTGAGGCCTGCAGGGATGTCCTGGCGACTGCCTTCTCCTCCTCGACCAGAGCCAAGAACTCAGCCTTTGAGTCGGTGGGGAGTAACTCCTTATATTTAGACATGGAGTTCCACGAATGAAAATTATATCTTGCTGAGTATAGCTTGCTGGTTAGCTATCCTCAGCTGTAACCTCCCCCCCACCCCACTCCACCCATGGCATAATTTTTTCTGCCAAAAAGGTCCATCTGTTTGGCCTCTTTGGCCTTAGGAGCTGGCGCCTGGTGCTCCTTCTCATTCACCGCTGAGACCACCAGGGAGCAAGGGTGTGAGTGGGAGAACAAGAATTCATAACGCTTGGAGGGAACAAAATATTTCCTTTCCATACCCCTGGCGGTGGACGGAATGGAGTCTGGAGTCTGCCACAAAGCACTATAATTGTTGCCAATAGTTGTAATAACCGGCAACGCCACTCTGGAAGGACCCTCTGGAACAAGAATGTCCACCACCGGGTCCTCTGGCTCAGTGACTTCCTCCGCCTGTAGGCCCATATTACAGGCAATGCAGCGGAGTAAGTCCTTGTGGGCCCTATAGTCAGTGGGTGGAAGACCTGAAGCTGATGTTCCTGCCACTGCTTCATCAGGCGAAGATGACGAGGAGGCCAGTGGAGGTACAGGGTGGTTGTAGCCCACCATGTGCTCAGGTTGGTCCTGGGTAGCATTGGTGTCAAGTGGTTCAGCCTGGTCAGATGTGACCTGGGTCGTGGGTGGGTCTGGCGCCAGTTCCATTGTGACCTCTGTAGTATGAGGGGACGGTCTGGATAGTGTCGCCTCTGTGGTAAGAGGGGTGGTTCTATCTGCCGTTGACCGTGCCGGATGATGCCCCAATGTAACGTACCTAGAAACCATGGAAGGGGTACCCTGGGCCTGATGGTAAGCCCAGGGGGTCCAGAAGGGCCTTTGTGCAGTGGGTGGCTACTGTGGTTGCAAGGTCGACTGAGCGTGCCTCTGGCACTTGCCTGATCTGTGCCTACTGCACTGTGAATAGTAGGAGTCGACCTCAGAGTCTGAGGATCCCGAGGGCAACAACCATGGCAGTGCCGATGAGCCCTGTGCCAGCGGTCGGTGCTGAGAAGAGGAAGTCAGGCATCGGAGTTGCGACAATCATGTAGATGATCGGTGCCGGCTTTCCCGCAACTTCACTGGTGCCGTGAGTCCGGTGCCGGGGAACGGCTCCTGTTCCGGTGCTGTATCTCGGTGCCAGACGATAGAGGGCAACCACAATCGGTGCCAACTTCTCGGTGTCGGAAAAACAGAATGTCGCATTCCCTGCGCCATGCGATCTTGTACTGGTGCCGGGGGGTGTTGCGGTGATGTAGATTGGGAACGGTGCCGTGAACAGTGCTGGTCTGGTGAGGAAGAGGGCCTCATCATTTCAGGTTTGCCTCTAGATGGCACCCATCTAGGCAGTGCTAGAGGCTTGTCTCTAACAGCAAGGGGCTGAGGCGCAGTACTTTCTGTCAGCTCCCTTGCATCCTCAAAAGTATCTGGGATGGAGGGGGGTTCCAAATCCTCCACCAAGCGGTGCTCTGCCAGAGAGTCGCTGGGTGCCGGACTCAACGGTGCCAACTGGGTTGCCGGAGTCGACGGCACAGGATCTTGCTGTTTGGAAGTTAAGTCCTTCCTCTGAGGCAGAAAAGTCTCCCCAGATGGTCTCGCTCTCTGAGGAGAGCGCCCTCTATCCACCTTCTTATGGCACTTATGGGGCACCGGGGATGTTTACCAGTGCCGGGGTGCCGCACCGTGCTGTGATGCTGGGGATCTTCGGTACCGAGGGTCTCTAGCACCAGAGTCTTTCATCATTACCGGTTCGTGGGCACTTCACACTGAGCTCGGGCCTGGGACTTGGCAGTTGGGTGCCGCTGGACAGGGTGCGGCTTCCATTAATAGTTGCCTAAAACGGAAGTGGTCTTCCTTCCTAGTCCTCGGCTTGAAAGCCTTGCAGATCTTTACAGCGCTCGGACTGATTTGCCTCCCCTAGACACCTCAAGCACGAGTCGGGAGGGTCGCTGTTGGGCATAGGTTTCCTGTATACACCACAAGATTTAAATTCTTGGGCTTGAGGCATGCCCTGGAGCCCAAGGCGGGGTGAGGGGAGAACGACCCACTCACCAAGACTATCCTAACTACTAAACAATAAACTAACTACAAAACAAAAAAAAAACTGTGTAGAACTAAGTAATGGCTAAGGGAACACAAGCAAGCAAGCGAAACACAGTTCCAACACCTCCACGGACAGTAAGAAGGGACTGAAGGGGGGGGTGGGTGTCAGGTCGGCAGGGTCATATATCGAGCGCCATGAGGGTGCCACTCCATGGGGCTCCCTGGCCAACCCGACAGAAACTGCTAAGGGGAAAAGTTTCCAACGACCATGCACGCGGCGTGCACACACCTGGAATCAATGTGAACAATCACTCGAAGAATCATAGCTACATACACTACAGATTTCCCCACCAATCCAAGAGAAATTAAATAAATATTGAACCAGAAATCCTGTGCTAACATAGAGAATTGCCAGAAAAATCAACTCTGCACCAGAAAAGAATATGATTACCAACCACTCTGTTCACCTTTCTGATAGCTTACAGTCATCCTATGGACACATATGAAAAGAATACTAAGTTCAATTTTTCAAGGTGGACATTTTAATTACAAACTCAAAAATTCAGTATAGAAGAACCAGACTTTAGTTGTCTGACTTCTCCCGTAGTCAGATGATAATGATTTTGTTAATGTACAAAGCAGGCTTGTTTGCTCACCCTACCTCTTATCTGTAGAAGACAAAAGGATTTGCCTGTAGTCTCACTCAACACCAGTGTAAATCAAGATTAACAACAATGAAATCAGTAAAGTTGCCTAGATGTTGGTGAGTTCAGAATCCTGCCCCCTATCTCTTGTTACTATTGGCAGCACTATGACTTAACAAAGGATCCACAAGAAAAGCATTTGCGCAGTAAAAAATATGGTGACATATTGCACTAACATTAGGTGCTTTCCATGTTCCCATAGGAACAGCTTTAGGTTAGCAAGATGAATCCACAGTAAAATGCTTTGTAAAGACATGAAGAGCAGCTATAATCTGCTCCCAATTCCCCAGGCCTTTGCATTTGTAATGAATAATGACTTAGCAAAATGCCAGGGCTCCACACTTGTTGCTATGGCAATGCTAGAACAGAAAAAAAAGAGCTTTAGTAGGCAGTGCTTGGGACACATCACTTACCACTTGTTTGTAAAAGAACAGTTTTACATCACAAATTATAATGTACAGAAACTTAATATTTCTGAAATGCAGCTAAAATATGTTTGTCTGGTGCTTAGACTATGAATTAGCACTGTACAGATCCATCATTGCTTTAGTTAGAGCCTGCTGCAAATATAACACAGTAAACTGTTGTACAGAAAGAGTGAGTCAAACACAAATGTAAGCACACATGATGAAACAGATTCTGTGGCATCACAACAATTCAACTGACTTGCTAAAAATTAATATAAACATTAATGAATTTATCCTCATAGCACCCGTGAGGTAGAGAGGTGTCTAATCCCCAGTTTGCAAGTGGGGAATTGGGGTTCAGAAAGCTTAAAGCCCTGACTTTTAAGAGTGCTCAGCACCCACAACTTCAGCTCAAGGCATTAGAAGCATTGGGTGTTCAGCACTTATGAAAAACAAACCCCAAGCAACTTTCCCAAGTCCATATAGGAGACAGTGCCTTGATTCCAACCCAGATCTCCTGAGTCCCAATCTGCTTAAACCTTCCATGACAAGGCCTGTGTTTATATCATAATGAAATGACTCTCAAGGTTCAGGAAGAGAGAGAGGCCAAAAGTCAACCACTCAAAATGTGCAAACATCTATTTTGAGTGTAGTTCTTTCATGTTAGTGCTTTAATAAAGATTTGTGGTGTTTGGGGTTTTTCAAGTTATGACCTGTGCATTTGTGACCTCATATAGTCAGAGGTTTCAGTAATCAGCCAGTTGGATTCTGCATCTGACAAATCCATTTTTACAAAGACATAGGATGGAAATCCTAGCCCCATTTCACCCATAGCATGTATATGGTGTTCTTCTCCTTTTTTAATCCTCCTGCACCCTCAGATGCCATAGGGTGTCCAAAACTTTCCACCATTTACTCTGGTCTTGTGCTGGTCAGTTCATGCTTCTGAGTGTCATGTTGGTGGATTTAGCTTTTTCTCCATTGTTGTGTATAATGTTTCCCTAGATCGCCCTCTTTTATTCTTCCCAGGTGGAAGTCATGTTGGTGGCATCCTTAAAGCGTGTCCTAAGTATGTCCATCATCGTCTTCTTACCATTTTTAATTATTTAGTTTTGTTTGCTTTAGTTAGAATTTTTGATGTTGCAAGAAACTTTCCATTGTATTCTGAAGTTCTTCCCTAGGCATTTACATTGGAACGAGTTAATCTTACCAATTTCAGTTGTAGATTTCCATGCTTCTGCTTCATAGAGGAGAGACATAATGCTGATATTAAAAATTTGTATTTTGGTATCAGTGCCAATCATGCTACTTTTCCAAATCTTTTCAAGCTTTTGAAAATTGTGCTGCTTTTAATATTCATTGCTTGTCATTACTGTACACCCCACTCCCTAGTTAGGTTAAATGATTTGCTTCTTCTAGCGTTTCTCCATCTACTCTGATGGATGCTTTTGGGACATAGATAGCAATATATTTTGTCTCTCCCTTACTGATAAATAAATCAGCTTGTTTTGCTGTGTCTACCAAAAGCTGAGACTTTTCTTCAATTACAGGATGTGTTGAACTAAACAGAACAATGTCATCAGCAAAAACGAGGTCATCCGACATTGCTTAATCATTTATCCATAAAATTAATTAGTTGCCTTCTCCATGACATAGTCAATGACCAGTGCAAACAATAGTGGGGACATAATGCGCCTTTGCCTTACTCCCATTGTCACTGCAAACCATTGGTTGATGTTGTCACCATCTCTTACTGCACACTTTGGTATGTGTTGCTGTTATAATATGTTTAGCAGGGGTTCTCAGACTTCATTGCACCATGACCGCCTTCCAACAACAAAAATTACTACATGACCCCAGGAGGATGGACTGAGATCTGAGCCTGCCCAAGCCTGCTGTCCTGGCCGGGGGACAACTCTGAAGCCTGAGCCCCACCACCCCAAGTAGGGAGGCCAAAACCAAAGCCCAAGAGCTTGTAACCAGGTGGTGGGGCTCAGGCTTCAGCTTCAGCCCCGAGTGGTGGGGCTGAGGTTTTGGCTTTGGGCCCAGGCAAATCTAATGCCAGTCTTGGTGACCCCTTAAAACAGGATCGCAACCCACAGTTTGAGAACCTCTGTGTTACAGCATCAACATTGACACTGAACAGACAGGCAATAATGCAGCTGAGTTATTTAAAACATGTATTTAAATTAGAGACTTTCAAATTATTTTACATAGAAATCCTTTATGCTACAGGGAGTTTTATATGGAATGGAGTTGCTAATTATTTTATTTTTGCCTTCCTGATAGGATGGTTAGATTCAGATCTTGTTTTAAAAATGTCTTCCCATTCACTAATTGAGATATTCCTGATACACCAGAGCTTTGTTTGGCCCATGCACTTTAAGAGGAATTGACTTGATTTGTAGACAGAAATAGCACATTGTACATCTGAAGTAGAGAGGTTTCCTTCATGAGCTCCATCAAATTAGTGTATTTCCATTTTACAAGCATGGCTATTGCCGCATTTCATATTATGTCTTTTTCTCTCATAATTATAGTAGGAAAGTTCAACTTTGTCTGCAGGGAAAACAAAGAGCCACCATCTTCTTTCAGTCAGTCAAGTATGGATCCTTTTGTATTTTTGGGATGCGTGGTAACTATATGTGACCTGTAGCTTGGATATGGTCATCAGAGCAAAAGATAATTCAGAAGATCTGTTAACAATTACATTTAAATATTCCCTAAATTACTTTAAAATATACAGTCTGGTATCTGTCTGCTACGGGACATTGCCTGGCTGCTTATTTTTTATTGTTTCCTTGTAATAGGAGATCTGGCACGTCTATAAATGCTTCCAGCCTAGTAAGAGCCAGACCTAGCCTTAGAAGAATGTAGCTTCTCTTAGTGAGTGTGGAAGTGAGAGTTCCTGTCTATTTCATCCTGCAGTTTATAAGAGGAGATCATCTTGGATCTGATTTAAGAAAGCACTGAAGCATGTTCTTAAGTCCCATTCACTTCAGTGCTTTACTGAATTGGGACCATAGGGTGTGTTCCTAGTATGCTTTCCTGAATAACTGAGCTGGCTGCTGGAAGTCTCTATGTGGGCAGGGAAAGAAGAAATCCTCCTTTCCAGGCCACTGGCCCTATGTCTACACAGCAACTAGACACCTGTGGCTGGCCCGTGCCAGAAGTCTACACAGTAATGAAACAGCCCCACATCCCGAGTCAGCTGGCATGGGCCAGCCACAGGTTTTTCTTTGTGTAAACATACCCAGAGTGACAGCAGATCAACTTTATGGCTGCCATTCCACTCTTAGATCTGGAGTAGTCTCTGCAGCCGTACTGTCCCTCCTCCCCAGATCTGCACAGTGATGGATCAGCTGACCTCCTCTCCTAACTAATCCCAAAAGCCACAGAATGCAGAGCACCACAGGAAATTTTCTTACAGCTGGGCTCCAGAGCATGCACGTTACATACCCCTGTGCGAGCTCCTGAAATCCTGCCTTCTGCACAGCTGAACTGCACTGGATTCCACTGTGGTTTTTACCTGCAAACATTGTGGGGAGAGGTGTGAGCAGAACTTGCCCATAGCACCTGTCATGCTGGAGGATTGCAAAGCACAGTGAGAACGGTGTATATTAGGGGTCACTCACCCACCAGTGAAAGGCCAGTGTGGACTATGCAGCTGTTTGATGACAGGAATGGTTTTTAAAAACAAACAAACAACTTCTCCAAATCAGAATACAGGGGAAATTTGAGGTAGGCAGAATGTGATTAACCAAGCTGGAATTTAGGCAGGACACCTATGTTAATACCTCAAATCTTGCATATAGGGAGGATTTGTAATGTCTGAGAGGTCAGGCCCTTTTTGTTTAACATATCCAAAGCAATACTTCCATTAGCACTGTACCACCTATCACCATACTAGCATTGGTTCAGTGTTGGTTCTATTCTGGTTTGGAATTCTGTCTATTGAATCCCCAACCATATTTCCAGCAGCACCTAGGTTTATCCTTGAAAGTCTCCCCTTAAGCATGGATAGGCATGATTCTACTCAGGCTGTGAAGTGGTTTCACCGAGATGAGATTTTAATAAATCTCTCTGTGTTTTTAAAGAGGGTGGACTAAGCCTAGAAGACCCAGATAGCCATCTTGATTTTTGTGTGTGTCTCAGTCTAGTAGCTTATTTAATATATAATTAAACATTTCAAGTAGACACAGTGCATACTTCTGTAACAGTAATGTTATGATGCAACAAATCAGTATTCCCAGGGCTATTATGTCATTCTTGGATGTATTGAGAGCACTATTTCCAGGACTTAGTCAAAAGAGGGTGGCTTTTTCAAAAATACATAATAAATATTACATTTCCCACTTTCCTCAACCTACCTGTTTGGAGGTTCCCCCCATTTCTGTTGAGGTATCTGCCACATCTTTAATTTTTCTTAGAAAAAAGGAACATAAAACAGATAGCTCATCTTATTGTCTCCTACCTATGGACTAACAATAACAGCTTCAGAAAGATAGCCACCATCTTCCTCTAAATAAAGGCAGATATTTTCTACATCATCCCTTTTATTTTTTGGTGTGGAACAAGGACGGTAAAATGCAGCTTGGTGAAATATGTCTGTCTCTTCTAAGCCAGTAGAACCAAGAGAAAATATATACGGTAGTCAGATGCACACTGCATTTTCCCTACCTTAAGCACATATGTAGGAGAATATGTTATCAGAGGGAGGTTATAAAATAAACTGTTTTATTTGTAGTCACAGAAAAGTCAGATTCTGGAAAATACAGGCTGTGAAAAGCATATAAAAAGATTATTAAAGAAAAATTATAGTAGTCTATTGATATTGGTGTTATCTGTTATGAAGAATGCACTAGAAGATTAATTTACTGGAGTTGAGTCTGTTTTCTATTTTCACATTTTTCTGAATCATGCTCAAACCATGCCCAATTGTTGTTAAATACCTTTAAAAAAAAATCCATATGCTGTCAGTCTCATTATACAAAGCAGCATAGTAGTTTACCAGACAGTTTTCACTAACACAACTCTGGGGAAAGGAATGACACAAACAAGTTAATGAGGTTTAAACTAATTATGAGGTGAAAATAGTATTATTGAACATAAGATAATGAGTGGAAAATTCATGTTCCAATAAATGCTTTTCTTAGCCTTGTGACAAATACCACACAGATGAAGATTTAATGGTGACTTTTTCTCCAGGGTTAGCTGTGTAGAGCAGTCTCTCTAGAACAGCACTAAATATTAGTAAAAAGAGTGGAGAGAGAAAAATGGAAACTGTTGACAACTAGGGGCTTGTTACAACCTATGTCACCATCCTATAAAAATGTAGGCATGGGTTTCACTTTAAGCAGATGAGTAGTCCCATTTGACTTAACTCTGCATATATCTTTGCAGGATTGGGGCATCAATATACAGCTTTTGAAAAATCCTTCTTAGTGACCATAACAAAATGCCCATTTACAAAGACAGCTCAATGTGCGGATGTAGATATTTGCATGCGATCCACAGTACAAAACAGTATATATTGGGGGCGGGGGGTGTTTGAGTGACCTGTTCAATTCTAATATAGAAACTGGTTACACTACCATAGGGCGTATTCTCTAAGGTAAATTATCTTAATTGGGCCTATTTTTTTAATGGAATGATGTAGTTAGAATATACCTCTTCTACCTCCCCATCCATAATCCAAATTTGAAAGCATTTAAATGAAAACATGATTTTTAACAAGACCTTTCAGAGGTAAACACTCTAATTTTTTATGTTTAAAAACTCTAATTTAAATCTTCAGGTAGCAGATATTTCAGTTTCGTGGTAAACTGCATCAGATTCTGTTATTTACAATTTTTTATAAGAAATGCTGTCCTCCCACAGTCTTTTATTAATGTAAATTCTGAACAGTTAAAGAAGTGATTTTATATTTTACCCAAGGGAGGCTGTCATTTTGTGCAGAGTGCATTTCCTTTAATTCTACTTTGTCCTTTTCTGCCTTCAATGAAAAGAAGAAACTGGAGAATTTAAAGGAACACCTGCTGTGCTTCCTTATTTAAGTGCATCTGACACTCAATAACATCTTATCTAGCTAGCACACATCTGAAATGGCCGCCATATGAGATCAGTGCTTATTTGCAGGGGCTTCTGTGTGAATGGTGGATGGGAGTCATGGTGAATTTGTTGGTCAGAATACATCTCCCATTTCCATTTGATGCAATTACTTAGGCATCTTAGTGTATGGGGATGGATACTGCCAGAGGAAGTAATAATACTTGATAATAAAGACTGGATATAAAATAGATACATGTCTTTGGCATGGAGGCAATAGGAGTCCTGCCAGAATAAGGAGTTTTGTTTATCCTAATACATTTCCATGCCCGCCTTCTGCATGGTATCTGAACAATTAATAAACTGTAATCAATTAAGCGTTAACTTCCTATTAAGCATGAGAAATAATCCCATTTTACAGATCGAGAAACAGGGGCCCAGAGAAGTTGAGTGACTTGCCCAGGGTCACCCAGGAATGTCTGTCACATTGCCAGGAATAGAACCCAGCTTTGACTCGAGTCTTACCTTTTAACCACAAAACATGCCTTCCCCATTACTTCAGGATTATAATCTGTAAAAAAGCAACACCAATTTCAAGGAAAACCTGATGTAGCCACTTATTAAGAGATGGAGGGGGCACCATAAGGACTTTGTAACCAGAGCCTAATATTTGCAATGGAATATGTTGCTTGTTTTCGGTAGATCTTTTATCTTCTGTGTGATGACTTAGCTCTTTTACAGATACATTCACAGCTATGTATGCATATTAGAGCAACTGCTTTGGAACATGTTTCCCTAAAGCTGTACTGACTTCCCAAATCATTGTTATCCAGAGGTGCATTTGCTGTTGGACTATGATTTGAATAGTCCTGGAAAGCATTTGGAACATGGTTTAAGTTAACTCATCTTTGAATCCCTTCTCAGTGCACATTTAGAAAAAAGTACATTATTTACTAAGGGCAGAGTAATCTGCTTTCATTAGCTCTATATTTATTGTGTCTCAATACTGATATGGTGATTTTTCCCTTAGTCATGAAGTATACAAGTGGTTTAATAATGAATGAAGTGTCTGTCAAGGTGTATGTTTAACAAAGACATGCTACATAAGTTGTGTTTTTTCATTAGATCCCTTTCAGTTCCCCTCCAAAAATGAGCCTGCAAAGGAACAGACCGTTCAACCAGCTATAGCACGGAAGCCTACTGTGATCAGAATCCCATCTAAACCAGGGAAGTGTAAGTCCTTCACGCTTTTATTTCTTACCTGAAGTTTTCAGAGACTTCAATAAAGAAATCATTTTATCAGAATTCACTATTGAAATACTGAATTACCTAAAGCTAGTTACTTTAACTGCTAGAAAAATCTTAGCCAAAATAATTTCATCCCTGTCAATATTAAACAGTGAAGTCATGTTTACATCTAGAAAACTGTAATTAAAGAATAGTTTAATACAAAGGTGCTTACTTTGTTTCTCTACCAAATGTAGACACTCCTATGGAAACTCACGCCTTTTGTATTAAACTTTTCGTTAGTTTTCTAGAAAGATGTAAACATGACTTAATATTGACAGGGATGAAATTATTTTGGCTCTAAAATCCACAGCTGTTCAAGTACTGGCATTTTGCTGGTGTTTTTAGAATTTTTTTATTTTTTAAAGCACCACAAACCTTGGATGCCAAAAGTGGCATTTTGGTCCATCTTGACCATTAACCACAATGTCTTCCATCTCCCAACCCATGCCACCAAGAGCTGGCACTGATTAGCTCTCACAAAGCTGTAAAGCTGCAGAGGAGAAGCATTACATGTCTTGGTGTTGAAATCTTCAAGCTGTTGAGTGCTTTATTGCATGTTGCCAAGATTCAGATTTAGTAAACTACAAATTTTCACCCTGGGGTTGCTTCCCAAAACAGAGGAATCATCACATCCCTAGCAGATGGGCCCAAAAGTACAAGCAAAAGAGAGAAATAGCACAAGAGGAGATTATTAAAAGCATCTCAAAACCCACATACCTCTACACTGTGTCAAATTTGTAGTAGCAGGGTGTCCGGGTGGTGGTGTTTTAGCCTCTTCTTACGTTTACATCACTACTTCCAGAGAGTGTTTAATTTTCCACTAAAACTCTAGTTTTTTAGTTAAGAAATGCAGTGGAAATAGATTTATTTTTTTTACAGCTTTTCTCTGTTTTTTACTATTTCAAAATTTGTAACAACCTTTTTGGTTTGCACAATCACATATACCTTCATCTGTAAGAGCCTGTCTAATGAAGGCAGATAGGTGTGTTCCACCTTCCCAGTGTAATTCTCAGGTTTCGATTGTTAATATGTATGTCCAGACAGATTTTTTTTTCTTTAGCTGCAAGATAAATAATGCAGTCTCTTGCTGCTCTCTAGTGGCAACTGAACTGCCCTCAAGGGGCTTCAGTCATGCTCTCTCAGTTGGTAGAGGGGTGTGAAGATCCACTCAGCGAGAGACTGCAACTGGGAAAGAAATGGAGGTAAAGGGGGAAAGAGGGGTTCCCAGTAAGCAGAGTGGCCCGTGAAGCTCTTCAGATCCCAGAGTGGAGCCAACTATCCCTATTGACAAATGCGAGTTGTTGCAAAAACTAAGGCTACATCCACACTATGAGTTAGGAGTGTGATTTCCCTGCTCATATACCCATGCTCGTGCTAGCTCTCATTGAGCTAACATGAGTATAAGTAATAGTGTAGCTGTGGTAGCACAAGTAGCAGTAGCGGAGGCATGGCTTAGCCATGCCGAGTACAAACCCGCCTGAAGCCAGTGAGTACGTACTCAGCATGGCTAAGCCAGGCCTCCGTGGCCGCTACCCATGCTACCGTGGTTATACTGCTATTTATACATGATGAGAGCTAGCACAAGTATGTATACATGAGCTGGGAATCACACCCCTAGCTCATAGTGTAGACGTAGCCTTAGAGTCATAAATCTTAAGGCCAAAAGGGACCACCAGATCATCCGTTCTGACCAGGCCACCAATGCCACTCAGCCAAGCCCAACAACCAGATTTGGACCAAAGTATTACAGCCTTCAGGAGACTAAACTGTTACGTGCCACTGGCAAAGAACAGGAGGGACTGAGGTGCACTAATGCCTGGAGGCCCTTGCAATATCAGGGAATTGATTTAGTGAAATAATACCCAGATAAGCCTGGCAAATGAGCTGTGCCCACATGCTGCAGAGAAAGGCAAACCCCTGCCATCCCTCCTTCCCTCCAAAATCCCTGCCAGTCTGACCTGAGAAAAAGTTCCTTCCTAACCTCACATATGACGATCAGTTAGACTCTGAGCATGTGAACAAGAACCAGTCAGCCATGCTCCCGCAAGAGAGAATTCTCAGTATCACCTCAGAGCCCACCCCGTCCAGTGACCCAGCTTGAGCTGTGGCCATCCCTGATGCTTCTGAAGAAGGAGACAAAAAACAAACAAACCAATCCTAGGGTTTCAGTCTGACTCAGTTGTAGCTGCACAAAGGCCTTGTCGTTATGAGGGGATTGGGTGGACTAAACCTGGTTGGAGGACCCTGGCACCAGAAAAGATCAGGCAGCAGTGGTTCAAGGTGACCTCAGCCCCACTTGTTATGGAGGGAGATGGCTCCTGTGGGAGATGGCTCCTGTAGAGCCAACACAGCACAACAAATGACTAGCACTGTCAAAAAAAGGAAGGGGCCAGGTGCTTAGGAGCTTACTGATTCAGTGACTCCCAGTCACTGAGCGTCTGTGGAGGTCCAGTTGGAAGTTAAAACTGCTCCCTCCCTTCCCCCCGCCAAGTGTAAAACCTAAGACGGAACAGAGTGAAAACATCATCGGTCTTCTGATTTTTGACCTCAGGGTTGGCAATATTGTGTGTGGAAGGGATGTGAGCAGAAAACTAGCCCATCTGTATCAGGATTTGAAGGAGGTGTGTAAAAATAAATCTCTAATGCTCTTTTAAAATCAGTGAGGTATGTTAAGAGATTTCTCTCTTGCAGTTAAGCCTTCTTTTAGTCCCCATCACACTGGCTTAGATAAGCAGGAAAGCTTTATTAACTTAGCTCTTCTTTGCTCAGTCTCCAACTACTCAGTGTCTAAGGGATGGATTCGCCTTTGGAGGGGTTTTTTTTGTTTTGTTTTTAATTCCAATCTGGACTTTCAGGTCACTGAGATACAATTAAATGCTCTGTGCTAAATATAATAACCCCACATTCTCTCCTGAGAGCTCCCTTCATGCAGTGAGCAGCTGATTCATAAGATAAGACTCTAGGCCTTCATTTGGATGGTAACTTCTCACTTGGTCTTTTTAAAAATAATTTTAAAAGATTTTAAATGTTTAGATTGTCTAGACTGAAAATAAGCATTTTTTACATGGTTCTGAGCATGGGTAGAAGCCCAGCGGGTTTAAAGAACTGCCTCAGACTTTGTTAGGTGCATCATTTGAATACATAAATACCCTGTAAAATAGGTTGAAAAATGTCCCAGTCTGTACATATGCATTATGGATAAGTATATTGGCAGAACTTGTGCAAACATTTGACAGATTTCAATCAGAGAGTGTATTTAAAGCCAATGGTCTGAAATCATTAAATTCTTTTTAGTGGCTTTTATTAATGGACTAGAGATGAACCCCTCCATCTTGTAATAGCAGGAACCGTACCTGCCTCTCTTCACTCCTGCTCCCTCACCTCTACCACACTAGACTCTCTCCAGACTGCCCTAACCTCACCATACTTGAGCAGCTGAGGAAAAAGCCAGTGTCCTTGGATTTAAAGGCAGATCGGTTACACAATAAGGAAAGTACTCCTACAATGTTCCTCAAAATGGGGACATTTCCTATGCACCGCCTCAGTATTTTCCAGTGTTCCTGCTCATATCCTACCTGCACATGCTAAGGGAGTTGTGTTCACAAAGAGGTGTTGGGGGATCCGTTTTGATCATTCATATCTATCTTTTTTACAATCCCTTTTGGTCCCTACAAAGAACTTAGATTTACAATTTAACATTTTTCCAGCTTTAAATGAAGTTCCACATATTCCTCCACCCCTTCCTGCTGAAAAACCAATTGGGAACACCTCTGGGATTGTTGCTGGAAAGCCTAGTAATGCCAAACAAACAAGAAAAGGAGTAAGTTGTACCTGTATTACATCCTTTGGTTAGCAAAGCAAACAATCTCTTGTAACAAATTGCTCATTGTGAAATAAGTTGTTTGGGGGATGGGGATGTTACTCATATACATTTCATATGTTTTTCTTCCATATATTTTATTTTTTAATCAGGCTATACCATTTAGGTTGTTGTCAGTGCTGGAAAACACTTGGTTGATTTAGATTTACACTTTGTTATGCTTTGATCATGTGTATCTTCTGTTTTCTGTACTTTAGCAGTTGTAAACTCCTGGGGTAAACTTTCAAAGCCTTGCAGAGGGCATTAAACTGATAGGATTGACATGGCCAAATTCCCACACACCCCTTTGAAAATGCATCCGCTGTCTTCAGAAAGGCAGCACCTCTCTGTTTGTATGCTAGTCTGAGAGGGAAAAAATTGCTTCAGATGATAAAGGGGAACTTGACAGCAGCCTTTTCTCACCTCTGGCTGCATTATATAGATATTTTCCACTAGTTTATCCAGAGCCTGAGAACAATAGTTTATTCTCAAATGCATCCCTTCTGCTTTTCACACATGATCAGTGATGTGCTAGTAGCAGGAGATACTAGTACATCCCACAAAGCTGTGAAAATGGGGATTCTGTACACCTGACCCCTTTCGCTCAGATTTATTTGAGAAAAACGTTGAAAATGCAGGGAAAAAAGTCTAAATCTAGAGTCTTGATGGCAAAAATGGAAGAGAAATCAGCTAAAACAACGAGCAGAAAAGAGATGAAACCAAAAGGCCCATATGGACATTTTGCCTGAACAAAAAACAGCAGACAGAGCACCATCGGGAATTTCTGTACCCCTGGGAATGAGTGCAAAGCATCATAGGCCATTATAACAAAGATACAAATCCTCAAATTACAGAGATTTCTTTAGCATTGAGTAATCTGTAAAAGGACGTGGCTTAGAAAGGCAAAATAAAAATCAATGTCTTGCCTTCCCTTCCCCTTGCGTTGATTCTCTTCTCCATGGTCATGGAGATAGATTCAGAAGTTTCTTATCTGCTCTCCTCCTCTAACCCCTCTACTTGCCTGAGTGACCCTACCTCATCTCCTGATCTCCTTCATGCCTACTCTCAGTCCCTCCCTTACTCTTCTCCTTAACCTCTCAGTCTCTTCTGGATGTTTCTCTTCACAATATAAGCATGGTTTAGTCTCTCCTCTCTTAAAAAACCTACCCTTGATCCTACTTGCCTCTCCAATTACTGCCCCCCTCTCCCTTTCATCTCTGAGATCATTGAGTGCAGTACTTACAATCACAGTCTGGAGCTCCTCTCCCCCAGTTCCCACCTAGACCCTCTCCAATCCAGCTTCCGCACCTTCCACTCCACTGAAACTGCTCTAACCAAAGTTTCTAAACACTTCTTCCTAGCCAAGACTCAAAACCAGTACTCCATCCTCAGCCTTCTTGACCTGTCAACCACTTTCAACACAGTGGACAAGGCTCTTCTTGAAAATTTGTTCTCAATTGGCTCCTTTGATTTGGTCTTCTCTTAATTGCTCCTTCAGTGGATCCTCCTCATCCCCCCTGTGGCTTTCCAGGAGGGCTCCACAGGTCTCTGTTCTTGGTTTCCTTCTCTTCTCCCTTTATACTTTATCTCTGTGTAATCTCATCCGCCAACACAAATTCAACTACCATTTCTATGCTGACAACTCACAGAGCTACCTCTCTACTCTAGATCTGTCTCCTTCTGTCCAAACTAAAATCTTGGCCTTTCTCTCTGACATCTCCTCAGGGATGTCTAGCTGCCAAGCTCAATATGGCTAAAACAGAGTTCTTAATCTCCTCCCATCCAGGCCACCTTTCTTGATCACTGTGGATAATACCACTATCCTGCCTGTCACTCAGGCCCATAACTTGGGTTGTCATCTTCAACTGAGACCTCTCTTGAGGTGCTCACATCCAGGCTATGTCTAAGTCTTGCAGATTCTTTCTGCATAATGTCTCTAAGACATGGCGTTTCATATTCATCCACACAGGTAAAACTTTTGTCCAGGCTCTCACCATCTCACATCTCAATTGCTGCAACATCCTTCTGGCCTTGACAAATACAGCCTTGCACTGCTCATATCCATTCAGAATGCTGCTGCAAAATCACTTTCCTAGCCCATCGCTTTGACCGTGTCATCCCTCTCTTTGCATCCCTCCCCAGGCACCCCCTTCGCTATCATATCAAATCTAAGCTACTTGTCTTCACTTTCAAGACCCGTCGCCACCTATTCCCACGCTACCTATTATCTCTCATTCAGTACTGAAAAGTTGATTCCTGCCTTCGATCAGGCCATGATGCTAGCCTCCATCGCCCATTTGATAAATTTTCAAACAAGCACCTTTGTGCTTCCTCCCATACTACCCCGCATACTTTGCAGTAGCTCCCCATAAACACCTGCAAAACTAACTCCTTATCCTCCTTCAAATCCCTCCTTAAAATTCTCATTTGCGGTGATGTCTACAAAAAACTTGACAACAGTTAGACTGACCATCATGCTGACCAATATTAATAGACTCATTGTTTCCTTGTATTCCCATCTGTCTGTATCCCTCTCTTGTCTGTTGTCTTATTCTTAGATTATAAACTCTTTGGGGCAGAGACTGTGTCTTTATTATGTGTTTGTACAACACCTAGCACAATGGGGTCCTGGTCCATGACTAGGGCTATGGTAATACCATGCTATGGTAATACCATACACGCTATGGTAATACCAATAATTATTAATAAGAAGAAATGCTTGCCATCATGGATGACATGATCACCCCATTAGCTGCATGGCAAAGAGAGCCATTGTCTGAAGGAGAATGTAGAAGAGTCAAGTAACTTCAAGAGACAACACAATTCTGATCTAGTCCATCCCCTGCCAGTGCAGGTTTCTTCCATACAATATTTTTTCTAGTGCATTATTCAGTCTGCTTTTGATATGTCTGCCGTGATGGTGCTCCCACCACATTTTTTGAGAGAGAAATATTATCCCTCAAGCTCAGAGTTATCATATTTACAATTTTCCTGATATTCAGCCTAAATTTTCCCCTTCTTAAATTCATCCCATGGCTCCTATTAATATATCCTTGTACAGCATTGCCCTAAAAAGTTCCTGTTGCTAGGCTTCTTTTGGCCTCTGATGTGAAGTTCTTCTCTGTTTTGTATAATTTAAATAAGAAAGGCATCTTTTTAAACAGTAACCCATTAATGTCTCTTATATAAACTGAAATCGCATTTTTGTGTTCTTGTAGGAATCTGAACATTCAGATCCAACAGGTACTTCTTCGACAGAGCCTGTGCTACCGCCTAGGTGAGTAGAATTTCTAAGTAACAATTTCAGGGGTCTGAAATTAGCTACTGGGTTGGTTTGCTTAGTTGGTCTAGTATGCATACTTATCAACTGTATATTATTAAGACAGTAGGCTTGTGTAAGTTGTGCTTTTGATATAATCACTAATAATTAGGCATGCACCAATAGCCAACTAATGCACACCACATTGTGGCTAATTGGTATGGTGGAGAAGGGAGGCCTTTAGAAAGGTTGCAACTCCGCTCTTCTCTTATTGTTTGACTACCACTCTGTTCTCTCAGCTTTAGCCCCTTCACCCATAATTGAAAGCAGATAGAGCTGGAGACCACCCTCTCCTCCACCGAAAAGATCAACAGCCATCTTCACTTGCTCTTGTGGCTGGGCTTGGGCTGTGGGAGCAAAGAGGGGGCAATTGCCCTTCTAAGAACTGTTGCTGAAGAGGAAAGGTGCCAGGTCAGCTGCCTTTCTGAAGCTCTAGATGCGTTATATACAGTACCTCCACTGTTTGCTTACTCTTCAGTCCCGAGATCCTAGTGGAACTGTGGGAGGAATGACAGCCTCCCTAACCCCTTCAGCAACAGGAAGAGGAGTAGCACCCACAGGCAAAAGGAAGCAGGCCAGCCCTGGACCAGGGCTCCACTGATTGTCAGGGACAGGTTTGTGGGTAGTAAAAGATCTGCTGCTAAAACCATGCCACACATGATGCCACCTAGGCACTGATATCTATGTATGGATTTTATAGTTGGTAGTGTACCAAAGCACAAAGTTTTACTGTATCACCCTTTCCCCCTTCCTATATCAGGAGGCTTGAACTGATCCTGGAACTGAATTTACTCTGCTTAGGGTATCATGACAATAAAGCTCTATTTCTGTTATGAAAGTTTAAGTGCATCTCCTAATGTTAGAGTGATTATCAGAAGAGTTACCTTGAGAGCAAATGAGATGACTCAGTGTTTCTCTTTATATGTGTATCACTTTTTGCCTTTATTTAGTTTTAGATCACTCTTGACCTCTCCCTTATGTTCTCTGTGAACCCAGTAGATAGAAATTCTGTCCCCTCTCTTTCTGGTCAAGTTCACAGAAGACCTATGATTAATAACAACCCTGTGATTTTCCAGACATGAGACCTCTTAGGCTGGATATTTGATAATATCTCCTCACAAAAAGTGGGCTGAAAATCTGGTTATTTTTGTGGTTCAGTTTTGGAACAGTCCTAATTGTGTTTTTGTTGTTTTAGATTAAAATGCTTATTTGGGGGGAGGTTAGGGATGGGGAGTGTGGGAGAAGAAATTGAACATACATGGAAAGATTTCTCTCATTCACATTATTATTATTTTTTTAACAAAAGTGAGTTGAAGGGGGCCGTTGCGCCATTAGCTGGTGCTGAAATGACAGCTGGGTTTCTGAGGGACAGGAATAGGGAGGTGAAGGTCCAGGAAATTCTGAAAAAAGGGAGAAAGGGTTAGAATAAATATAGTCAAAGTAGTTGAGAAAAGAAGTATATAACCATTTTCCTACTATGTTCACTTACTCTTTTAGAAGGCTTTTTTTCATAATGGAACGATATCTGGCATAAATCCTCACAAAACTGTGTATTGACTAGAGCTCATATTGTAATAGCAGTAAGGAACATGTGGTGGATGCATTAATAAGCTTATTAATACTCTTCTCGAGTGGTTAAAGGCACTTTGCTGAAAACACCAGAAGCACAGGCCAAAAACCTAATAATACACACCTTGTTGTGGCTTGTTGTTATTACAGACCTTTTGAGAACTCATGCTAGTGAATACTTGTTTGTGTTGAACTAATGAACCTCTTATAAAATGCCAGAGAAAATTGTAGAGGAAACATGTAATATCGTGGTGTTTATAGTATCAGGGGTCACTATATTCAAGGTTGCATAAAGATTTCTCCATTATTTTATTTTATTTTTTTAAAAACCCACGCATCCTGTTTTTGAACAGCATTGTGCCTATCCAGTTAGGAATATAAAGCTGAAATTTGACAGGAAAGCAGTCCTTATTTAGAAGAGAGGTACCTTTAAGTACACAAGTTATTGATCTGGCCACATTCTTAGCCTTTGAAAATCACACTCCATGAATACACAGTACAGGCAGCACCATTTTTTAGCTCTTTTACATTTTCCAGTGTACAAGTTACTTAGGAGTCTGAGTCCTATAGACGGTCAATGGGACTTAAGCTCCTAAATCACTTGGGCACTTTTGAACATTTATACTTAGAACTTAACCAGGAAGCCTGGACATTCTGAATGTAGCTTTCTGTACAGAATAATCTCATTTCACAAAAGTGGTAAGTGGTTCTATTAATCTGATGATGCCTGTTATCCAAAGTAGGGTCTTGTCCCATCAATTTAGCTGGGGGCATGACTCAGTTCACATGACAGGATGTTTCAGATAAGTGAGATCCCAAGAAATGAGCCAGACTGATTCCCTAAGTCCAGGTGAACTAGCAATGCTCATCAGGTCTTCAGCTAAAGCGCCTCATTCCAAGCACTTCAGCTCTGGGTGGCTTCAGACAAAGCTCTTTAATGGTAGGTGGCCTGGCTGAAGTCTTACCTAGTTAGAGGGCTCTGGGGAAGCCAACCAGCCAGCTCCCTGTAATTGGAACTGGCCAGCAGGATTTGAAAACTGCAGTCAAGGGACCCTACTGAGAAGGCTTCCTTGATTATTCAATTCTCCCAATTATCCAAAGGTTTCAGGTGTTTCCAGAGAGCTTCAAATAATCCAGATTCTACTGTATTGTTCTTCTTGTTTCAATTAATCAAATTTCCCTATTGAATGCTGTGTGTCTGTCTCAGAGATTAGGGGGGTATATATGCTCGTTTAAAATGCACACTTCTTTTGATCATTCCACCAATCTCTAGGCCTGTGGATGGAAAAATCATACCAGCTCGACTGCCTCCACCTAAAGGCATTCCTGGAAGGCCACCTCCACCAAAACACTCTGGAACCAAGACCTCTTCCCAAAAGGACCCTTTTTGCCGATCCTCGTCTGACCTGACACTCCATAAAAGACATGATATATTTGGAATGGGAGTCAAGAGAGCAAAGAGTCAAGTTTTAAAAAATCAAGACCCAGCATTACCACCTCGTCCTAAACCAGGGCACACTCTCTACAATAAATACATGGTGAGAGTGGAGATATTGTGCCTGGCTTTTGCATATAGGATAGAGCTGTTTCCAGTACAGAGTATAAGATGCTTATTTCTGGGGTGGGGGTGTTAGATAGATATCTCTATCTATCTATCTAAGCTCTGCTGCCTTCTTGACCTTCTCCACAGCCATTGGGTGCCTTGTGAACGAACCAGGGGTGCTAGGAGGAAATGGAAGCTACACTGTGGGGTGAGCAAGGACTGAGATAAGGGAAAGGCCTCTTGTCCTCTCTGATTGTGCACCCTTAGCTGGTTTTAAACTCTGACTTGCATTGTATAGGTGATATTTTTCAAAGGCACAAATGCCAGTTAAGTGCTAAATATCCATTTTCTTAAAAAAAAAAAAAAAAAAAAAAAAAAATTGAAAATCTCTCCCTAAATAAAACGAAAATAAGAAAGAAAAACTTGTAGCACCCTAAATTGTTTGTCCAGTGGCCAAAATGCATGAGGGAAAGGTGGGTGTATCTATATTACATTGCATCACTGTATAGGCTCTTGTGTTCATGTAGCATGAATTTCAGGTGTTTAATAGTGTGAGAGGGGGGAGGGATAGCTCATGGGGGGAGGGATAGCTCAGTGGTTTGAGCACTGGCCTGCTAAACCCAGGGTTGTGAGTTCAATCCTTGAGGGAGCCATTTAGGGATCTGGGGCAAAAATTGGGGATTGGTCCTGCTTTGAGCAGGGGGTTGGACTAGAAGACCTTCTAAGGTCCCTTCCAACCCTGAGATTCTATGATTCTATGAGAGTTCATTTGATTTGTGAATAATTTATCTGGATTTCTGTTTAAGCTCTCTGTGCCTCATGGAATTGCCAAGGAAGATTTCTCTCCTAGAAACCCTGGAGAACTCGGCTTCAAGGTAAAAGAAATTCTCTCTCTCTCACTGTGCAGGTACATGCTAAATCATTAGTCTTTTATTATGTTAAAGCATCAACTGCTTTAAGCTTGAAAGGTTACATTCTGAAAATGTAATATTGGTTTATTTAATCTCTTGGTTTCAAAAAATGTTGCCGTACCTTAAAGCGTGGGGATGTTCTTGTGCTGCTGGAGCAGATTGACAGTAATTACTTCAAGTGCCAAAAGGGAGGGGAAACCGGCAAAGTGCACTTGTCTCATATGAAGATAATCACCCGCCTAGATGAGCGTCTGAAAAGCAAGCAAAAGGTAAACATTAAGAATTAATTAAATCTTTTTAGATGGTAACCTCATCTGTGCAGGGATTGTGCCTTGCTATGCATTTGTACAGTGTTTAGCACATTTCAGGGCACAACTGTGATAAAATGATTAATAATAAGAATAGCAACTCCAAGCTCTCATTGATTTTATCAAACGTGTGCATTTTTTATTTAATACATATTAAGAATACATTTATTTCCAGTACATTGTAATTCACATTGCTCAGTTTTTGAACTGTGTTCATGTTATGTACTCTTTGTATTGCATTGAATTACATTCAAACAAAGCAATTATTCATCAGCCCTCCCTTCATCAGCCAAGGCAGTGAGTCGAAATCCTTCTACAGAGGGTGGGAGATAGTTGAATATGCAGTTTTTGTGATATTTCCCCTATAAACTTACCCCAATCCACTCAGAAAAGCCAGTCTCCCAACATTTTTGGATCTTCAGCTGAGACTGTGCTCTCTCTCTGTTGTGATACCCCCTACTCTGGAATCTCCCCGCTACCCCAAGCATGCTCTTCCAAGGCATGCTCCCCCCAACTCCTATATATGCACATCCCTCCAGCAATGTGCTGCTTCTTAACTAGTGAACCACGGATGGGCTACTAGTTGATGATCTCACTCTGATGAATCACAGGTTGGCTGAGGTAGTCTCAGTTTGCAATTTACGGCTAGATCACTGTGTGAGGACCCTCACTGCAGGGTGGAGGTATGACCGGGAGGATATTTCTGAGTAGGCAGGGCTAACATGGGGCACATTGCTGAAAGTGCAGAGTGGGGGCTCTCAGCTGGTGGACTAAGGTTTGCCAGCTTTGAATGCTGGAGGTCAGACTGTCACAATGTCTCCTTCTGGCCTTAAAATCTATGAAATTTATGAATGAATTTTTGATAGCCCATTCTAATCAGTTTAGGGCTGATTTAGTGTGGATTTAAGGGCAAACCTTAAAATGGTTGAGGGTGACTAGTATGGAGACATTCAATCACTGGAGCTTCAAGTTGATGCAATACAAGAAACTGAAGCACAACTAGTTGAATGCTGTACTGTAGATGAGCACTGAGAAAATAAGTTAGAATGACTTCTGCTGACCCTGATTCAAACACCTAGGAGTGCTTAGCCAATCAGGAAACCAGCAGGAATATCATAGGACTATAGCTATTTGACTTTCACCATGCAGCCAATCCCAGCTCAAAATTCACCAGAGTTTCAAAATGCATGAAAACATTTTGTCTGCCCTAGGGAAATTTCATCAGCTCTGAGCATATTTGATGTGATGTTTAATATGTGGACAGCTGATATCCCATCTATACTAGGGCTCACAATGTTGTTGTTAAAAGTTGGTCAGCTGAACTGATGTTAGAAACTGTGAAAAAAAATTTAGAAACGTTTTCTAGTGTAGAAAAGGAACAAGTTAATGTAAAAATGCACCCCCAACTTAACCAAAATTTCACTGATATAATAATGTTCACGGAATCTGCAAACTCAAAAAACTGCAAATGTTGAAATTTAATATCTGTGTTTAGTTTTACATTGAATATCCCCACCCAAATCTTATCAGTAGAGTATCTTTATTTCCAGTGCAATGTAGAAAAACCTCTAGATTAACACTTCATGTGTTATGGAGATGACATAGCTGATGGTCAAAAACAAAAAAAGGGGGGGGGGGTGGAGGAAGAGATATAAGTGCCATCAAGCAGCAAAGTCTGGCGCACCTGGAAGAAGGAAAAGTTACTGTGAGAGTCATTACTATGACGGAAAAGGGTGATAGAGATTTTAAGGGGGTATAAAGGAGGTACCCTTAGAATAACATGGCAAACTCCATAGATGCTGCAACACTCAAAATTGTTGTAATAGAGTCAGATAAGAGGTAGTGGATATGAATACACTGCGTCAATTTTCCTCTCATTTAAATTGGTTCTACACCCGTGTGACTGCATTCAATGGAATTACTTTTGATTTAAACCAGTATAAGCGAGAGAAGAATCAGGCCCATTAATGTATGCGTAATAATAATTCCTTTCTCTAAAGGTGACAGTTTGGAATCATACATGCATGATGGAATTGTGTACAAACCAAAAATATCTTTCAGAATCAATAATAGAATGTTCATGTTAATATCTTTTATGATTTCTAAATAGCTTGTGTTTTTTGTAAGGGTTCAAACAATATTGAGAGGATTTCTGACAAAAGTGCTCCTCATGCTATAGTGCTGCATGATTTTCCAGCAGGTGAGTGCACATAAATAATACTAATAAGTGTATAGTTTGACTAATAGTGTAAAATGTGCTTCCAAAGCAGAGAAGAAAATAGTCAAAACTTTTCTTCTGTTCTTTGGAACACTGAGGTTTAAAAGGCACGTACATTTTAATTTTCACAGGAATTTGAAATGTGATACAATTGCAGAGCCCAGGTTGCTAAGTTTGGATCCAGACTTACCCTGAATGTGTGGATGTTCTGATCCATGGCTTTAGCTCAGACCAATTTTGAGCTGAAGCTTACATGTCGAACCATATACCCCTGTTAATAAAGACTTTTTAAAACTGATTCAACTTTTGGGTATGGTGTCTATTTAATAAGCTTTTACTTAGAGAAATTCACTGCATTTGACACTGACTGTAACTGAAATGATACTGTCTTACAGAGCATGCTGATGATTTGGACCTCCAATCTGGAGACACTGTTTATCTTCTGGAGAAAATAGATAGCGAGTGGTACAGAGGAAAACTTGGGAATCGCACAGGGATATTTCCTGCCAGCTTTGTTAAAGTGATTGTATGTAGCCCATTTCCATTGAAATATAGCGTGTTCCACTCATGTTCATGCTCCAGGCCTAATTTACCTTCTCTCCTGTGCATTTTATTCCACTTGTTATCTAGGTAAATTTTGCATCAGTGCACAGAAGAGAGATCAGTTTGTTTGTGTGATATTAGAAATCTACTTAATCTTGCAACTCTGCCCAGCCATTATAGGTATGATTCTCGTGTTAATTTAAAGTCAAGTGAGAGAATTGCAGCTGTTACTTAAGAAATGCTCATAAATCACCCCTGATCAGATTCTGTTCTGTTTCATCTGGGCAAATTCCCATGGGAGTTTCCCTGGTGTTACAGAGAAGATTATTTTAAACAGCTACACTTAAGGTACACTTCCATCGACATAGCACTGTGTACACCGGGAGTTAGGTGGATATAACTACATCGCTATGGGGATTTTCCACACCCCTCAGAGATGTAGGTATACCGACATAAGTTTGTAGTATAGACCAGGGCCTACTGATAGTGGTATGGAAACTTCCAATTCATTTACGTATCTTTTCAGTCATCCAGTGGATAGTGCACTGATCAAGGAAGTCAAAAGATCTGGATTCCATTCCCAGTCCTGCCATTGTCTCAATATGTGACCTAGGGCAAGCAATGTCACATTTCTGTGGGCTTGTTTATGTGGATACTTAAAGTGTGATTTTAAACCAGTTTAGTTAAAATGGTGCCAAAGGCTTTGTAGACATGGTGATTTTGGTTTAGCTCAAGTCCATTAGGAATCAACTTTAGCTAGTCCAAAATAACCATATTTATAGAGTTATTTACACTGGTTTAACTAATTTGGGTTAAAATCATACCTTAAGTTACATATGCACAATTTACTTTTGGAATTGCTGCTACATTAATAATTTTCTATATTAATGTGAGGCAGTTGTACAGAAGAGGCTCTGATTATGGTTTTTAACAGTTTAGGTTAGTGAGTTTTAATATGCTGAATACCATTACTGAATGAAAAATATTGTCATAGTTGGGAATAGTGGGATTGGGGGAAGAGGGGGAGTGTTGCTCTCACACAGGACTAATACTGAGATTTGTTAGGTAAGCAGACTGCACCCTTCACCTTCTTCATGTTTCCAAACAAACATTATGTAATTCACAATTTGATTTCTATTGATGGCTAACTTTTAAAACAAAGTTTTATTCTGTTTTAAAACAGTGGAGTGAGCATCATGAGCCAAATTCAGCACTGGTGTAAACATGCACAATCCTGTTTGAAACAAGATTATGTTAACATGAATTAGGTACCTTTTAGTTTGCATCAGTGGGGTCTACTTGGAGCAGATAGAGAGTACTCATGATCCTCTAATTTGCACTTGGGCCCCGTATAGACAAGCCCAAAGTCAGTGGAGCTGCACCAGGCCTGCATTTGGCTCACTCTGTCAGACAATACTGGAATACTGGAATTGTTAGACAACATACTGTGGGATCCAGTAGCTAATAAATAAGGGGGAAATGAACCTAGGTATGTGTTCCTGAGCTGCTTTCATTTTAAATTTTTCTGTGTATTCAAGAATGATTCTTACATACTAATATTTAATTTTGAAAATTTATTTAATTTTAAAAAGTGAATTAAACTCTTAGTGCTAAATATATTTTCTTCACAGTTTGGAAATTTAAAAAAATCTGGGAAGAGAGAACACTTTATAAAAAAAAAAGCAGTTAACAGAGATAATCAGCTCATTGGGGCCAGAGATTCAGTATGGATTCAAGGGCCAATTCTATCTCTGTCTCATAATATTAAGCTGGATATCAGCATGAGGTCTAGGTGTCAAATAGCTTGTATGGTTCATGTCAAACATTAACTAATTAATCCCCATGATGCCCTTGTCAGGTAGGCATTATCCCAGGGTAAAGCATGGCCCAATCCAGCACCCACAGATGTTCAATGAAAGGACTCCCATTGATTAGTGAGGGAGTTGGGTCAGGCCCTCAGTGAGTACCGACAGAGCCAGGACTACAAACAAGGTCTTTAGACTCCCAATCTTATGTTTAATCCACTAAACTATGGTGCATATTTTGCAGCTCTCTTGTGTGATAAGAGATCAGATGATGACTGTGATGATATTTTTAAATAAAAACTTAAAACCATATACATGCAGGGTCCCTTGGTTAGTGCACAGCCTACAGCTCCAAATGGGATAAGGAAGAGGGCTTCTGGTGACACTTAACCTCTTTATACATTCTGTCTTTGCATGCAGACTGAGCCGTTTTTGTTTGTTTGCGGGTACAAATGGCAAAAAACAATTTGAGCCGTGTTTGTTTGTTTGTTTGGGGTATAAATGACAAAATCTGGACGATCAAAGCCTGGAATGGATATTTCTAAACAGTAATCTTGATTATTGTGAATTGCACTAGCAGATAATAGATTGCAATATCAATTATGAGCCTGGAGCCAAAAGCAACAGTGTGTAGTAGCATCCAATTCCATATTCTGCCAGTCAACAAAGAGGCAGACAACAAAGAGGATGGTTGCTATTAAAACACAGTTAGTAATCTAAATTATGAAACGTTATTTGTTTCCATAATGTTGAATAGCAATGATGATGGGCCATTGGCATCAAAGAGTTAAGTGATTATACCAAAACAGCCCTCCTCACACCCCAATGTAGCCAATGATCAGAACATTTCAGTGATTATGTAGTGCCATGTGGATAGGGTGACCAGATAGCAAGTGTGAAAAATCGGGACCGGGGGGGGGTGAGGGGTTGTACATGCCTATATAAGACAAAGGCACCTATATAAGACAAAGCTCCAAATATTGGGACTGTCCCTATGTAATTAGGACACCTGGTCACCCTATGTGTGGCATCTGCAGCTGAAACTGCAATGTAATTGACTAATTTGAATGGAGAATATTCTAATTTTGATATTAAATATGCTCAATTTATGTCACTGTAATTTTAAGATTGATTGTGTATTGTTTTTTATTTTGTTTTGTTTTTTGGTCTTCTCATTATTAGATTGATGTTCCAGAGGAAGAGAACAGGAAAAAAGTATTGTTTTCATCACCATGTATTACGTGAGTTTCATACACATTGTTGCTCTCTTTTTCATCTTGACATATATGAAAAACAAATAAGCAGAAGGATTCTGTTTACTTCAGATTTACAGAAGCATTAGTGTTAATTTAGTCAAACTCTGATGCACCAATACTTTAGTTTATGCTGTTTAATTTTTGCATACTAGGAATATTTGAATAACAATCTTTCAATTTTTCGTCTCATTCGTATGAAATTAAGCACTAATTACTGTAAAATATAATATTCCTGAAAGATGACTCAAAACAATGCAGTTTTATTTTTGGCAGGAATATAAACAGACTGAACTTCATGGATTTAAGAAATGGCAGATGACATTGACTTTGAAATAAATCTTTTTTGAAATCTGCTTTTTTGAGATACTGAGAATAGCTACTTCTAGGGCTTGATGCTGAGAGGATCTTTGCACCTACCATTCCCATTAATTGCACGTGCTCAGCACCTCACATGATCAGGCCTGAAAATTATGATAGACTTATTTTAATACAGAAAGACTACGAGAGGCAGTATCATTCCTGGTGCAAATGAATACAACTTGATTTCAGTTGCATTCCATAGTATCATTTTTGGACAGTGCTAGTTTGTTGGCTTACATGATTGTTCACTTGCAACGTGAAAAGCAAAATGAAGCAGAGGTGGGTTACACAAAACAGTCTGAGCCTTTTCCCTTAAAGGTAAAGTTAAAAATATTTTTTTAATTTCAAATTAATAGTAGAACTATTCAAACTCCACTTTTCTGGTAGCTATGACAGCCACTAGAAAAGATCAACAGTAGCAATCTGATGTTAAAAGTCCCTCCATATCACCCTCTTATAAAAAAAAAAAAAAAGAAAAAAAGTAAAATTTAGCAAAATAAACTGGAAGATTTAGAATTGTGAAGAGGGGTGACCAATATGTGATCAGAGTTCAAATAGTGTCACAGAAAGAGGTGGGGAGGGGGCGAGGATTCCTCTTTACACCTGTGTGAATCTGCTGGGGTTCCCAGAACTGTGAGTTTCTGTGTTACCCTTAGGGTGACCAGCTATCCCGATTTTATAGGGACAGTCCCGATTTCTGGGTCTTTTTCTTATATAGGCTCCTATTACCCCTCACCCCCGTCCCGATTTTTCACACTTGCTGTCTGGTCACCCTAGTTACCCTTCTCAGCCTCAGCGTAGCAGCAGCACAGTTCCCACCTGCTATGTGTCAGCTCTTTGACACATTGGCTTTCTGCCTTGCCAGAAAACTTTTTAGGACTCTGCCAGTCCAAACCCTGTCTCGTAGGTAACAATCAGTGAACCCCATTCCCAAGTTCCTCAGAGACGTCTTTCTGCAGCACTCACAAAAACAAGTTCACTAGTCCTTTAACAAGACAGTACACAGTAGCTTATGACCTTCACTGGGATTAACCAACAGTCTGTTTCAAACAAAGCATTGGGTTGGTTTATGGTATAAGTAAAACAGGTTTGGTAACAAAAGGACACAGGTTTACGTGATACCAAGTATAAGGAATCAGGGTTGAAATGGTTACAAACAAACAAAGTAAAAATATGCTTCTAAATCTAAAACAACTTAACATACTAGTATCTTTTCTTCAAAGCAGTTTTTCTCACCATAGTCTTTCTTCCTGCTTGGCTGGCGAGACCATTAGCCAGGACCCAACACATGGAGCTGAAAGGGCTTGGTTTTTTGATTCCTATGGTGAAGGATAACTCAGGGGTTCACTCCCCTCCTCTTTATAGTCCAGTAAACCTTTGAAATGTATTCTTTTGAAATGTATCCTCAGATAAAGTTCCTTTCCCCTTCTGGGTGTGGACACCATGCTGTCTGGTGTACATTTTGTGCTGGTTCCTCCCTTGCTGGTGATTTTTACAATGCAAATTATCCCACCCTGCAACCTCTGATATAAGCATCTAGCCCATTAAATTTGGCCATACCTGATCTGAAATGTTGGCCTCTTTCCTTTGTCTGGAGAAAACCTGTTTATGAACTCTCTCTGACATCCCTGGTTTAAACACATTTTAGTCACATATTTCCAGCACATCTGTACAGTTCTTTGTGGGTTAACCATACATTCATTGAGCAAGAATATTAATGATCAGTGAATTATTAGTTTTCCAGTGATATATTACATGCCATCTTTTGGGAAAATAGCATGACAACAGAGTGCCATCTGGCATTGGTGGGGGTGGGGGGGGGCAGCAGGCTCTTAGGGTCACAGCCTCCTTCACCCTGTATTTCTGGGGGTGGTACTAAATGATAAATAATTGGTGCATTCAGTGTTTTAAATATTGCTACACAGCAACTTTATGTTCCAGTTACATGAAAAAAATTGAATTCAGATGTGTAGAATCCTGCTGTAAATTGTGAAGCTGTCAGAGGCATTGATTCTTTCCCCTAGATTAAGAGTTTATATTTTTTGAAATCCACCATGGAAAAATAAAGCTTGTCCCAATAGAGGAAAATTGTTTTCTCTGATACAAAACATCATGCTGCATTTTCAAGGTTTTTGGGGACTAGGGTGACCAAATGTCCCGATTATATAGGGAAAGTCCTGATTTTTGGGTCCTTTTCTTATATAGGCTCCTATTACTCCCCCCACCCCATTCCCAATTTTTCACACTTGCTGTCTGGTCACCTTATTGGGGGCGGGGGGGTGTGAAGCTTGCTATACTATTTAAACTAGCATTTCACAGTGGCTTATCTATCAAACAGACTAAATAAAAATGTGATTGCAGCCATTGCTGATGTGTCTCTTCTAAAATGGACTACAGGCTGTCCAGCTTAAAAAAAAAAAAAAAAAAAATGTTTAAAGCCTATGTTGCTCAGTTTTTTGTTTTGTAATGTGGCTTCCGCTGAATAAGACAGTATTACTTTCCTTTTTTGTGTAGTTCTTAACTTGGAAACATTCTATGGGCCAGTTTATTAACTGTGCAAAACCTGAGTGCACAGGAGCAGGGTGGCTTCAAGTCACCTTTCCAAACCCCTGATCTTGGGCAGGCCAGCCAGGAAAAAATACACCTGATTCAATTTACAGCAGCTCTCCAGGACCACGGTGCCAGCTACGGATCAGCCACAGCACTGCACACGCTGCCTGAGTCCCTCCCACTCCTAGTGTCTTACAGCGTGCTACTTCCCACCCCTGACGTCACCCTACTGAGAGGCAGGGACAGGATGGAGAGCTAGGCCTATGGATAGTTTGTACCCCTTTAGGGCAGCTTTCTGCCTGCTTTGTGTTAAGTACAACCTTTAGGCCCCCATTTTGGCCAGAAAGATCTAAATATGGTGGGTTTTGCTTCATGCTAACTATTGTGAGTACCCTATGCCATTTGTTCTGGCTATGTAGTGCCCAAGACAAGAAGTGCAATGACAAATATTAAAACGAATATGTAAAGCCAACTCATTCTTTTGTGTTTGTGCAGGGGTCCAAGATGCATAGCTCGGTTTGAATATATTGGAGACCAGAGAGATGAGCTAAGTTTTTCAGAAGGTGAAATTCTTCTTCTTAAAGAATATGTAAATGAAGAATGGGCCAGTGGAGAGCTGAAAGGAACATCTGGAATTTTCCCCTTGAACTTTGTGGAAATTATTGAAGATCTGCCTGGATTAGGTACAATCTATCAGCACTCTCTAAGTGTGTAACTGGAATAGAGTCACAGTGTATAACATTTAGTATTGCATGTAGGCAGTATGACAATGTATGAGTTGGAAAGAAAAATGCACTTTATTTGTAAGGACTAGAAAAAATGAGGAAAGGGATTAGTGAATAATCCAAAAATGAAAGAGGACAAACATGTGAAAATTGAAAGGAAAATTGGCCTTTTGAAGAGAAGCCAGTTCTTGAATACAGTAAAAGCTGTGTTATCCGGCACTTTACCAGCTGGAAACCTCTATAAACCGGCATTTTTTATCTTCATTGGCAGTCCAGTTGGCGTGGGGCTGGGAGGTGCTTCCTACCTAGCTCTGCGTGGCTCCACAGAAACAGTGACAAGTCCCCTCTGCGCCCAGGCGGAGGAATAGTCACGAGGGGTTTGGCATGCGGGAGTGGGTGCGGGGTCGGGGTGTTGTGGGGCATGGGCCAAACTCCTTCCCTCATAGTTAACCAGAATTTTTCACTTACCAGCACCCTCATACTCCCAACATGCTGGATAAAAAGGCTTTTACTGTAATATGGTATCGCAAAATGCTGTTCTTGATTTTCACTTCCTCTCCACCATGTTGAACTCACATCACCAGTGAAATTCTGAAGAGCAAGAGCAAATATTTGAACTGTTTATACTTTATTATGTAGGTGTAGGAGCACCACTGAAGAACAGGAGGGAGAGTTCTGCTTGTCTTTCTCAGGTAGGCTATTGGAATTCAATAGACTGAAGCCAAATTAACATGAGGTAAATTGCATAAGGTAAATTTTCATAGTGATGCACAGGGAGATCAGGCTGCACAACTTTCATCGAAATTAGTAAGTGTTATTAAGCATCTTATTCTCAGTGCTTTGTGTAAATAATTACTCATAGAAACCTCAATTACAATTTATCTCAATTGATGAAGTGATTGTTAGTAGGAAGTCATCAGACATCATTCCTACTCTTATTTCCTTTGTCTAGGCAATTTCTATTGTTCAGTCTATTGTGATTTGTTGAACTACTGTAGTTTAGTCTAGTCTGCTTTTAATTTGTAATGAGCATTAGTGTCTTTTGTTTCTGTTATCCCACCACTAAATATGTTAAAAGGGGAGGCAGACAGAGAATTTATTTAATTTATGAAAATTTAGATGATAGACAATCTGAATATGCCAGGCAGGTCCTATCAATACATTCTACAAGCCATACATTTCACAACCCTGGGTTAAAACAAAAGAGTAGGGGTCAGGGAGATCACGCGGTTTAAATTCAGTTGAGCCAGTGGTTGTGTGGCTTTGGTACAAATCACCCCTTCACTTTCCTCTGTTCCTGTTCATTCAGCAGAGCCTCCTTGAAAACCAGCTTCTTTGGCAGAGTGGCACTTTCCTGAGTTAATAAGAAGTGACCGGGGGGGGGCGGACACAAAACATTTCAAAATCTCATTTTCAGGCCTCTAAGAGATGTCTAACAGGGAGAAATTACAAAAGCAAAACATGCGCACACAAAAGATCATATTCAAAATTTGCTTGACTCTTGTCCTTTCAAAGCACGGGCCAAGAAAAGGACTGTGCACCTCTACAAGCATCGTAAACCAAATCTGTGGATTCACTATGTACTCTATACACTTTGCAAGTCAGGATTGTTATAAAATCCCCCCCCCCCCCCCCCCCCAATACTCTGTGTTAAACCAATTAAGCAAATATATCATGAAAAAAAATAGATGGTATTCATATGGGTTACCTTCCCTGTCTAAATCTCTGGCTCCACCTAAGTCACTGTTTTAAAATAAACTTGATATTTCCTGCAAACAGGTCTTGTGTTTGTTTACTTTGACAGACTGATAGACGTTCTGGAGAGTGGTGTGAAGCACTTCATGATTTTACAGCGGAAACAAATGAAGACTTATCCTTTAAAAAGGGAGACTACATCCAGATATTGGAGCATGTGGACTCAGAGTGGTGCAGAGGGAGACTGAATGATAGCGAAGGCATTTTCCCAGCAGTTTTTGTTCAGACCTGCTCTGGTACAGTATTTCTAGTGGAAGACAAATTCTCATTTCTTAACCCAAATCCCTGGTAACAAACACTTATTTGAAGTGCTCATAATGACGATTGGTGTTCTGGTTCCTAGAGTGATGTAATTATCTGTAACACTAAGCAATACTACAGTGACTTGCCATTACCTAGGATTCAAACTAGATCTTGAACCAAAATTTTCTAAATAATGGTACAAAGCCAATCACTACAGCTGAAGAGATACCATTAGAGATGAGAACTGTGCTCTAATCTAGTTTGCATTTGAAGCTGATCTTCGTATCAGTAAACAATGTCCAGGTTTAATTAGTGCTTGGAATGTTTAATGTTCACTCTACTCTAAAGTAATACTAACATCCGAGAGGAAAACCAGGTTAGTTCTGACCTGGGTTTTAACACCGTAGCAAAACCATTGTCTTCAAATTAAATCTACAGTTCCAGTTGTCCAATGCTGTAGCCTTCAGTGGGGTTTCACAGATGTAACTGAAGGCACTGGGCCAGGTTGGCAGCTGGTATGACTCAGTGTAGCTCTACTGAAGATTTGGCCCATAATTTGTGGATAGTAGAATTGCATTGATGGCTCTGTCCAAAAAACTAACTTACTCTATTCTGTTTAATTGAAAAAACATGAGCAAGAAACCAGTCTAGTTCACTCTCTAAGAATGGAGTTAGTTCTCTATGGCAAACAGTAGCCAAAAGCAGTAAAATTTTAGGGTTTTTTTCCACTCAATTAAATACCTATGACTCAGAATATACAGAAAGTAAGGTGGCTTTACAGTCAGTTTCAGAGTTTGATACTGTTACCTACTACTCCATTATTGTATACATTACATCAGGGTAGTCTATTTTTTGTCAAGATCCAGGCTCCAGAAAAAAATAACAATTAAGATTTTAGGGTCCATTCAGAAGCATCTGGAAGTCCAGATTTGGCCTGCAGTCCACCTATTGAATATCCCTGAATTACATTTTAAACCGACTGAGCTTCCAGTTAGGAAGAGGAAAGTCCAACTCTGCCCTGTAACACTTCAGTTAATGAGAAGGTTTGGGTAGGTAAGCATGGGACAAGCTCCTGACTCAATCTCTGAAATCCCCTTCGTATCAAATGAACTCATTTCTACTGCAGAGGGAACAATCTGTCTGAATGAATATCAACAGCAGATTTCAAGTGAAAGACATTTAGTTTCTATAGTTCATTTCTCATTATGATTATTTTATTATATTATTGTGACCCATGCAGTTACCCCAACATGTAGGATTTATTGCAGTTGTTTCCACACTATGTAGTAATAATGCACTATTTGTGAATGTAGGGAGAGAATCCAAGCACTGAAAAGTTTCTTCTTCTTGTGGAATTCCTTTACAAAAAAATGATTTTAAACAAATATTTTGTAATCACTTGTGTGTTGTCCATGTTCCACAGCTCGTGTAGAGACAGCACAGGCTCCAGGATGGAGGAAAGGAAAAGCCAAGGCTTTGTATGACTTCCAGGGAGAGAATGAGGATGAGCTCTCCTTCAAGGTAAATATCTTAGTCATTGCTGTTAGCTCACAAACCTCTAAAGAGTTAGGGCAGCACAATATTGAGAAAGCAGATTGTATAGAGCAGACCAATTGAGCTGGACCTCATCTACATTAGAAACACAGCGGAACAATGTAACCTTTTACTGCCTGGGAAATAAGGCCAAATCCTGGGACTGAGAGTGGGGAAGTGAGAGGGGCACAAAGATGGCATAACACCTACCTTTGAAATCTGCTGCCGTGTCAGTCCAGTTCCATGGCATAAATTAGAGCAGGTTATCAACCAGCCCCGAAGGGTTGAAACAACAGCTCTGTGAATCCAAGGGTCGGAGGCGCGGGATCGATGTTCTGGGTTCGATTTATCGCGTCTTGTCAAGACGCGATAAATCGAACCAGGAAGTGCTCCCTCATCGACGCTGGTAATCCAGCTCGACGAGTGGAGTAGGCGGAGTCGACGGGGGAGCCTGCGCGCCGCATCTGGACCACAGGTAAGTTCGAACTAAGGTACTTCGACTTCAGCTACGTTATTAACGTAGCTGAAGTTGCGTATCTTAGTTCGACAGGGGGGGTTAGTGTAGACCTGGGCCAAGAAGATAGGGAAGCTGCATCCATGCCAGCAATGCCTTTATGGTAGCAGTAGGGAGGTTGTCACAGGAGCAGTTACAATGAATCTATGCCACAGGAAGATTCCCTTTGCGGTGGGCTGATCCTCCTTTGGCTGGTCATGTTGACCTTTGGGCCAGAATGTCAGCATGCTGCACCCCAGGCTGCAGGGCAAGAGTTACCACATTCAGATGTGAAAGTTACAAGGTAAATAAAGTAGCAGTTTATAATATCAACCATCTACTCAGCCTCTGTAGTGCTTAGAGCTAGTATTTCCACCTCTGCCAACAGTGCAGATACAGTTGTAGCTATAGTACTAGGAAAGCCCACATCCAGGTACTCTTCCCGCTCTTCATCAACATTCCAGTAAGTTCACTAGAATATTAGCTAAACCTGAGACTCAGCAGCCAAGTGGTTATTTGCTGAAAATGAATAGTTTCAGGTCACTTGCAATACATGGACTGACCACAACGTGTCTGTTCCCAAAGGGAAAAATTGAAAATCTGCATGCTACAAAATAAGTATTAAGAGTCCATCAGTTTTTTGGAAGGGCTATTTTACAGTACGTCCCAGCAGCATACCTGACGTGAGGGTGTATCGCTTAGTCAAACTAGGATTTGCTCCTGGATCTTTGTCTGTTAACTTTTTGGAAAGATTCCCCAGTAAACTTTTTGATGAGTGTGGTAAATATAAATAGTAGCAACTATCCGAAGTCCCAGATGTTTGTCTGTACCTCTGTTTATGTGGATGCTTTTGTCTTTTCTATAACCTTACTGTGACTTTAGTCAAGGTACAGCTGTTCTGAAATGAACAAAATATCTTGAATAAAGTCAGATCGTAGTTTTACTTTGACAAACTGATCCTGTTACCTTGTCACACTTCTTCGAAAAAAGGTAAAATTAAGTTTTCTGACCAGATGCATTCATTTTCAGTTGTATCAAAAATTAAGGATCTGATCAAATAGGGAACCACAGAATTTATCCCACTGTGCCTAGGAAGCAGAAGACAGGATGAAATATAGGAACATAACAGTAGTAGCAGCAGCCCATGATGGTGGGCTCTTTAAAATACATTTAGTATACAGCAGGTGTTTTGGGTTTCCTGAGAAGTTTTCACGGCATAGCATGCAGTTGTGACATAGAAAATGAAATAACATACTGCTTGCTGGGTATTCAGCAAGTAATTATAGACTATTTGAAGAGATAAAGGATGTTGGCAAGAAGCAATGGGTCTATAGTATATCAGAACCAACAACCTAGATACGGAGGGAACTTGAAACTTAAATTGGCAAGAACTGCATAGACATGCAGAGCAAGATCAGATGAATAGTAATGGCAAAAATGCTACCTTTTACTGTGCCTAAAGCAGATCCTATGTGAGCACTCGGGTTTTATGTTCTTGTGAGACTACAGGAGCAGAGTATTCTATAATAAAAGCAGAACCAATGCACTGGAAGAAAGGACAAGGCTATGGGAGAATATTTTAGATTAAGCATGGGGCACAACATGATGAAAATAGGAACAAGGAATAGTAGATCAGACAGGTAATACTAATTCTAGTCCACTTCAGACAACCTGTTAAACTACTCAGACCATTGTGCCCCACTTTTGGGAACCATAATATGAGGAAAACCTCAAGGAGTGAGTGTCAGGGATGAATAACAAGAACAATGGGAGTAAGACACAGCTTGTAGCAAAGAGCTGAAAAGGAATTGTGCTTACTAGAGAAAAAAACAGTTAAGGAAGAATATACTTCTCTGTTCTATGACGTCAAAGAAGTTTAAGTAGCTGATCAGCATATACTCTTATGTATACACCAAAACTCAAGGGACTAGATCCAAAAAGAAATTTAGGCACTTAACTGTAACTTTAGGCACCCGAGTCAAAAAAAGTTAGATTTTCAAAATCCCTGCTCAGCTGCTATAACCTTGTTTCCTGGCACCTAAGTTTCCAGTGATAAAGTTCATTAGATGCCTAAAAATCCACTGCTAGCCAGGTACACAGCTGCTTCAGTCCAGGCACTTAGCTCATGCCTAAGCCCTGGTGGGATCCTTCCATTGGGCATTGGCCCACTTATCTTGCCTAAGGGGCCCAGTGTGGTAGACATGCTCAGAGGCCTGCCTGATTTGGAGCATGAATTTGAACCTGCATCTCCCATTTCTCAGAACAGAACCCTAACTATGGGATATTCTGAGATAGGTGTGTCTCAAGTCTGTGAAGATGTTTTACTTCATATAAATGTAAAGTTAGCAAGAGATGCCAATCTTTCATAGTTTTATTTTTCTCTATATAAATCAAAGTTTTATGAAGGTGAATTTTTGTTACTGCTTCTCCCTCTAATCCCATATCAACTTCACATATCAAGCTATATTTGAGCAGAAAAGATTCATTATTGCTCATTTTCTTACAGGCAGGTGATACGATAACAGAGTTGGAACCTATAGATGAAGACTGGATGAGTGGAGAAATACAAAGCAAATCTGGAATATTTCCCAAGAACTTTGTTCAAGTTCTATAGGCATCATAAGGATGGAGCCCAGTTCTGCTCACTAGGCATATGGAAGCAAACGCTTATCTAGCACAAAGGCACATTATATTTCAGCAAACAAAGAACTACCATCTTTGTTGTCACTTGAGTTAATACTTTGACTATCAAATATGATTTGCACTATATTCTCTAGAAAGAGAACCACGTCATATATAATATATTAATTTCCTGAAACACCAACATTTGCCACGACAACAAAACTTAGGCCAGGTCTACACTAGCGGGCCGTCCGACCTAAGAAACGCAACGTCAGCTACGTGACTAGCATAGCTGAAGTCGACTTACCTCGGCATCCTCATGGTGGCGAGTTGACCACTGCCGCTCCCCTATCAACTCTGCCTCTGCCTCCCGCAGCGGTAGAGTTCCAGAGTTGACAGGGGGAGCGCTCAGGGATCAATTTATCGGTCCCCGATAGATCGATCACTACCCACTAGACCCGGCCTTAGTCATACTTTGTGAAGGTTCCACATGAGCTAGCAAACAGAATTTACAAAGGATTTTTAATAGTTTCCAGCTAGGGAAATTAAATGTGGTACAATATCTTACAAGTTAAGTGAACTGCATTCTAGTAGTTGACCTGATCTGGTATTTCATTTATCATGCATACAATTTGCATAAATTAAGATTGTTTAATAGGCTTTTTAGAAATGCATTTATTTTGCAGATTTAAGTATTATATGTTAAATATGTATACCACATCTTTGATTTTCAGATTTCACTACTGCTTGAGTTAATATCCTCATTAGTAGTAAAAAGCAGTTGTTTTAAGATTGAGAGGATAAAGGTACCATTTATTATCTTGCAGAAAAATGTCAAGCCCTAATGTATGATCGACACTTTGTAGAGTTTGTCATTTTATATATGGGATACCAGAATTTAACAAGCAGGAGGATCAAAAGACTAAGAAAACTTCACTCACTTAATAGTTTCTCAATCTTTGAATGTAAGGCTGCGTGAACTTGTGAAGTTCAAGATTTTTGTACTTGTAGAGTTCATAAAACTAGAGCGAATTCATCAATCTTTTTTACTGAAGAGTGATTGCGCCCATCCACCCCACCCCCATTTTTCTAATTAAAGGGAAACCTGCTCTGTGTGTTAAGGGATAGATTAGAAATCACCAACATTTAAAAACAAAAACAAAAAACCTTTCCCTGGGGTTGGCTCAAGCTAGTGCCCTATGGAGAGTGTTTTCCCATTAGAAATGGTCTCTCTCTCCCTCCCAGATCCTGTCTCTGGGTTTGTCTGTCAGTCTACTTGCTCTTTGCTCTAGTTTTTTTTTTCCCCTTGTCAATTTTAGTTTCTCCTACACAGAAAAAAAACCCAATTCCATTCCCATTTCAGTTTAACATTCAAACCTTACAGCGTTTGAAATTAGCAAAATAAATTACCAATCCGTTCTATAAACCGACAGCACCCTTCACCCCTGGCTGCTATTCTTGTGTTTTGTTTTTTTCAGTTGAATAGTTCATTTTAATAGGAATATTACACAGCCTTATGTCTATGAGTGAGAACAAGTAATTGAGGTATCCACTAAAAGTTATTTTCTATAAATCACCTAAATAACATAAGATGTAGCATTATAAATTATCTGTCAAGGCAGAAAGCAGCAGACACCAAGAGAAATTAACCTAACAGGCACAAAGATTTTTTTAAAGTAAAAACAATGCAAAATTATACAAGTTAAATTACATAAACTAAATAAGTCTGATATTAGACTTATTTCCAGATAAGAATAGTGCATTCTGAAAACAGTTTCCAGAATGTTTGACAATAGCTCCATATTAAACAAGTTAATTGTTAACCCACCTCTCATTCTGCGCCAATGTGTACTGTAAAAAAACAAAACATTTAATCTTCATTATGCTACAGTTTGTTCTATACATGTTCAATGGCATCCTGTTTCCACATGAGCAACTGGCCTCTTTTGTATTCTCTGAAGAACAAGGCAACTGAGCAAACTGTGTATATTATATCAGAGGACTAATATGTGCAGGTGGCAAATAAAAAAAGCCAGGCTTTTCACAATCTCTTTTCATCAGAAAAGCACAGCATAGGGTAAAAGTCAGAGCAGCAAAGTGTTGATTCAGCATTGATCATTTAAAGTTTGGAGACTATGGAGATCTTTTTAGCAAGTCCCATCTTTGATATCTTGATTTAATTGTGAAGTCTAACACAGGCCTCTCTACTGCTATCTCTTATCCTATGACGCTGCTTTCCCCTGGGCTTATAGAAGAGATGCTCAGATACTATAGCAAGGGACTAATATAAAAACCTTGATAAAATACAATAGACATTAGAAACCCCTCCCATCTTTTAATTTTTAGTTTGTGGACAAAGAGGATGTTATTTTTATCTTATGTGCCCAAAAAGTAAATTCCAATTCCACTTAAGAATGATAAACCTGCATGAACTCTCTTGGAAATGTCTTGTCCCTTTTCACTTGAAGAAAAAACTAGTGTTGCTTTATAGTATGGGTACATGTCAACGGTTTAAGCAAAATGGACTCCTTTCACCATGGCTCTGCACCAATGTGATTGGTAAACCGCCTGTAAATATTTTGAACAGTAGAACAAGTACAAATTTAAGAACTTTATACACACACACACAAAAAGACTTACTCAACTTACACCTCCAAAAGAGATACCTAAATCATTGAGGAGGCAGATAAGGTATTAGTGTGCAATGTTTACTTACTATTGACTTAGGGCTTGTCTACATGGGAGGGTAATGAGCTCTAATAGTGCACTTCAGAAATCACATCCCTAATGTGCTGTACATTAATTGGTCTGTGTAGCTATTGGTGGTGCTCTTTAATGTAGTGCTGTTTCAAACGGTGCTACGTTAAACCACACTAGTCAACCTTTAGCATGCACCTGCAGGGTATAGATGGAGACATTAATATGCCCATGTTAATGTGCTTTAGAAATCACACACAGCCCCATAGCACCTTGCTGTGTAGACAACCCTTTAATTATGTCAGTTCTCTAAAGCTTTGATACAAATATTTTTGAACCAATAGTGCTGAATTTATAGATTTTTTCCAAAAGAAAGGGTGTGTGAAGATTTGTCTATATTGGCCTATTAATAATTTTTACCACTTTAATTAAATGAGTGACATCCATTACATTTCATACTTTTTAAATAAACAAACATCTGTTTAATTGAATAATCCTTGTATTTTATTTTGTAACTCCGAATACTAAATCAGGAAATATAGCAAACATAATGCCACTTATGTATTATACTTAATGTTTAAGTCATAAAAAGATAAAATTGCTGGAAGCTGCAAATTCAGAACAATAGTGCCATCTAAGGGCTTTTTACATTATTGTAGCTTTGCTAGCTCGGAAAGTCATCACTTTAAATTTAGGACCCTCAATAAAATTAAATGAATCTGTTTTGCAAAAAATATCTGCTTTACTGTTAGACAGTATCTGATCATGAAGTTTTATACAGAAAATAATCTAAAATCCCTATTGATTATAAGAATTTAATTCAGCAGAAAGGGGAAGTGCAAAAGGAAAGTTCCTGTGAAAATCCTAAATTACATTTGCAATTAATATGAAAGATTATGCTAACTTGAAATTCAACTAGGGACTATGATTCATTAATATGATATAGTGTGGTTTTCCTAAGATCCAGGCTGTTAGTGTTTTGTTAAATCATCCACAGTGAAAGTAGCATCTTTGTAACAAAACACATTTTTCCATGATTTTTATATATAGTGAATATAGTACAAAATAAAAACTTGTATATTCTGCAAGTCCAAATTTGTCTCCAACATTATGGTACCAGTATAAATTAAATTTGTATTTAACCAATACATTTTTATAGGTATGTCTGAGTCACATTTGATTCTATATTTACTTTTAACTCTCACTAATTCTGATTTAATGAAAGGATTGATATTTTTAAATACATGAAGTCATGTTCAATTAACATGCAATAATTGCTTTGTCTGGTGGGCTGTAGTTTTAGGCCAGGTCTACACAAATCTTATACCAGTATAAGTATTTACATTAGGGATTTCAAAAAAATCAAAATAGTATACTGGTATAAATGTGCCTTACACCAGTAGTCACCATTTTGGAATTAACTGCACCGTTGTCCCTCCATGGTCTGTTTAATAGACCAGGCCTCTCGCTATCACCTCTCTATTAGAAGTGTCACATGACTAAAGCTACGATTTTGTCACAAAGGTTGCGGAAGTCACGGATTCCGTGACTTCCAAAGACCTCCGTGACTTCAGCCCCGGCAGCTGGGAGCTACAGGGTCCCACTGTCTCCTGCAGCAGCAGGGAGCTGTGAGGTATCCCCACTGCAGCTTTCACCACCGGGGAGAGGGCAGGAGGACCCTGGAGCTCTGAGCCACCCCGCCTCTTCCCATTTTATCATGGATATTTTTAGTAAAAGTCAGGGACAGGTCACAGGCTTCCGTTAATTTTTCTTTATTGCCCGTGACTTTTACTAAAAATACCCATGACAAAATCTTAGCCTTACACATGACTCTCCATCCACCCCAGGGATTTAAGCTGCAGTTTACAAAGCCAAGTACATTTATGAGTTCTCTAATGCCTTGGTCCTAAAAACAAAATAATACATTGTCTAAATGGATGCTAAGCTTACCAAATGTCATCCAACTTCCACAGGGGAACACTGATAGGTTCCAAAGTCCTTCAAACGTTTCAGCCGAGTTTGCCCTGTTGGTTAACAGTTTGTGCCAGTTTTTAGATCAAGGACTTTTCAGTCAATTTCAGCTGAGCCTTTATATCAAAACCTCTTTCTTCTGGAACTCAGCCAGAACCGGTATACACAGTTCACCCAGCATTCAATAGTTCTCTGGAGTTGCTTACCTGTCCCCAGGGTCTGTAGTAATTACCCACACACACACTGGTTTTAGTTCCTGGAGGCAATTAGCAACCCATGGAGCTAGCATACAATCCCTGGCTCAGAGATACAGGTAACTTTTATAAAGTTGAAACAATACTCTCAAAGATGTTGCATGTGTCTATAGCACCTGTCACACCTGGATGGCTTATCTCCCTTCCTGTACAGGAATAAAGCTATATTGCTAAAAGCACTCTTATAGTGGTTTAACTGCATCTATACTATTGGGGTTGTACAACACTATCTGTACTGGTATAATTAAAACAGTACAACTTGACTGTGTAGGCAAGCCCCAAAAGCAATCTCAGTTGTAGTTGGATTGTTGTAAATAGGTAAGAATATAAAGTGTGATCACTCTTACGTGCTTGAATACAACAGGTAAAAAGGCTAATAGGAGAACTAGATGGTCCAGGGGATTGGTAACAGGACAGAGTGTCTTTCACTAGTAACAGCTGGAGATTACTATCACCTGAGTGGCCTATATGGAATGAATGGAGAAGTTTCACTCTAATTCCCAGTAAACAGGCATCTCTAAAGCCATTACAATTAGCACCCTTGTTAGTAGCACATATAGCAAGGATGGAAAGGGTCAGGGCAACTGAACTAAACTTGAACTCCCACTTTCTGTTCTGTTTAGACAACACTGGTCCCCAGGACTATCAATCCAGCACCCTGTGAACACTACATTCATATTAACATTTTTATTTTGGAAAGAAAGGTAATCATTTCTATTCCACATAATTGACAAGACAACATCAGGTTCACGGCTCTTATTTGATTACCTTGCAACTATTTCTTTGTAGTGGTATCTTCTAGACATTTTACCAGACTAGCCTGACTTTTGGCACACTTCAGATTTACTTTGAAGAGACCAGCCAGCACTCAAAATGTTTTGGCATTCCAGCAACTACATCCTGTAGAAATTCTGTAACAGTATCCTCAGAATTCTCTGAACTTCCACCATGCAGCTGTTAAGAATGAGAACAATTCTTAAGATCTCATTTGGCAAACACCCTTGCCGCTGTCAAATAGTCAAGTACCCTGAAACTCTTACAGTTTCAACTCAATTTAATCCTAGACAGACAGGTCTGGTGTCACAAAATTTTGGCTGGCCCTCCTTTGTGCCACACAAGGAAATATGGCAGAGTGTCCTTTGCCATTTTTACAGATCCCAACTAACACGGCTACCCCTCTGATACTTGACAAGGAAATATGAAGTTTATTTTAACATTGCTACTATCATAATTAAACAATACAGTTGGATGTCTCTTTCTGCTAAATGGCAATCTGGTTTCCCTATCTTAAATATAATTGTTGCCCTTTTAAAGTATTTAGGAAGAATGATTTGCAATCCTTGGTAGAAACAATCTGCAGAGCTCACTCAACTCAATTATGCCACTTTGTAAGCTTTGTTTTCTCAGTCACAAAAATCATAGAAATGTAGGACTGGAAAGGACCTTGATAGGCATCTAGTCCAGTCCCCTGCACTGAGGCAGGACTAAGTATTATCTAGATCATCCCTGGTTTGTCTAACTTGTTCTAAAAAAATCTTTGGTGATGGAGATCCCACAATTTCCTTAGGTAGTTTTTTCCAGTGCTTAGCTATCCTACCCTTATGTTAGGAAGTTTTTCCTAATGTCTAACTTAAGTCTTCCTTGCTGCAATTTAAGTCCATTACTTCTTGTCCTGTACTGAGTGTTAAGAACACTATCACCCTCCCTATTCATCATAACCTTTCACGTATTTGAAGACTTATGTCCCCCCTTAGTCTTCTCATCTTCACACTAAACAAACCCAAATTTTTTCAATCTTCCCTCATAAGTCATGTTTTCAAGACCTTTAATCATTTTTTGTTGCTCTTCTCTGGACTTTATCCAATTTGTCCTCATCTTTCCTGAAGTCTGATGCCCAGAACTGGACACAATACTCTAGTTGAGGCCTTATCAGTGCTCAGTAGAGTGGAAGAATTAATTGTCGTGTCTACCTTACCACTCCTGCTAATACATCCCAGAATGATGTTCACTTTCTTTACAACAGTATTACATTGTTGACTCATTTAGTTTGTGATCCACTATAACCCCCAGATCCTTTTCTGCAGTACTCCTTCCTAGGCCATCCTTTCCCATTTTGTATTTGGGCAGTTAATTATTCCTTCCTAACTGTAGTACTTTGCATTTATCCTTATGAATTTCATCCTATTTATTCAGACCATTTCTCCAGTTTGTCAAGCTCATTATGAATTTTAATCCCATTCTCCAGAGGGTTTGCAACCCCTTCCATCTTGCTATCATCCACAAACTTTAAAAGCATACTCTGACCTGATCTACACTAGGAAATTAGGTCAGTATATTTATGTCATTCAGGGGATGTAAAAGAATCCATACCATTCAACAATGCAGTTAAACCGATCTAACCCCCAGAGTAGACAGCACCCATCAACCTAGCGACCGCGACTCTGGGAGGTAGATTACCTACACTGATGAAAGAAGCCCTCCGTTGGCATAGGTAGTTTCTTCACTGAAGCACTAGTGGTGTAGCTGCACCAGACTGCGGCATTTTTAGTGTAGACAAGCCCTCAATGTTATCCAAATCATTTATAGAGATATTGAATAGAACCAGATGCTGGACAGAGCCTGACAGGACACCACTCAATATCACCTTCCAGCTTGACTGTGAAACATTGATAACGGTTCTCTGAGTATGGTTTTCCAAACAGTTGTGCACCCACCTTATAGTGTGTGTGTGTCAAGGCTTTTCCCCCCTAGTTTGCTTATGAGAAGGTCTTGTGAGACGGGGGAGAGTATCAGTTATAAGGTTCTCGGGGTACATATATATCGCATAGCAAAGATCCAGATTGGTGTGTGGTAGTTTTTAGAGCGTCAGTGGATAAGTGGGCTTGGGAACGCCACCCATGAAATTTATTAATAGTCCAAGGCAGTAGTGATGTAGACAATCAGTACCTGGGTGGGGTGCATCCCTCGGTTTGTCAGGGAAGGGATGAAGTGGATTTTTTCCCTGGTCTTGATTACTCGACCTGGTACTGACGGTGGCCCGTGATGTGTTCAGTGTACATGTCTCTGGACCACCTGATGGTGTCAGACACCATGAGCTGTCTCATGAGTCAGGCATATTGTCGACCAACTCCGCACACTCTCAGTACCAGCTTGTTGTTAGGGTCCCATGCGCCCAGGGCGCCCATGACCAGGGCGTGGATCTGGACCTGATAGCCCTGGGCTCTCAGGGTGTCAGCCAGCGGGGTGTACTTCAACGCCTTCCGTGCTTGGGCCTCATGGAAAGCCGGTGACCTGTTTTCAAATGGCACCGTGACGTCTACCATGAGGACCTTCTTCTTTTCTTCATCAGTTACGACGATGTCAGGTCGCAGTCAGCTGTCTGTTCCGGGGATGGCAGAGTCAACGCCATCCCCGGAACAGATGGATGTTCGGGGGATGGCGGGATGGCTTTCACCAGCCGGTTCTGGATGGCGTTGTGGCAGTGCCGCCAGGCTCTGGAGTGATGCTTGCATCCACACAGGACATGGGGCAGGGTCTCATTCGCGTAGCCGCACTTCCTGCAGCGCTTGTCCCGGTTGCTATGGCGGATGGCTCCGTTGAGGGGAACGCAGTTGAGTTGGGCCCGGTGGATAAACTGCCAGTCGGCGAACCTGGTGAAGCTGCCCCTGGGGAGAAAGTGGTTGCTGGTTTCCGCTTGAGGTTTTCGGCATAATGGCAGCGAATGGCGTATTTCAGAGTCCTTTCCAGCATCGTTCTGGCAGTCGGGGTGACGATGATGTGGTCAGTGGGTCAGTATTCCCAGCTCCCGGTGCTCCTCGCACCATTTCCAGCGGCAGCCGATCCCCTTTTCTAGGCGTCTCGAGGCGTTGCAGGACCAGAGAGAGGACAGGTCTCCCCCCTCTCTCCCGAACTTGATTATAGTCTCTTCCAATTTAGCAGAGAAAAGTAACAAGATACAATGGCTGGAAATTGAAACTCAACAAATTCAGACTGGAAATAAGACAAATTATTTGTTAAACAGTGAGGGCAGTTAGCCAATCATTTTGATAAATTCTCCATCACTGGCAAATTTTTCCAATCAAACTGGATGATTTTTCTCAAAGATAAGCTCTAGGCAAACAGGAATTATTTTGGGGAAGTTCTATGGCCTTTGTTACACCAGTGATCAGACTAGATGATCAGAGGTCACTTGGGACCTTGAAATCAATGAAAGGGCATTGCAAACAATATCTTAACATCGGAATTAGGAATGACAGTGCCATACAGAGTTACAGGGAAAGCATTAAACGGCCCATTGAGTTCGAATGTAGAGAAGTCCATATCTGTTGAATAGAGAAGCAACAGAGCAAGTGGAAACCTGTGAGGAGCATAGCAGTATGAGTGCTCATACTTTGCTGCTACATACATAACATGGAAGAGATCCTTTAATTGCTTTTCTTGTCACTACATAAGATCCCAGCAAACAGAAGAGGTTCATCTAGGTCAAGGGTCTCAAACACGCAGCCCGCGGAGCTCTTCCCTGCGGCCTGCCGGGCTCCCTGCGCCCCCCTCCCAATTTTTTTTTTACCCCCAGGTAGTTCCCACCGCCAGAACAGCTGTCTGGCGGTTTCTGGGAGGGAGGAGCAGGAAGCCCTGCGCACAGGGGAGGAGGCGGAGAAGGGGTGGGGCCTAATGGAAGGGGTGGAGTGGGGGTGGGGCCGGGGGGCAGCAAGGGGGCAGGGTCAGTGATGCAGCCCTCAGGCCAATGCACTAGTCCTCATGCGGCCCTCGTGGTAATTTGAGTTTGAGACCTGATCTAGATTTACTTTCTACCACACAGTGGTGTTGACAAATAACACTGCTCTACAGCCAAAATGCTTCTGAAATAAATGTAGTCAAACTTTACTAATTCTGGGTTACTGAGAACAAAAATGATGCTTAAAATTGTTGATTGGCTCTAGTTTTCAAGACATGCTATTGGGTCAGTATATATGACGCTTAACTTAGGAATGGCAGAGGATAAGTGAGTTATAAAGGGAAGGGATCTCAGTTTAAACCAGAAATGACTAAAATACGTCTTTAACTGGATCTATGAATAAATCTATGACTGGGTTTGGACAGTACTTGCTTTTTAGGCAAAACAATCAATTATGCAATCTGAAGCTGGTATTGGGTCATACATGATATGAATTGCATCATGTTATTCCTAGAAGTCATGGATGATGCAATCATAACGAAGCTTACATCACTCTGCTGAACAAATTGCCCTAGATCAGCTCTAGAAATCATACAATGTCATGCTCTCTTATTTGTCAGTGTTTGATTTTGCAAATGGGACGCATTTCTGTTTAGCCAAAGTGAGCAGAGATGCCTCGTACTTGTGTGAACAGTGCAGATAACTTCTGCTATGTTGGTGGTGAAGTGACTTTTGCATCACAAAAGCGCAGTATAACCACTATGGTTAAGAATGCCGCCAAAATAAAGGTGATAGGCTAAATTGGAGATCAGGACAAGAGGTGGGCCCCACACGCATGCTGCAACACTTGTGCAACAAATCTTCGCCAGTGGTTGAACAGGAAAAGGAAATCTATGCCTTTTGCAGTGCCAATGATCTGGAGAGAGCAAACAGATCATACCAGCAATTGTTCTTCTGCATGGTGCCTCCAGTTGGGAAAGGTGTGTCAAAGAAAAAGTGGACTGTGCATTATCCAAACATTCCATCAGCTATACGGCCAGTACCCCACGGAGAAGGACTGCCGGTTCCTGATGCACCAGAATCATTCTCACTTGAGTCAGACGAAGAGGAAGAGGATGAAACTTCTGGTTCTGAACCATCAATGTCACAGGACCCACATTTTCTCCCATCCTCCTCCTCTGAACCACACCCCATAACACAAGGTGAACTGAATGACCTTGTCAGGGATTTGGAACTACCCAAGAGTAAGGCAGAGCTTTTGGGCTCCAGACTACAGCAGTGGAATCTCCTGGCAAGTAATGTTAGGGTTTCCATGTTCCGTGACCGTCAAAAGGATCTTGTCCCATTCTTCTTCATGGAAGGTGATCTTGTAGCCTGCAACAACATCGATGGTGTGATGGCAGCCCTCAACATCGTTCACGATCCAGATGAGTGGAGACTGTTCATTGATTCATCGAAGATGAGTCTTAAAGCTGTTTTACTGCATAATGGCAATGTTTTGCCATCAATTCCAGTTGGTCATGCAGTCCATATGAAGGAAACCTATGACAACATGAAAACTTTTGAGGTGCATAAACTATGACCAACATCAGTGGCAGCTTTGTGGCAATTTGAAGGTTGTTGCTCTCTTGCTTGGTCTGCAGACTGGATACACAAAGTACTGCTAAGTTTTCTCTGCTAATGGGATAGTCGTACAAGAGATTCCCACTACATCAAGAAAGATGTGGCCACTCCGACAGTCATTGGAGCCTGGGAGGAAAAGTGTTCAGCATCCACCACTTATTGAATCAAGGAAGATTTTGTTACCACCCTTACACATCAAGCTGGGTCTGATGAAGAACTTTGTCAAGGCCATTGACAAAACACAAGCAGCTTTTAAGTATCTCCATGGAAAATTTCCAAGGTTAAGTGAAGCTAAGATAAAGGAAGGTGTCTTTGTTGGTCCTGAGATTCGTGAACTTCTTCGAGATGATGCATTTGACCATGCACTGCGTGGCAAGGAAAAAAAGGCCTGGAAAGCCTTCCAGTTAGTGGCAATACATTTTCTTGGAAACAACAAGGCAGACAACTGCAGGTTGTTGGTGGAAAACCTCCTCAAGGCATACAAAAGCCTTGGTTGCAACATGTCACTAAAGATACATTTTTTGCACTCTCATCTAGATTTTTTTCCACCGAACTGCGGAGCAGTGAGCGACGAGCACGGCGAGCGATTTCACCAGGACATTGCAACAATGGAGAAACGCTATCAGGGCAAATGGAGCCCATCAATGCTTTCAGACTATTGCTGGACAGTGACAAGCGATGCTCCATTTAATGAATACAAGAGACAAGCCAAGAAGTGCCGAGTAGACACTGAATAGGACTAAACTATGTACATAATAGTTTTTTGCCTTTTGTTTCATAATAAATTGTATTTATATAACCCCTTTGCTGATTTTTAAAGTGTTACATAAACAGGACAGGTGAAATAGTATCATGTAAAGCAACCATAAACACACGAAAAGACTTAGGTTTACAATTTATGATTACAACTCTACTATCTACTCAATATACATAGACATAAAATGTAAAAGCTTAAATATCTTAGAAACAGTAAGTAGCCAGTTGTTTTAATTGTCATATTTGAATTCAGCACATCAAAATACATCCTAAATAGCACATTTTATCTCTGAAGCAGACGACTTCTCAAAAATTGGAGACCAGTGTAATGGGCCACATTAATTCTTTTGTCAATCCTTCAGTTACTTCTTTAGAATTAGAGCAGGAATTAAGTTTGGTCTAATGTTTGTACCGTTTTTGGAGATGTAAGAGTGCTAATTTATCAATATTTAGGTTTTGCAAAAACCTCATGCAGGTCTGAATAGCTCTATTAATGTATAGTGTAGACCTGGCCTTAGATTCTCTGCTTAGGTTACTTAATTGGTTTTCATCACTGGATATTAACACCAGTGTAGCATGGCCTCCATAACACAGAAGGTCTAGCATGAGGGAAATCTACATTTCATCCAAAAACTGCATTTGTTTAGTGTCTGCCAAACCAGTATTGGGCTTTCTGTAAATGGAATAGCACCTGCAATGCTTACTTTAGGACAAACTGATCTTGGACCTATCAGCAGGAAAGCCAAAGCAGCATAAATTCAACAACGTTCATGTACTCAAGTATTTTATAATTCCTAGAAGTCAGTTAAACTCAAATGTACAGAATGAGTTATCAATCAGTATTATGTCTTATTGTAAAAAAACAAACCCTACTTTGAGCCACTTTCATAATTGTTTTAACTACACCCACATATCAAATAGGTCAACTGACAAAAAGGGAGTATTATGATCAATTGAAAAAAATCACTCTTAACTCCTATGTGCCAACAAGTGATTCTTTTATCAATTCAATCGTAATCAAAATAGGGCACTTCACAGTAAGTACCCACTCACTCTTGAACCACAACAGGTGAGAATTAGAACAGGTTTGATTATTTCTGGTGTAAGTTTAAGTGTAGACCAGCCTATATCAAAGTTAGGAACACTCACTCATATATGAGAACAGTATAAAAGCTGATCATTAAGAAAGGTATTGTTCAGAACATCAGAATTAGAGGTGAATTATTCGAATAGACAACTGTCGGGTAATAAGAGGGAGATAGTGACTTAGTCCAATGAATGCAACTCATTTTTTATACCTTAATGCAGAATACCACCCAGCTCTTATTTAGCACTTTTCCACGCAGCACTTTAAAGGAGTTAAGCATCATTATCCCCATTTTACAGAGGGGAAAAATGGAAGCAGAGAGGTGAAGTGACCTATCCGAGGTCACCTAGCAGCCCAGAGCTGAACTTAAGAATAGAACCCAGGTCTCCTGAGTCCCAATCTATTTTTCTGTCCACTAGTCAGGGGTCTCCAAACTTTGTGACGAGGGCCCTATTAGATTTTGAAAGGGCTTCGCAGGCCGAAGCAACAGTGAAAGAAATTAAATATATGCAAATATATGCAAAATGGTTTAAAAAACAACACTACTCTGTCAGTGTTGCATTAAATTCTAAATCAGGTATAAAAGTTAATCGATGCAGGTACTGTGAAATCACACAAAATATTTCTCAATACATTAAAAATCACATTCAAAAATAATTTCTTTATTTTAGGATTAATGAGAAGTATGGTACTGATGTTTTTCTGACAAAATTGCATTTAGCTGTGGTTCAAAGTTAGTGTTCCCTATCATCAAAATTGATTGAAAGTTTGGCTGTACTTTGGTAAGAAGCTACAGGTTCCCATTGTTGGTTGGGACTATTTGGTTCTATTAGTGCTGTAGTTAAAATTTAACCATTATGAAATTGTTAATTTCCATCTTCTTTACTCCATTTATTGGAGTCGTAATTAAGCATCTGGCTTGTATTGTTACTCTAAGGCAGGGGTCCATGCCTCCTCAGCTGCAGCAATGACTCTCCCCTAAGTTGGCTCCCCTTTTGTGAAGAGACTGGCTCCCAGGGGCACTCACCCCTCTGCACAGCTGCCCTGCCCCTGCCTGCTCGGTGTGTGCCTACTCAGCTGCAGCCTGCTTTTGCTTCTCCCTTATCTCCTCGGCTACAGCAATGACTCCCCTAAGTTGGCTCCACTTTTGGGGGGGGGCGCGCACTGGCTCCCGGGAGCACTCACCCCTCTGCACAACTCAGCTGTGCTGCCTCCCCGTGTGAGCTGCTGCTGGCAGCCCCTCCCCCTGCCTGCTTGGCATGCCTACTCAGCTGTTCGCTTCTCCAGTTGGTTGGAGGGCCAGACAAATGGAAGCCCCGGGCCAGATCCAGCCTGTAGTTTGGAGACCCCTGCACTAGACCATACTGCCTCCTAGAAACAGCTGGCCAGGTCAACTAGGATATGAGATTTAGACTTACTATAATCCCAATGGCAAAGGTATCTGAAACCTTCTATGCAGGTGTTGAGTTCCCAAGAAAGAGTTCCACTTCTTCTGCTTGGAAATATTAGCCTGATAATTATGTAAATGATTCTGAGACAATCACAAGTGGTTATTCTTGAACTTTCATAGGGGTGACCATATCCTTACAGGGTCTTTTGAGCCACTTTCCTTCCCCTTTGAAAACACAGCATGTCCCTCTGCCAACAAGTGATCACTTGCATTAGTTTTCCCAACAGGATCATAAGCAACTAGAAACAAAAACCAGACGCACATACCTCACCACTGAGCCAGAGAGTGGGCTGTTGTGTCAATTCCACTTGGTTCTTAATGTAATTTTGCAGCATCCAGTTGGTTGTAAACATATATGGGTTTGTTTTTAATTTAAATTTTTTTATAAATAGCGCTAAAGATTAAACCAGATAAACATTTTAAGACTACTGTAAACAAGAGATACAGCATTTTTAAAATTTTTTTGCTCATATGTGGATATTTATATGGTCTCACTGAAGGACAATAGTTCAAGTTTAGCATCTTGCATATTAAAAATTTGGTAGTCCAGTCTACCAAACAGAACTACACGATCTTCAAATTAAAAAAACAAAATGAACACAAGATTGGTAAATCAAACCTAACAATGGTCTGGCCCCCTCCTATCTTTCAGTCAAAGCTGCTTGCAGTTACAGTAATTACAAAACTTGTAGACACATTTCACTTGGAAAAACCCAGTCTTATTGAAGGAGTTAGTTTTGGTATGCCACTGCAATCAGTCAATTCTACTGTTTAAAACAAACTACTGAAATTCAGAGCACATTTTGTCCAGATAATAGTGTAATACTGAAGGATTTGGAAAAGCTCTTAAGAAATCATTTCACAGCCTTACATATACCTAATAGTAGAAAAAGCTAAAATAGTCTCACTACATCATCCTAAAGAACAAAAAAGAGTGGAATCAACATAGGTTTAAGGTTCACTTGCGGAGTTTGGAAGTTTCTTTGTGTCTTATCATTAAAGTATTTCTGCTTCAAATTTATTTCATAACAGGAATTACATTGTATAGTATTTGTGAACTGACATTGCAACTAGTAGTTTCTTGCAATGGGATAAAGTGAGAAATCTCCTTTGTACGCTATTCCTTTGAAAACATTAAAATCTTAAATTTTGATTAATAGTATGCTTCCACAATAAAATAGTTGTGTTAACATGCATTTTGGGCATCAGACAACAAAACTGCTTAGTGAAAAGGGTTACCAAAAAGTAAAATATTACCAAAAGGATAAATTTAGGATCTAAATAAGACCTTAAACAAGAGTCCCATCTACTCTGTGTAAACCTTTAAAGACTCCATGGAAATTCAAGTCCTTGACAACAACATTTCCTCCTTCCTCCCCCAGCTACCCCACTGTGCACCAAGTGGCTGGGTGCTATTTCAGACTGCTTTGAGAAGGAAGGTACTATTAAGTGTAAGCTAGTGCATGTGACCAATGCTACATATTCTGTATGTAGACACAATACAAGCCTCTTTTACTTCAGGATCTCAATAGAAGAGGTTTGGGTTTTAGATGCTCAATTCTTTGAAACTCAACCTGGTACTTCTAAAAAGGACAAGTAACCTGCTTTCTCCTAACCGTGATCAATTAAGAAGCAGAGTCCACGCCAGCTCACATCTTTAGCATGTGAAGCAATAGCAGTAAGTGGCATACCTAATAAGGGTAATAGGTATAAGTGTCCAGTATCTTATACCATATATGGTGTAAGTGTCTAGTATCACTGCATGAAACCAAATACTACTACTGCTGTATATTAAAATTTTTTATTTTTTTTGCATCCATTCTTGATTCTAGACAGACTCTTGCACAGGGGGCTCATATCCATCGGCTCGCTCTACTTTAGCACCTGTCTCATCCCCAGAAGGTTTTCCAGTGCCACCACCTTCACCGTGCAGTTCCATCAGCTTGCCCACTAAAAAAGCACAATATTGCAATTGTTAAGGATTGTGTATTTTTTATTAAATTCCCTGTCATCTATACACTGCAAGACAAGTTAAATGTCCACATCATTTAAACAGGCATTTCCTATAAATCAAAACTGTACCACAGCTAAATTGATAAGACTTGCCCATTTAAGAGTGCCCACACAAGGAGGCTGCACTGAGTTAGTTAACTTTTGTATTTAGACAAAGACATGGAAGCAAATAGTGAAGTGTATGAGAGTTTTGTGTAATTAAATAAATAAAGTCTTTCAAAGATTCCATTAATAACTCAGTCCTGCATTACATGGGAATGTCAGAAAAAGGGAAAAAGTACAATCATTCAGTGTCATATGGGACCGAAACCTGTTGTCATCATTCATTCCCAAATCAAAACCATCAAACATTTAGCTGCTTATTTTCAGCATTTGTATTTGGGTTCTTCTAGCAAGAACAAGAATATTCCAAAATGCAATATCATTTACAGGAATTCAGGTTTGTTACTGAAGTCTCAGACTGTGAGGGTAAGCCATTTTTCAGTTTTAAGCATTCAAACATACAATGCTTTCAGAAGGTTCCCTAAGTTCCAAAATCACCAAACACCTGCTATGAAAATATTGCTTTAACTTAGCCTACCACTCAGTTAAACTCCACATTTAAGCAGAAATTAACTTACATTCAAACTTGGGCTTCTTAAGCATCTTCACTTTGCGGACATACACATCATGAAGAGGGTAGATGGATTGACAAGCTTTTTCTATGTCTTTGCCAATGCTGTCTGGGATCCTGAAAATAATCAAAGGTTTTCAGTATTAGATTTTCAAGTGATAATCAACTTCCTGATCAATATATATATAACGTTCAAATTATTCAGTATTTAATATTCTCAACAGCAGTCCCCCCCCCCCCCCTTCCCTCCAGTGAGTTAAGAACTGGAGTCTTTATAAAACTAGACATTGCTGAAGTCTGTAGAAAGATGTGTGTGTCATGTAGTCTTTTCACAAATTCTGTTTTTAGATTTACATAATCAAACAGTTCGGTGGATGTCATGTGTGGGGGGAACAGTATGTCAAGCTTCCTATAATTTTGTTAAATATTTGGCTCCCCAACAAAAGTAGTTGTTCAGCCCTCAACCAGGAATGAAAATGACTAAGGCCCCTGTTGAATTGTTTTACAAGATAGTAAGTTATTTAATTAGCAAATATTAATTAATTAGTACATCCAGATACTCTAGCCATCAGATTCTTTACCTTACTGCCCACAGAGGTGCTTATTCAAACAAACAAACAAAAACAAAAATGCTAACAACAATAGTATTGTCCTCACAGAAATTTAAACTAGGTTAATACATGAATTGCTATTAAACCCTCTTTGTGACTCTGTAATCAAACTCAATTAAACCAGAGTTGAATGGCAACTGATTCCTAAGTTAAAGCTTGATTAATGACAACCAAGACGTACAGCTTATTGACAACTTCTTTCAGGTCATTAGTCTGCACCTCCCGTGTCATAATTTCCATCATCTTCTTGCGAATTTGGCGGACCTGCTGGTGCTGGGCATATGAGGTCTTGCGAATCTGGTTATTGCGCTTCTTGGTAAAACCCACGCAAAAGAGGCGCAGTAGATAGCCATCGGTAGTTTTGACATCAACATGGGCTTCAATCATTGTCTAAAAAAGAAGTTATAGAATACATTTGTCCCTTCTAACATCACAGAAAGACACCACAGTGCAAGTCACAGCTTCTAAGCATTTCCAGTCAGGCCTTCCTTAAACAATACTCTAGTGTTGTCACTTGACCCCAACATTAAGGTGCGAATAGCTAGCCCCTAAACTATAAATTTTACCTAATATTAAACTGCTATTGACACTTCCAATTCCAAACTAGGGTTTGGGAGGGCACTAACTGATGACACCAGCAACACTTCTTACATCCTAATAATGAGCAGACTGAGTGAAGGAAAGATATTTCTGTTACACTAGTACTAGCAGGGAGCACAAAGGTGTTGATTCTTATAATGCACCTCCCCCATCTCAGGTTGGGATTTTAGATGCCACCCTTGCTATTAGTGGGAAGTCTCTCCTTGCCAAGTGGTTTTCAAGTTGCCAATACCAACTTTCCCTTCCAGACCCCCTCTTCTTGTGTTGGCACTTCTATCGAACACCGAACTCTCTGCCTCGTAAGCAGGTGCAGCTTGGAGCCAGTAAAATCCTAGCTTGATTTTAGTCAACATCCATTATTTAGTTGTGCAAGCACACTATCTAATATCCACCAATCAGAATAAAGACATTTTCTGTGGTTTCTTAAATTTGGGATAAGGATGATGTCTACATCCTATATATTGAAAGTTTGTATTTAAGTGTAATCTGAAAGTCTAGTAACTATGATATGTGCAGTAAGGTGTTGTTTTCTTAAGGTGCCCACCCAAACCCTGCCCTTTTCACTAATAATAGAGGTCTCAGAGATTTGCATCAAATCATGGTGTAGCTGCCCCAGTGGAGCCAATGACTAACTACAACAAATGTAAATAAGGCCTCAGAAATAGGTTGTGCCTTTAAAAAAAAAAAAAAACACAACTAGGCTTGAAGTACACGTGCTAGACGTATTGTGTACAATTTCTGCAACTGTGTGCCTCTGCCGGCAACAGCAACTGCTGCAGACGCTAGTCTTTAAAAATATGACTCCTTAAGCTTTATCTTATTGGGTTTTAAAAAGAAAAAAAACAAACACCAACCAATAAGCAAATACAATATTGGTGTGCCTTAGCAAGAAAAAGATGAGCCTGCAAACAGTATCAAAGATCAAGTTATTTCATCTCAATTTTTAGAGGCAGTTTACTATCAAGGTAGTATTTTTGCAGCTTCCCAGATACATATCATTACCACTTACCTGCCATTTTTTGACCATGGAACACATCTTGTCACGGGTGAGGTCCATTCCATGGAAGTTGGTCAGACAGTTTTTGCCCTGAACATCCTCTGTAATCAGCTTGAATTTACGGAAGGCAACTTCATCATTCTGTAGATCAGCAAGACTCACTTCAAACACACGGCCCTTAAGTCCATCAGAGGCAATTTCTATATGCGTATGAAATAATATTTTTTGTTAAAAATTAGAAGGAGTAGCTGAGTCATATTCTGAATTCTTATTTGATACGAATTTATAATATTAGAGACCACATTAGACTTAAGACTTGGACACAAATTCATGTAAGTTTAGATCTACAAAAATTTACTTTAACTTCAACTGTGGCAGAGAAATTTTCTGTAATAAAGTTAGTCAGTGAACTAGTCAAGCATCAATACAAAGCAGTGAAAAACACCATGCTGTGCCCCATATTTAAAAATAGAAAAATAAATTCTATGTTCAGGCCTGAAGATTCAATCTAGATTCAGTCAACATTTTTAAAAGGCAGTTAGGTGTTGGTGCTCTCAGTGTTGCAATACTTTTAGAAATCGGGGTCAAAGTGTTTTGAGGAAAGTATACATAAAAAAGTACACCTAGTTCTTACATTTTTATAACACATATAAAAATCATATGCACGTGCAAAACAAGAGCTAAAGATAGAAATGATTAAGAATTGAAATTAGGGAGCAGAGCAAATTACAAGTCTCATTACATCACTTAACAGCTATACGTCTGCCAATGAACCACTGTCCTTGCAGTAGGTTCTCTATGTCCACAGTTACCACAGGACATTATTCCATGATCTACTAGATTTCATTTTTATGAATCATAAGACGACCAAAGTTTCCCTTTCCTTAACTTCATTCCATCACTCCTAATTATACCTATGCTCTATGCTAAATAATTCATGTAAACCCTGTAACACATGTAAAGAGAACTCTCTCCTAATCACGTTGGCCAAGCTGCACACCTACATTTACATAATTCTGTTGCGCTTATCCAGATCCCATTGTTCATCTCTGAATAGTAGAGACTAAGGTTCCCTTACCTGAATATAGTATTCCAAGTGTGGTCTCACCTGATCATGTGAAAAATAACCACTTTCCTCTACTCAGTGATGCCTCTGCATACACTGCCCAAAAAATTAGCGGTTTCACTACCCTATTACAATGAAACCCCCTATATAAAGATTTGCCCACTATGTCCTTCCCAAGATCTTTCAGCATCACAGCTTTCCAGATCTTCCTCTCCTATAAAAGAGATTAATCATTTTTTGTCATTTTCCCCAATGCTTTTAAATACCTTTAAGTAATTTCCACCCCAGAATTCTAATCTCTATTGGGTCTTCCTTTGCATTTCAGTTCCACAGATTATCCAATAGCTTCCAATAGAGATCGGTTAGTTCATCTTGCATGGACAAGAACCAAACCATATTCTGTATGCGTAACTTGATTCTTTGTCTACCGAAGCCAAAAGCCTTAGTGCTCTCTACCCAACAAACAGTGAGGTCAAAAAACCTTTTTTTTTTTTTAAAGTCTTGCTATCCTATAATACTGCAAATCACGTTAGTTTAAGCAGGAACTGCTTACAACGGATACTGCACTGCACAGTTTTAAAAGACCGAACAAATTAACAGATATCAAGCTAACAGATATCAAGCGTTACCTCAAGACATTGGATACTCACTAGTTCCTTGGGTCCTGGTGACGAGTGTCTTTCCAATGTTTCGGATATTAAACATTGCAGGTGCCTTGACATCGTACCAATCTTTCTTTGAGAAGGGATCGACCCTGAGTTTACCAAAAAAAAAACAATTTCCACTCATTTTTTAGATTAAACCTGGCCTAAAATTTGGTCTCCTTCCTCCATGTTTATCATGTGCAGCAGAACTGTGGCAGAGATACCAAATACTTCAAATACCACAGACTACTACAATTTATGCATTTCCAAATTAGTACAAACTTGTTTTCTTATTATCAGCATAAGCTTACAAACACCAACAAGTGATACTGACATTGGACCAACAGATAAGTAACTGACCCATCCCAATGTGCTGCTCAGAGTTAGCCCTCTAGGCCCTGCACATTCAGGGACAGCCAGAGACAAGGACCCAGCCCACAGTAGCTAGCAGTGCGGCTCTGTCCCGGCTGCACGGGGATGGCGCCGGAGCTGAGGGCACATCAGCAGCCGTGCTGCAGGGGCAACCGGAGCCGGCTCCCACAGCACGTGGGGCAGAAGCAGCTCGGCTCCCGAACTCCCGTCTCCCCCGAGAGCCGCAGCCCGGTGCTGGGGGACTCCGTGGGGCCGGACCCTGGCCCCACAACTCGGGCAGGGGGCTTCACAGCGGAGCTAGCCCCTCCCCTGGCGCAGCGCCCCCGTCCCGTGCAGCGGGGGCCCCGCGCGCTCTACAGCCCCGGCCCCAACCCCGGGTCTAGCCGCCGCCATGTCAACACCGCCACCGCCGCTCCTTGCGCCGGCCGCCCCAATCCGCCCGGCATCCGGCGCATCCTGCCGGGCCGCAGCCCAGCAGCCCCCCCGGCGGGGCCCCCGGCCCCCCTCGCCCCTGCCCGGCCCCGCTTACACTTTCTTCTTCGCGCCTTTCTTGCCGCCCTTGGTGAGGCGCTTGTTCTTGCCAACCGCCATGGTGCCGCCCTGGAGCCAAAGAGGCCGAAACCCGCCAGCAACGCGAGATTATACGAGAGAGTGAGTCTCACGCGAGAACTCCGCCTACGGAACTCTCGCGAGAAACCAGAGCGGAAGGGGCAGGGGCAACGTGGAAGAGATCAGCCGCCTCAAGTTCCTGGACTGAACCAAATAGCGCGGCGGAGGCGGGGGAGGCCAACGTGAGAAACAAAATTGGCTCACCCTAGTGATTCCTTATGAGTGGGCGCCAGGGCCACCCCCTTGAGCCAGCCCCCATCGCCCCGCGTGCACTGCCAGCCCCGCCGGTGCACGGCCCCTCCCACCCCCGCAGGTGTAAAGTACAGATCTAGAGAGCGAGGCTTGCGGGGGGGGCTTGATGTTTGCGCTGCGGCTGGGGCCAACCCTCCAGCATTGCTGAGACCACAGCTGCCTCCCACTCAGTTCTATGCTCCCCCACCCCCCGTTAAAACAACGAAGGTCATGGGAGGGGGCGGGAAAGAGGCGACAGAAGCACACACGGTGCCTATGACTGGCAGAGGTAGGTGGGTGGGTGGGAGGGAGGGAGGGAGATTGGACACCAACTACCGGTGATTCATGTTTAACACATTGAAGGGGCCAGATTAAGACTGCCTGGGTCCCTAGGCACATCCCCATATTGGGGCAGGGGCCACCCACACAACAGCCATTCCCAGCAGGGGGCTTTCCCCCTTCCACCGACCTCTTCCATCTTTCATACAGCTGGGGACTGCCCCAGAAAGGTGGACTCAGATGTCACCAACCTAAATAAAGGATTTGGGGGTCAGAGGAATGGCAGCAGTCGGGCTGCCCACTGCTGCCATTCCTCTGAGGTGGCAGATGAAAAGAACCCCTGGCCCTCAAATCCTTTGTTTAGATTGGTGCGGGTGGGCCTCCTTGTACATCAGGTTTCGGAGTTAAGAACCCATGGAAATGCAAAGGGCAGTTCACACCTCCCAAGGCTATTTTATCAGGCTTTCTACAACTGCTGCTGTATACAGTACACTCAGTTCATACTTCCAAGCTTTTCTTCACAACCATGACAGCTAGAAGAAACATTTTAAATCAAAGATTAGATCACATGACCCCGAAGCGTTGGCACGCATATCTACGCCTTAGCCTGACCTGGGCAACACTTCAACATACTTTTTTTCATGTATAAAAATTATGCATTTTTATCACTAGGTAAAATCTCGTGCACAGTTGTTGCCGTAATGCAGGACAAAGAAAACCCAATATTGACTTGATACTGATCTTTGGCCACCAAATAATGGCCAGACTTTTAAATCGCCAGTTGTCATGGTATGTAGTATATAGAATGCTTTCAGAAAAGATAATCTCCATCTATGCTAGCCTAGTGAGACCCAAACCAAGCCCCCAGATATGAGCACCCCACTACCCCAGTCCACAGACACAGAAAGCCTTGTTAAATACAGTTGTTGCAAGCAAGTACAATTTCAACTGCATTGAGTAAGATGTTCAAGCTGTATTTCTCAGTAATTTACTTTTTCATGTACTAACTATATTAGGACATCAGCATGTTTTTATTGCTTCACCACTTTTTTCCACCCCCACGAGGAATCACACACACCTTAAAAAAACTCTGGATTTCACCACCACCCCACCCAGAAGGCCAGAGAATGTAGTCAGACAAGAGAGAGAGGCAGGGAGCTCTCATCTTCATTTCCCTCAGGGATCAGTCTAGAATGAAGGAAATCTTAATTCTTCTCCCCTGAAGGACAGGGCACCAGTGTCTAACAAGGGAATCTGCACTCTTCCTCCAGGTGGGGGAGAGGAGAGGCCCAGGGGGAAGAGGAAGGTAGCTGGGAAGCCATACAGCAGGGATCTTTTTTCTTGTTCCCAGCAGAAAAGTTAGCTAGTGGTTCTTTTCTGTTCATGTGTTACTGATTGATGATGCCCTAGTGCAGCCTGAGGTAATTTTAAACTCCCACTCACACAAATAAAGAACAATGCACAACTCCTAGCCAAAATAAATTTCAGTCTTGGCCACCATCCTGGGACTGTTGGCAGCTTTCTGCATCAGGTTCCAAAGATTATATTCACCTATCAAAAACTTCCTGCTCTCTCCTGCCTGGCCAGTATCTGTAAGAGGCCAGCATTCAAGTCTTGGCGAGACTCCTCCATATATCTTAAGGCTGTCTGCCTTGCAACTCCTTCCCCAAATGGGATAGGAAGCAATTTTTAAAGAAGGGGGTTCTGCAGAGAAACAAGTGACTCACAGGAATGAAGAGGCAGTGGGAGCCCTGAGCAGGCCATCTGGAAAAGGAAGTCCCTGTTGGCCCGATGCTGTCAGCCTCACACTATCGTTAATAGAGGCTTGTCTACACTGCACTGGTTCAGCTGTGCCACAGTAGTACTTAGTGAAAACGTTACCTACGCCAACAGGAGAGCTTCTCCCATTGGTGTAGGTCCTCCACCTCCCTGAGAGACAGATGCTATGTCGATGGGAGAAGCCCTCCCATCGACAGCATGATCTACACCAGGGGTTAGGTCAGTATAAATACGCCGCTATGGGGTGTGGATTTTCTACACCCCTGAGTGATGTAGATACCAACGTAAGTCTGTAGTATAGACCACGACAGGAGTCAGAATTTCAAAGGAGTACTGGTTGAACCCTGAGGCAGAAGGAAGAATTGGATGGACAACTACAACATATACCCAGTCTTTGACAGCTAAGAGCCTGCTACCCGCCCCCTCCCCCAACTTTTTTTGGGGAAAGTCCATTTTATTTTATTGTATTTACTTTAATATTGGCAAGTAGCTCATCAAAGGGAGCTTTATGGGAACCTAGATGAAACATATCCCATTTGCAGGCGTCAACCAGAAACTGCAGGCAGATAGACAAGTGGGATTTTTTGGAGCAGAAATAAATACTTATCTGCCACTAATTAATAAACTTCTTTAAACTCTAAGTTCTCAACCATTAATAGAAACCAACCAATATAGAATTAAATGACATTTAATAAAAGCCACTATGTACAAGAGGCTTACCTCATAACTATTCTCAATGTTCCTATCCAGGACTGAATACATTGTTTCCTTATGAGTATTTCAGTAGTCAACTCATTGGACATCTATTATTGATGGGGCTTCTATAATTCAAAAACTCTCCCTTCTTTTCTTTATTATACTTTCATCTGATCCATGCAAATTCATGCCCTCAGGTGTTAGTTAACCAGTTGCAGCAAGTCCTGTGTTTTGCTTTAACTTATGCAGTCTACATAGCACCACAGGGAAGAGTAAGCAAGGTCAGCAACATATAACTTTAATATTAAAGGGCCCATACATGCAAATGGTGATTTGTTGGAATTTCATCTGCCCTGCTGTGCCTCCCCCTCATACTAGAGATCTAGAGTGTCTGTGTATTCTTGAATGTTTAGGCATGTCCTGGTTTTGAACACACATCTTTTTTTTTTTGGTAAAACTAAGTTTGTTCCCAGGTTTTGCCAACCCACTTCCAGACTCTGCCTGAGGGACCCATGCACCAACAGAGCCACTGAAATTAACAACAAATTGGCAGAGCCCATATTTGAATCCAGGACCATTTTTAGTGGACTATTTACATATTGCCATACTGCCTTTCCTCTTCCAAGATCTTCTAGTGAACCCTTTCACTCCCCTCAAGCCAACTTCCTAGGTCCTGATTCTTGGCTATGTTGCTAATCACTCCAGGGAACAAAGCACCTGTAAAGCCAGTGAATCAGGCCCTAAGAAGATTATCCTTGTATAATGAGTGTCCCCAAGTGACAGATCCAGCAAAGCAGCTCAGTGACACTCTCCTCTCAGCATCAAGTGCAGAGAAAATTCCTTGGGAAAGAAAATGTGGCCAGGAGAGCCCTATATCCTACCAATGCCCTGATTCTGGAATGGCTTCTTGAGGCCACAGGTTGGCAGGTTTTAATACAATTATTTTAAAACAGTTATACTTTGCTTGCGTTGGCCAGACAAAATGTATTTAAACAGTTAGCAGGAGTTACTTTAAAGTGATTCTATTACTATAGTTCAAGTGTTACTGGAGTTGGGACCTAGTGTTTTGAAAACATAAGCAATTGGTATCCACAGTTTCTTCTTCGAGTGCTTGCTCATATGTATTCCAGTTAGGTGTGCGCGCACGGCGTGCACGATCGTCGGAAGATTTTTACCCTAGCAACACTCGGTGGGCCGGCTGGCGCCCCCTGGAGTGGCGCCATTAGGTGCCCCGATATATACAGCAGCCGGCCCATCGCCCTCTCAGTTCCTTCTTACCGCCCGTGTCGGTCGTTGGAACAGTGGAGAGCAGCTCGCTGACCTCCACAGCCCTAGCTTCATTAGCACTCGTTTATCTTTTAGATAGTTTAAGTACTGTTAATTAGTTGTTAATAGTTGTTGATCGTAGTTATCTTTCTCAGTGACAATAGTAGCTGGAGATAAGGGGCTCCTCCCCCTTATCCCCACCCCGGTACCGGGCCAATGCCTGGCTCACCGGGATTCAAGCCTTGCTCGGCATGCCAGAAGCCGATGCCTACAGGAGATCCGCACACCTCCTGTCTCAAGTGCCTCGGGGAGTCCCACCTTCCGGACAAGTGCCGCATTTGTACGTCCTTCAAGCCGCGGACCAAAAAGGAGCGGGACATTCGCTTAAAGCAGCTCCTCTTAGAGGCGTCTCTTAGCCCGATGTCGGCGCCGCATCGTACCCCGGCACCGACCCCGGCAGCCTCAACGTCTGCGGCACCGGAACGCACGAGCTCCGGAAAAGAACCCCGGCACCGTCCATCTCTACCTGGGACCTCGCAGAGCCGCCCTCTGTCCCCGAGAGCCAAGAAGTCGGGAGGACCGACTAAGGCGCCGCTGCATGCGCAGCCAGCTCCAGATCTGCCTAGGTCTGTTGAGGCACCCGCACCGCCAGCTCCGGTACCGCAAGGACCGTTGAGTTCGGTGCCAGTGGTCTCCGTGCCACTTACTCTGGCCCACCATAGGCCGTTGAGTCCGGCGCCGCCGTCAACACCGGCGCCGGCCCTGCCAACTCCGGCACCCGAGAGGCCGTTGAGTGCAGGTCAGCCTCTACAGGCTCCGGTACCGACGACTCCGGTCCCGCGAGGGCCGTTGAGCTTGGTAACCGCCAGCTCCCCGGCACGCTCCGTGGTTGAGCTTCCGCTGCCGTCCACGCCGGACACCTTCGCAGCGGCGCGGGACCTGATCCGGATGGCCGCTCCGGCACCGACCCCGTCTACGGTACCGCCGGTGCGGATCATCACTTCACGCGGCAAACCGGCCATCTTCCATCCGGTGCCGCAGGCGGAGACCAGCCAGCAGCAGCCACCTGCGTCTCCAAGGTACCGTTCGCAGTCCCGGCACCGATCTCATTCCCGGCGCCGTTCGTACTCGCGGTACCGCTCCAGGTCCCCCTCCACGCGGAGGTACCCTGACTCTCGACGCCGCTCCCGGTCCCACGGCCGGTCGACGCGCAGATCGCCGAGACAATCCAGGTCCAGATCTGTGTCACGGTACCGAGATCATCGCCGGTACTGCTCCAGGTCCCGCCTCCGATCCGGCTCTCGACGCCGGTCCCCATCCCGGCGCCGATCCGGCTCTCGACGCCGATCCGGCTCCCGGCACCGGACACCATCCCGGTACCGATCCGGCTCCCGGCACCGGACGTCATCCCGGCACCGATCAGGTTCCCGGTACCGGATACCATCCCGGCACCGGACCCCACCAAGGAGGCAGACCCTGGCCATGCAGACGTCACTGCATGGCTACTCTGCCCCGCCCTGGCCTTCGCGCTCTGGATCCCGCTCTTCCAGAGCTGGCAGCGACCTCTATGCTGAGGACCGCACCATCAGTGACCAGGGCCACCTGCCAGAGACCGGGCAGGTTCAGGAGCGGTGGCCATTTTGGACCCCTATGGCCTACTACGAAGCCCAGAGGGTACCACCAAGAGCTCCTACCTCGACCACGTTGGAGCGTAGAGCGCCAGAGGCTACAGTCTCCCGACCTCCAGAGGCTACAGTCTCCAGGCCTCCGCCAGAGGTAGAGCAGACAGAACCGGAGCCCCCAGCCCTGGGCTCCGAAGAGGTACCCGTCGAGGACCCGCTCGCCCAAGGCCTGTCCTCCTCCTCCTCTCCTGACGAGGCAGTGGCTGGAGCATCATCATCCGGCCCACCTCCCATTGATCTCAGGGACCATCAAGACCTGCTACGCAGATTGGCCCTCAACATGGACCTCCAGATAGAGGAGGTCCCTGAACTGGAGGACCCCGTGGTGGACATCCTGACGACCGATGCCCCCACTAGGGTTGCCTTACCCTTTGTGCGTACCATCCTTGCCAACGCCACATCCATCTGGCAGACACCAGCCTCGATACCCCCCACTGCCAGGGGGGTAGAGAGAAAGTACATGGCCCCCCCGAGAGACTTTCAATACCTATACACGCACACCCCTCCGTGTTCACTGGTGGTCCAATCCGTTAACGAGAGGGAGAGGAACGGCCAACAGGCCCCAGCCCCAAAGTCGAAGGACGCCAAGCGCCTAGACTTGTTTGGCAGGAAGATCTACTCAGGGGGGGGCCTACAGCTTCGTGCGGCGAACCAACAGGCACTCCTGAGCCGCTACGGTTATAACACCTGGGTCTCGATGGAGAAATTCAAAGAGCTTATACCTCCAGAGTCCAGGCAGGAGTACAAAGCTTTCGTGGAGGAGGGCAAAAAGCTGGCCAGGACGTCGTTGCGGGCCTCCTTGGACATCGCCGACTCCGCTGCCAGGACTATCGCCTCGGGAGTCGCCATGCGGCGCATCTCCTGGTTGCAATCCTCCACCCTCCCAGCAGAGGTCCAGCATACTATCCAGGACCTACCCTTTGACGGGCAGGGCCTGTTTTCTGAGAAAACAGACCCGAAGCTGCAGACCCTGAAAGACGGTCGTACCATCATCCGCACGCTGGGGATGCATACCCCCGCGACGCAGCGCAGACCCTTCCGGCTGTTCGTACGACGCACCTACTTCCCTCCCGCACCACGACAGGACTTTTACAGGAGGCCGCGTGGTCGAGGGGGTAGGAGACAGCAGCCTGGCCGACAGACCGGCCAGAGGCAGGGCCCCCACAAGCCATCGTCGGGGCCCAAACAAAATTTTTGAAGGGGCGCTCGAGGCCGGAGTACCAGTCCCTACCGATCCTGCCCTCCTGTTCCTGAACCGCCTCTCCCCCTTCTCCCCGGCATGGTCAAATATCACCACGGACCGCTGGGTCTTACATACCGTCCAGGGGGGATACCGACTGCAGTTCGTCTCCCCGCCTTCATCCCACCCTCCCACCCCGTCCCTCTTCAGGGACCCTTCTCACGAGCAACTCCTTATCCAGGAGGTGCACGAACTCCTTACTGTAGGAGCGGTGGAGGAGGTCCCAAGGGATCTCAGAGGCAAGGGATTCTACTCCCGTTATTTCCTAATCCCAAAGGCAAAGGGGGGGCTACGTCCTATCCTGGACTTACGGGGTCTCAACAAGTTTATGGTAAAGTTGAAATTCCGTATGCTCTCCCTGGGCACTATTATCCCCTCTATGGATCAGGGAGACTGGTACGCCACCCTCGACATGAAGGACGCGTATTTCCACATTGCTATCTACCCACCTCACAGACGCTTCCTGCGCTTCGTAGTGGGCCAGAGACACTTCCAGTTCGCAGTCCTGCCATTCGGCCTCTCAACAGCACCGAGAGTCTTTACGAAATGCATGGCAGTGGTAGCAGCCGCCCTTCGGCGTCAAAGAGTTCAGGTATTCCCCTATCTCGACGACTGGCTTATCCGTGGCAACTCCGCCAACCAGGTCCAGTCTCACATTCGCAAGGCCATGGACATGTTCAAGCGTCTGGGCCTCCTACTGAACGTAGAAAAGTCCACTTTGGTGCCAACACAGAGAATAGACTTCATAGGGGCAATACTGGACTCTACCCTCGCCAGGGCGTTCCTCCCAGAGGCTCGCTTTCAAACGCTTGCAGTCGCCATACGCAGCCTCCAAGCTTTCCCAACGTCAACGGCCCGCTGCTGCCTCAGCCTCATGGGTCATATGGCATCATGCACCTTCGTGACAGCTCACGCCAGGTTACGCCTACGGCCCCTCCAAGCATGGCTGGCCTCCGCATACCGGCCACACAGGGACAACCTCGATATGATTCTGACGGTCCCACCGCAAGTCCTAGCCTCCCTCAACTGGTGGCTGGACCGCGCACATGTGATGTCGGGCGTTCCCTTTCATCCACCACAGCCTTCCCGTGCCTTGACTACGGATGCGTCATCCCTCGGCTGGGGGGCTCACCTGCAGAACTTCCAAACGCAGGGCCTGTGGTCAGAGCAGGAGCTGACATTACACATCAATGTCAGAGAACTCCGAGCGGTACGTCTTGCCTGCCAAGCCTTCGCTCAACACTTACAGGGCCGATGTGTCTCCATCCTTACGGACAACACGACGGCCATGCATTACATCAACAGACAGGGAGGGGCACACTCCCTTCCCCTCTGCCGAGAGGCAACTCAGCTCTGGGACTTTTGCATAGCCCGTTCCATTCACCCCGTGGCCTCGTTTCTCCCAGGAGTCCAGAACACCTTGGCGGACCGCCTGAGCAGGTCCTTTCAAACTCACGAGTGGTCCATTCGACCAGACGTCATCCACTCTGTCTTCCAGAAGTGGGGGTTTCCCCAGATAGATCTCTTTGCGACTCGCGAGAACAGGAAATGCCACGTGTTCTGCTCATTCCAGGGTCGCTCCCCAGGCTCCCTGACAGACGCCTTTCTCCATCCTTGGACGGACAACCTGGCCTATGCCTTCCCACCAGTTCCACTGGTCCACAGAGTCCTGCTCAAACTACGCAGGGACAAGGCCAGAGTAATCCTGATTGCTCCAGCGTGGCCCAGGCAACACTGGTATACCACGCTCCTGGAGCTGTCCGTGACAGACCCGATCCCTCTACCGCGATGGCCGGACCTGATCACGCAGCAGCACGGCAGGCTCCATCATCCCGACCTGCAGTCCCTTCACCTCACGGCGTGGCTGCTGCATGGCTGAACCCGTCGGAGCTACGATGTTCCAGCCCGGTCCAGCACGTTCTGCTGAGCAGTAGGAAACCCTCCACCAGGTCCACCTACTCAGCTAAGTGGAAACGTTTTTCCCTGTGGTGTGGCACTCGGGGTCTCAACCCCCTGCAGGTGCCAATTCACACCATACTGGACTACCTCCTCTCACTAAAGGAGCAGGGTCTGGCTCTCTCGTCGCTAAAAGTCCACCTAGCGGCAATTTCAGCTTTTCACCCCTGGGACGGGGCGGGTTCTGTTTTCTCCAACCCCATGGTTACCAGGTTCCTTAAGGGGTTAGAACGGCTACACCCGCTGGTACGCCGCCCGGTCCCCACATGGGACCTCAACCTAGTCATTACCAGGCTCATGGGTGCCCCATTCGAGCCCATGGCCACTTGTTCCATGCTGTATCTCTCATGGAAAACAGCCTTTCTAGTAGCCATCACCTCGGCTAGACGCGTCTCTGAGCTCAGAGCGCTTACTTCGGAACCACCTTATACGGTGTTCCATAAGGATAAAGTGCAGCTCAGGCCACACCCGGCCTTCCTGCCCAAGGTAGTGTCGGCCTTCCATATTAACCAAGACATTTTTCTACCTGTCTTTTATCCTAAGCCCCATGCCTCTAGGAAGGAGCAGCAACTCCATTCCTTGGATGTCCGGAGAGCCCTCGCCTTCTACATCGAGAGGACAAAGCCGTTCCGGAAATCGACCCAGCTGTTCATCGCCGTGGCGGACCGCATGAAAGGTCTTCCCGTCTCTTCTCAGCGCATCTCGTCATGGATCACCTCGTGCATCCGCGCATGCTATGACTTGGCAGGTGTCCCCACCATACACACTACGGCCCACTCTACCCGAGCTCAGGCCTCGTCGTCTGCCTTCCTGGCACACATACCTATACAAGACATTTGTAGGGCCGCGACATGGTCGTCAGTACACACTTTTGCCTCGCACTATGCCATAGTGCAACATTCTAGAGACGACGCCGCTTTTGGTTCGGCGGTCCTAAACTCTGCTGTATCACAATCCGACCCCGCCTCCTAGGAATGGCTTGGGAGTCACCTAACTGGAATACATATGAGCAAGCACTCGAAGAAGAAAAGACGGTTACTCACCGTAGTAACTGGTGTTCTTCGAGATGTGTTGCTCATATGTATTCCAAACCCGCCCTCCTTCCCCACTGTCGGAATAGCCGGCAAGAAGGAACTGAGAGGGCGATGGGCCGGCTGCTGTATATATCGGGGCACCTAATGGCGCCACTCCAGGGGGCGCCAGCCGGCCCACCGAGTGTTGCTAAGGTAAAAATCTTCCGACGATCGTGCACGCCGCGCGCGCACACCTAACTGGAATACATATGAGCAACACATCTCGAAGAACACCAGTTACTACGGTGAGTAACCGTCTTTTCTCCGGCTGTAATTGAGTTAGTAGGTGGCAACGTACCTAGCCCATGAGCTACTATATTAGTCTTTCAAGAAAAATGGTACTATAAAAGTACTCCAGGTGAATTCTGATTCTTTGATTCTCCCCAGTCAAAACCTATGGAGGAGCTTTCTAAATTAAAGGGCCTGATTCTCTACTGCTTTGCACCTTGGTTAGCTTTTTATTCCCACTTTGCACAAGTGTAAATAGCTGCACAAGATGCAAGCAGCACAGCATCAGACTCCAATTGAGTTCTTATTGGTAAGCAGAGCTCACAAGGTCTTGTTTGGTTGTGGTGGGTTTTTTTGTTATTATTCCCCTCCCCAAGATAATTGTCCATTTCTAGGCAATACCTGATATCAGCTGTATTGCTGTCTGCTTTAGGGCATCACACAGTTCTCACATATTTTCAGGTCCTTGCATAGGTGGCGCGTGTGTCCTCCATTTGGGGAGACTCACCCGTGAGTGCTGGAAGCAACCTAGAAATATGGGGGGAGGGGGGGCCTCCAGCATCTGAGCCGTGGCCCTGCCTCCAAGGCCCTACCCCTGCTCTGCCTCTTCCCGCCCCCTCCTTCTCTACAGTGCTAACCTATGTGAATATGCACGATTTCACATCCCGAGAGCTGTATAAGTGTTCCATCCATGTGATTTCATTTTAAGTATTTAGCTTATATGATTCAGCTACTTAAACAGAAATCTTCCAATGGAGCAAATGTGTTTATGATACAGAACACATGTTTTCACATCTCCTTTTTTATACAGAGTTTCCAAAGATACTTGGGCATGAGTCTGAAGCGTTCAGTTGCAGGTCACTTGCTAGGAATATCTGTGTATATCTCAATTCCCTGCTATTGCAGGGCCTCAGGCACTGGTGCACCTCAGTCCCTTCTATTCTTTGCATATGGCACAGAATAGCCGTGTCTTCTGTGGGTTGTAATACTTTGGTTTAATTTCAGTTGTTGGGTTTAGTGTGTGGGTGGTGGTAGTAGCCTTTGATATACTGGGGGTCAGACTAGATAATATAACGGTCCCTTCTGGCCTTAAACTCCACGACTTTATTGAGAATCAGGTGTAAGACATTGATCTTGCAGTTGCCTTTAAATGAATGTACTTTCTACATCCAGTTGAAGTCCCACTTACAACATTAGGGTAGGGTTGCCAACTTTCTAGTGGTTGTCAATGTTCTACTTTTAAAACCAAACACCTAGCCCCACCCCTTCCCTGAGGCCCCACCCCCTGGTCACTACATTCCCCCTCCCTTGGTGGTTTGCTCTCCCCTAACTTCACTCACTTTCACTGGGCTGGGGCAGAGGGTTGGGGTGTGGGAGAGGGTGAAGGCTCTAAATGGGGGTGCAGGCTCTGGGTTGGGGCCAGAAATGAGGGGTTATGGGTTTGGGAGGGGGCTCTGGGCTGAGGTAGGGAGTTTGGGTGTGAGAGGGATGAGGGCTCTGGGCTGGGGGTTCTGGCTCTGGGGTGGGGCCAGAGCGTGAGGGGTTTGGGATACAGCAGGGGGCTCCAGGCTGGGGGATTTGGAGTGTGGGAGAGGGCTCTGGGTTGAGACAGGGGGTTGGGGTGGAAGAGGGGGTGAGGGCTCTGGGGTGGGGATGAGGGGTTTGGGGTGCAGGAGGGGGCTCCAGGCTGAGGGTTGAGGTGCAGAGGGAGTGAGGGCTCTGGGCTGGGGGTGTGGGCTCTGGGGTGCATGAGAGGGCTCCGGGTTTAAGGGGCTCAGGGCTGGGGTGTAAGAGGGGGTCCAGGCTCTGAGGGTGCCGGCTCTGGGGTGGGGCCAGGGATGAGGCGTTTGGAGTGCAGGAGAGGGCTCTGCATTGCGGGGGCTCAGGGGTGGGACAAGGGGTTGGGGCTTGGGGTTGGTGCATGGGCTTACGCCGGGTGGCTCCCGGTCAGCAGTGCAGCGGGGCTAAGGCTGGCTGGCTGCCTGTCCTGGGGCACTTCACCGCACCCCAGAAGCGGCCAGCAGGTACGGCTCCTAGGCGGGGGGGAGAAAGGATGTGGAAGGAGGCTCGGCAGTGCGCACTGCTCTCACCCACAGGCACTGCCCCCCCCCCAGCTCCCATTAGCTGGGAACTGGCCAGTGGGAGTGCAGAGCCGGTGCTCAGGGCAGGGGCAGCGCGTGGAGCCCTGCCCCTGTGGCCCCCGCGCCTAGGAGTCAGACCTGCTGGCCGCTTCCAGGATGCAGCACAGTGCCCCAGAACAAATAGGGACTAGCCTGACTGGAGCTGCCAGGGTCCCTTTTCGACCAGGTGGTCTGATAAGAAACCGGACAGCTGGTCACGCTACAGTAGGGCTCTGCAGTAGTCAGGGCCGGTGCAAGGAAGTTTCGCGTCCTAGGCGAAACTTCCTTGCACCAGCCCGGCTCCCACCCCCCCACCCAACGGGCCAGCCCCCCTGCCCACGGCAGCTCACCTCCGCCGGCGGCAGGGACAGCAGCTCATGGGAAGCTGCGTTCTCGGTGGCGTTTCGAATCACCGCCCCCCAAATCCTGGCACCCTAGGCGACTGCCTAGGGTCGCCTAGTGGGAGCGCCGGCCCTGGCAGTGGTGTAGGTATCCACCTCACTGAAGCAGATGTAGGATCAACAACTTCTCTGTATCTTATCTGTATGCAATAGTTACAGCACATACATACATATACAGATCTTTGATAGATTGAGAGGAAGGATTCTTAGGTGGTTAGGACAGTAGTTTAGGACTTTAAAGACCTCAGTTCAAGTCACTACTCTGCTCCTGACTTCCTGTGTGACCACCAACAAGCCAATTAACCTCTCTGTGCTTCAGTCCCCATAGCATTTCCCTACCTCACAGGGGTGAGACGAGGATAAATACATTAAAGATTGTGAGGTGCTCAGGCACTCTGGTAATGGGGGCCTAAGACAGATGGATTTATGCCAATTTTGTTAAAGAAAACCATTCCCAATTATGTTGGGAAAATACTTTTTGTTTATAATCAATTCTAAAATAAAGTTGAGCTACACATTATGAATTTGGAACTCCACACAATGTTCTGGCATTGTTCTAAATACAGTCAGTTTAGATACTCATTCCTTTTCTGCTTTGTTGCTGGAGTAGAAGTGTTTTGGTATGAGCTGGCACAGTGTTTATTGCTTTAATTGCAATGCATTGTCTCCTTGCATGTTCTTACTCTGATTTTTAATTATACTTGGGAAAAAAGTGTGTTTTAAATAGTGCTCCACAGGGAATGGGTACATGGTCTCTCTTAATTGTTACTTTCAACTTGTTCATTGATATGCAAATTAAACAGGGGGTGGGCATGATTGGTTCCAGTGGTGGAGAATCTTGTACCAATTATAAATTCTACTTCAGTGCCTGCTAATATGCAGATTTCTTTTTTTTTTTTTATGTACAGTATTTTCCACTGGAAATTTTACCCCCAACCCGCAGTTTAAAAAAATGCTTGCAGGATTTTGCTTTTGTTTCAACCAAATAATTAACATTTATGTATTTTATCTAGTGCTTTCACTGAAGGAAATACAGTGTTTGCTTTTCCTCTGTAAGACTACTGTTGCACTGACCAGAACAGGTTTTACTGATGACATACCTAGAGAGCTCTCACACTTCTGTGAAAGTTATGTTCTACATTTTCCTCAAAGCCTCATACTACTCCAAAGGATGACTATGAAAATGTTACTGTGGTGCACCCATTTATTATTTCTCACTGATTTCATATCATATTTGCTGACTTTACAAGCTAAGAACTGGGGAGAAGGGGTGTTTGTTTGTTTTTCCTAACAGCCTGCCCAGGTGGAGCTAAGGGTACAATTTTGCCTCATGATGCTTTATTACTGGTAACGATGCGCAAGATGAAAAGAACCCATCTTGACTGTGTGAGCCCAGGGTGAATTTGTGGGGTTGGCAGTTAGTAAAAACATCTTTTTACTACAAACTCAGCAAATTTGATATGGAAATCACTCAGCCACCATGATATGGAGCCTGCCCTCCCCCCCCAATGCTATTTTTACTGTCACTTTTGACAGTAGAATCACATTTTAAATAGTTCTGCAATAGGATTGATTATCTACTCCATCACTATATGGGAATCGTTTCCAACATACATCATTTGGCACAAAGAAAATCTAACACTTTTCATACTTATCCTCCTTCACCGCTTTCAAACGTAGAGGAGGAAATGTGGCCTGCCCCGCCCACCCTTTTTTGTTTTTAAAGAGACATGTGTAGATGATACCAATTTGCCTAACTGCAGATTCTGCTGTTCAGCTATAATGTAAACACTGGAAAGGAATAGATTAGTCACCACAATTAACATTTCAATGACAGTAATTGCTTTTTTCATTTAGGAATAAATATTTCAAAATAAAGGATAATATGTTTTTTCTCAGTGGTCACTAATGGCACACAGTATCTCTTGCCAATCGAACTAGTTAAATGGATTTGCTAATAGGCACAAAGGGTTATTTCCTCAATAAGAGTTCATTCTCAAATAGCAGAACCAGGGGTATGACATTGCACTAACAGAGTATCCAACACTGGTAATCGTTCCTGAAATCATTATTAACTTTGGGCTTCATGCCTCTAATAGCACAGGTATATTTATGGAGCAATGGAATGTACAGTTCTTTTCTAAGGGCCAAATCCCAAAGTCCTTACTCTGTTTTTACTCATTCCTTACTTAGGCAAGAGTCCCATCCTCAGTATTTAAAAATTGATCAGTAAATGTAGGTGCAGCTAAATTATAAAATCTGTTACAAAATTTTGTATCTGTTTGACTACATCTTTTGTTAAAAGGAGAAAGACAGTTTCCACCATGCTGAAAATGTAATCCGAACAAAATGCTTCTGACATTTTCATGGAGGTTCTATTAAATGATCTGTACAGGCGCACACCTGCCAAGTCAAAGCATTTTCAGGATCTAGCCCTTCACTAGTGCATCTTTTTTATCTAAATGGGACTATTGGAATTGCATAATAACATAACGGAGTACTATAAATGTTATGCCAAAATACAGTACAGTACTGTCATAGCATACTAATATTCTTATATCATGATTCTTCTGGTATGCCATGATCCTTAGGTTTTTTTCCCCCCTTGATTTGGTAATGAATTTACATCTTATATTAGTAATTGTATGTAAATCTCCTTTCCTAATAACACAATTCAATAAGATAGAAATTGCCTATATTTTATCCTTTGAACCATGCTAAGCTCCAGGTCTTCTGTTACTGGTGGAACCTACATATTGTTATGGTCATAAGAAGCACACTTCTGACACCATGCTACATTTTATTATTCTTTATTCTAAATTATACAAAATACAAACAATAAATCCTAAACTACAATAGCAGGCTCCTTGTTGAAGGCATCAGATCACTGTAATCTGATGCAACTTCAGTGGAATTACGTTCGCTTACATCACGGCTAATTTTGACCTTATTGTTTTTGGGTAAAAACTAGATTGTAAGGAGGGAACAGTGGAAAGATCAGAGGCAGGTATCTGGAATTGCCTGGAGTTGGCAGGGGAGATGACAATGAGTTCAACACTTCACTTCAAAATTTACACTCAGCTATGTTCCTGTCAACACCATTTCTTGTAGCACCTTGGGATCTCTCTTTGGAGTTCCCCAGCAATAACCAGGTCAGAGCTGGCATGCCTGCAGGTAGTGTTAATAACATGTAGAACCACCTTTGTCTCACTGGAAAAAATTCTACATTATTGGAAAAAATGAAAAATCAACAAACCAACCAAAACAGGAATTGGAGTATTTTTAAGACAGCCATCAATATAACAATCTATATTAGTCATGATTCCTTGAAAAGAAAATATCAGATTTCATTTTTGCCAGGAGGAAATGAAAATGTCACATATGGTAATATAACAGGGGCATGGAGTTTACAGTAGTGATGTCTGTTTATAATCACTTCACCTTTACATGTGTAAATGCACAGAAAGCAGAACACAAGGGAGGAGGTTTTACAACAGATTTAAACAAGAGAACATTTAGACCTCCCCATAAACTTGCCTAACCAACTTTGAAAGGAGAATGGAGTTGATTAGACAGGTTAATGGGGTGATGTCTTTACATATGACAGATGGCCATGTTAGAACAGAAAGTTGCTCACCTCATTTTTTAAGGTTTTATTTATAGAAGCATTGCTCATAGTAATTTGATTAGCAGTATTTTACTAAAACATAGAAGCAATATCCACTGAAATTGAAGTTTTAATTGGATGAATTTTTACATTATAACTAAGTGGAAATAATAATAATTAAAATACAAACTGAAATTTGTAGAACTGGGGCTCCCTTATAAACATCCTGACCTGCTCATGTTGAATTGCAAATAGCACAAAGTGCATACTGATTTGCAAGCTCATAAAAACATAAATAAATTGAAATATACAGAAGGAAGCAAGCTTTGTTTTATGATTTAGAGAGCTCTTTAGTGTTTAAATTTGACAGAGGAATTGTCCAGAATATCTGAAGAAATTAAAAAGTTAAGAAAGGCAAGAGTTTTAATTAGGACTAACGAAATCTATTGTTATATTACAATGGTAGCTGTGTTTGGAAAAATAACCTCCTTGGTGATACTTCTCCCCTCCCCTGGATTTACATAAGTGTAAAATTTGGTATCAATATAATTTATCTGTATCTCACTTATATGAAATCTTGTTATCCAGATCGAATCATGTACCCTTACTCTAATGGGGATTGAGGTAAATGAGGATTTGATATGCAAGGACCACTAGCTAGCGTCCTTAAGGCTATCTGGCCCAGAAGAGAGAGTGAAGCTGTAGCTGAAATCATGCTGTGTCCTTTTGAGCCAGACCAGCACCCCAACTATCTGAACGCCTTTATTATATAAAGATTTACAGTGCCCACCAAGACCTTTAGATAACCAAAGCTGTACTATATTTGCACTCACTCTCCTCCCCGCAATGAAAAACTGCTACTCCAGGATACCTTATAGGACTAGATTTAAAGAAAACAATTTGTGCTCTACTAATCCCTGATTTATCTTGTTCTTTTGTAGTGCCCTGATTTCTTGTGATTTCCCTTGGCATCTGTCTATCCAATCATCTGAAGTGCAGTACATCTTTATCTGATACAGACTATTGGCTAAAAGGAAGTCACGGAACACCTCACTGGCCTAGCAGAGAGCTGGGAACCCATGAAAATACAAGTTAGGACCAGAGTCCACCAGTAACATTTTTTCTCAAAATCTTTTGTAGGAATGTAGCATTTATGAAGGCTACTAGATTGACAGGCCCAGAGAAACCCTGAACCTGCAAGGTTTTCTTGTAATTACCAGTGTCGAAGTACCAATGAACTGAAAGTATCCAGACCTACCTAACCTACAGTACCTGACAGAGATCCTTGGACCTGGGATTTGTGAAAAAATGTGCAAGAATCTGTGGGAGCAGAAGGATATTTTGGAATATCAGGTAAATAATCTAGCTTCCCAAAAAAATAGAAAATGGCAGAGACGTACCCTTCTGCTCCCTCACAGGCATGCTATTGGGCATGGATGTCTTTTTTGGGGGTGGGAGGGAGGGAGGTATTTCCCCCACAACTGAAAGCCTCAGGCAGGCACAGAATTTTCCCCCTTATTCATTGGCCTGACTAGAGCTGCCACCTGAAATATAGAAGTAAAATTATGCCTATGCTATTGGGGGCATCTTTGCTGTCCAAAGTCAATGTTTTGAGGCTGAGAATATGTTCTAGCTCATTAAAGAAGCGGTAGGAATGCCTTACTGACCGAGAACTCTAGTTATTGTGCCAAAACTTAATAAATCTCATTTTCAGACTCTTGATCTTGTCCCTGCTTGATTAGGGGCTGTGATTGATACAGAGTTCAGCCCGCTACTGGGATTCCTTGCTATATACTCCTGGCTGGTGGAGTTCAGTTCATTCTGGATCTCTTAATTGCTCCAGGTCCCTAAGAGAACTTTGGATTCAATAGTGGCAAGTAACATGCCCCAAAACACAGCTGTCTCGCAAAAGTGATTCTGATGACAAGCAACTGTGGCCTAAGGTGAGTGCAGGGCATTCTGGATGGTATGGGATGTTATGGAGAGTTGCCCCGAGCACAGCTTAGATTTTTGTCCAAGTGGTTGCTGAGGGGTGACGATCAGGCATAAACGAGCCCCGATCTGCCATGCCCCTCACAGCTCCTTAACTATACATCAGGGTGAAGGGTTGTCTGGGGCAGGAGGCAGCTTTGCCACCTCTGCACTAGCAGAGAGTTCCCCTGCAGAAGGTGCCCTCTCCACTGACCAGCTCTGGCTAGAATAGGGCCATTTTGAGACAGTGCAAAGTGACTGCAGTAGATTTGAGCATTGGCCTGCTAAACCCAGGGTTGTGAGTTCAATCCTTGAGGGGGCTATTTGGGGATCTGGGGCAAAAATTGGGGATTGGTCCTGCTTTGAGCAGGGGGTTGGACTAGATGACCTACTAAGGTCCCTTCCAACCCTGATATTCTATGATTCTATGAAGAGTCTGGTCCAATGTGTTTTACAAGCCTTCCAGGTGTTCACACAGTACTGTAAACACCAGAATTCTCTAGTATAAACTGGCCTAGGCTCTCAGAAGTCTAATTTTCCTTCCAAGTACATTTTCCAAAGATTCTGTTCAATAGCTCTTGCTGATATTAATGAACGGAACTGATTCAGCTGAACCCATAAGACTGTAAGTTGGTGCGTGGCAGCCACAAATTTCACAGTTATTTACTGTTGTTCTAATTTCTGGTAATAACATTTTAATTAATTGCTTTGCGTGACAATATGCCAACATGGCATTTGAGTCATTGTATGGCATTCAGTCAAATTACCCCAGGAGAAATGGGAGACTGAAACATCTCTCTACTCTCATATATATCACACAAAAACTGTACATAATGTGGTAATTATTGAGATTGCTTGGCAGTATCAACAAGGAGTACAAAGGCAATGGCACAACAGAATTTGACACTCCCTCACCTCATGACATTAGGCTCAGCCTTGACCTGGTCCTGGCTTTATGCTAAAATCTCTCCAGAGACCTCTCATATTTTGTTTCCCATGGGCTCCCTAAATCTCACACCTGCTCCATAGCTGGATAGGTTCCCAGAGCATGCAGTTTTCTTTTTTCAGTTAATCCCAACTCAATTTACCAGATCACCAGTAGATTTATGATTTTCACAATAGGGGTGGAGGTAGGTGGGACTAGTATGTAAACAAGTATGCAAATGAGTTGCATCTTCATTATATCTGATGTTTTTCACAAGCAACCATCTTCAGAATCCTGGCTGCCTTGCAAAGTGGCCAATTGTAATTTTCCTATCTATTTATTAATGGCTTGAGTAAATGCTCAGTAAAACAAAACACCAAATCTGTTCCATTCAGATGATCCTTAGTCACTTTTGTTTGACTATATTTTTTTCCTCCAGGTATAATCATAGAGGTATGGAAAAAGAATGTTCCTCAGCAGATGTAATCACAGGCAGAGTAGGAAATACATGTGATGATTATAGAACTCAAACAAAAGACACTATAATTTGAGCAGAACCAAGCAACACCTGCTCTTCTCTTGCCTTCTGCATTCTTGGTTTTCATTCCCCGCTTGATCCTCTCTCATCTCCTCCAGGTCTTCTCTCTCTCTCCCCCTCCCCCTCCCCACCCCTTAGGTTTCCTTCTTTCTCCTGTCCACTGGTCCTTGTCTCTTTTTACCTTCCTTAATCTGTGTTCCCCTTCCCCTTGGTCCTCACCACCTAGGTCTCTTTCTTTCCCTATCTGCTTTCACCCCAGAGATGCAGACTCCTCCTTTCTGGAGCCTCCTGATTTCCTTCCCCACAGTACTATTTTTCTCCCCACTCACAGAGACATGAAGTCTGTTCTCCTTCAATCCTAATCTCTCCCATCTGAATTTTACCCAAACTTCTCTCTACTGGTAGCTACACTGAGAAGGAGCCAGGTTGCAGAGTAGGAAGTAAAAGAAATAAAAATACTTTATCCCAACAACAACAATATCCAAACCGTACCTTTTTCTTACATCTTCTTAGTCACTCGCTTGTGTATCTTGTCTGGGCAGGGATTTGCTTGAAGTTACTCAGCTGCTGCTACTCAGTCAAAGAAAGGTGGGTATGTCTACATTACCCGCCGAATTGGCGGGTAGTGATCAATCTATCGGGAATCGATTTATCGTGTCTAGTGTAGACGCGATGAATCACTCCCCGATCGCTCTGCCGTCGACTCATGTACTCCACCGTGGCGAGAGGCGGAAGTGGAGTCAATGGGAGATCGGCGGCAGTCGACCCCGCGCCATGAGGACATGAGGTAAATTGACCTAAGATACATCGACTTCAGCTACGCTATTCTCGGAGCTGAAGTTGTGTATCTTAGGTCGATTCCCCCCCCCCACCCACTCTAGACCAGGGCTTAGGGGAGATCAAATGGGCTATGTACGCTTTTCAGAGGCACCAATAGTCTCCAGTTGTATCTACACTAGCAAATTGAACCACTGGTAAGTGAATTGATGCAGGAGCACCACAATAAGAGCATTACATTAGTGCAGTGTTTCCACACTAGCTATGCTGTTTCCATTGCAGTTTTATCCCACATCCATTTTTTGATGCACCACACTATTACAGTTCCACTGCCCTTTACACACCTATCCTACAGACTCCAGCACACCTCCCTGAAGCAGCAATTTGGAGGTGATTTCAAAAGGCTTTCTGTGACTTGTAGTAGAAGAGCCTGAAGTCAAACTCCCATAGTTCCTCACAAAATCCCCTAAAAACTTAGGAGCTGGTGTCATTTCTAATTCTTATATTCAGAATGGACCCCAGGATGCATGTTTAATACGTGCTGCTTGTTCAGCAAGAGACGTTTCTATTAGAGCTTTTGACAAGCATTTCAAAATACTTTTCAGATGCAATATAAGCCAGATTAACAATATGCATATGTTAAAGCTCATTGAAGTTAATAAAAGTGTTTCACCAATTTAGCAAAGCATTTTAGCACATGCTTAAGATGATCCCTATTCAGCAAAACAATTAAGCATGTACTTAAGTGCTTTGCTGAATATGGGACTTAAGCATATGCTTAATTAATTGTGTTCTGAATAGGGATGGCCTGCTTAATCGGAGCCTTAGTGAGGGGATACGATCTGTGTTGTCTTCTGTACTCTGATGTTTTATGCAGCCATTTTGTCCAAACCAACCATATTGAGTGGCCACCAGCATGCTAGAAAAAACAGCTCGAGGGGCCACATGCTGTCTACAGGTTGTGCACTATAGAAAGCAGATGCTTATGAAAATTGCTGGAAGAACCAATGGATATGTCAGTACAAGTGGGGGGATGGGTATGGGTTAATGAGCCACTGGTGTATGACTCAAATGAAGGGAAAATAAGAAGGGATTACTGATAATACTGATTAAGACAAAATTGGTTATGCAGTATCTTTACTGAGAATATATTTCGGTAAAATGCAGCTGAAATTTCCTTTCTTTCTGATGCAGAGGAGGCATCTCCTGACATGCCTTGGAGTTTGCAAGGAATTACGGGTGACATCTAAAGCTCAAGCTAAAGAAAAGTTGAGCTAAATCAGCTTGTTTGGTTCAATATCAGCATAATTTCCTGACAGACTGAAGATTCAAATTCTAGTACCACCAATGAGAGGCTCTCATTGTAAATTCATTAATTAATTCATGGATGTTTAAAAATATATCAGTAAGCCACTAATCATGAACACCAAATATGTGATGCAGGAACATGAAAGAAAAATACTCAGATTTCAGTTATAAACAAAAGTAAATAAAATGCTTTAAGTTGATGAAAAATACCTTAATGCTATCTCATTTAAATGAGCATTTATGAAATATGAACCAAAATCAAGTTATTACTATTTAACACATGCTGTAGAAATTTCCTCACCTAATCAAGAGTCTCCTTCTGACAAAGACAAATCTCCATTTCAAAATTAACTTGTTCTCTTGGAGTATTATCTTCTTAGTAAAAACTGAGAGGCACTCTCATATCAGAGTTCAACAGTTTTTATAAGCTGCTTTTTTATTTGGATTTTAATTTCTAGCAAAGTGCTTCCACAGCAATTCCTCATACGAGAGATCTCAAAATATTTTGTGACAACTTTTTTGTTGTTGTGATTAATCTTTTTTCTTTTCCTAAAGGGCTCATATTATAGTTATTCACTGAGGTCCAAATCTTTCCCTCTCTCTCTGCAGGTACAGCGACCTCAAAAAACACAATCACTGTAACGGAGAAGCCCCTTGGTGCCAGATGGCAAAGAGCTCACTGTTCATTACAAGCAACACCTGTCTCAGACCTGACAAACTCACCACACCTCATACACTGCTTTCATGGTATTTATCCATAAAGGCATGTGAGGTCTCTACTGAAAACTTGTAACTTATCAATACTCCTAGTCATTAGAAGTTGTGTGTCTGTGCGTGTGTAGATAATGTTTAAGGAATAATATAACTATATTTAAAATTATGCCTTGATGGTCTTGGAATAAAAGTTGGTCACCAGGAAATCATATGTCTTTTTGATAGCCTATTCAAGGGGGAAGGAGTTGTCACCCACCCTAGTTAGCCGATTATATAATGTATTGCTCAATTGTCCACCATTTCAACAATCCAGAAAAGTCAATGGAAAATCATCAAAGACAAAACTATAAATGTTGAAACCACCTGAAAGTGAAAAGGAATGATATGACAGTGAAGGGATCACCCTATCTGTGAAGTAAAGGAACGCAAGGATAAATCTATGCCCAGCAGAGTTAAGGACAAGAAGAAGGGCTAGCAACCTCTGCAAGAGACTTAACTGTGGGGTAAGAATCTACTCTATTACATGGGAAAGGTAACTATTAATCTGTGTAGGCCCTAGTTCATGTTTTGTTATTTTGTTTTGTACATTTTTGTATGTAACCATTTGTTTCCACCACTCACACATCTTCTATTTGAATCTCCTTTCTTATATACATTTTTAAACTATAATTGAACTCTAGTGTAGTGATGTGTAAAGTAAAATCTAATAAATTGGGGTACACAGTTCCTTTGAAAATGGAGGAGCTGTGATATCTGTGGGTATCCAGTGATCAGGGGCTGGATACCACCCAGGGACACTTTCAAGGGATGCATCTATTGTCAACTGGAGGGGTATAAGCCTCATTTCCATTCCACTTTCCCAATAGTACAGAGAGGGCAAGGACATTGAAAACCCTGAGGTGAAGCTAAGACCCATACAAGGGTTAGGAATTGGACTGAAAAGCCTTCCTGCTGGGAGGCAAGGCAGGAAACTGGGTGTTCTACTCACTAGGCAACCTGGCCCTCCGAGGACTCGATTACATCAACCTGCAGGGGCAAAGGCAAGGCTGGCATAGCTGAGAGGAGAGTGCTTGAATGCTGGTAGGGTGGTTATGTTAGGGACCTGACACAAGTTAGCTAGCACAGTCAAGACTCATGCTGTAAGCAGGAAGCAACAAAGTGACTCACAGCCTTCGGTGCCTTGAGAAGCGGCACAACTGCTCACATCCATTTACTTGGACTTTGCCCAGGGAAGGAGCATATGATCTGTGGAGGATTATGAACATTTGTTTTCTCAACTCTGTTTGCAGAACAGCATTATTTTATGTGCTCTATATCCAGTTTTCTCTAGCTCATCTTGCAGACTGAGTTAAAATGGAATATTGCACACTGGATAGTCAGAGATCAGTGAGGACTTGTGTGGTTTCCTGTTCCCAGAAGTAGCCACTGAAAGGATGACTGTCTGCTCATTGATTTTAACGGGAACTTCCCATGCTCACATCCAAGGGGTTGAATTTTATCTTGGCGCAATTTTAAGAATCTCAGAGACTAACACAGCTTCAAGTGGCAGCCAAAATCACTTTAGGGAATGGCTGATGAGTTCCTCGTGAACCAAAACACACATGTATTTACATCATTTTCCACACTGCTTATTTATTTGTATATTTCCTTTGCTGTCCCTTTTCTGTTCAATAAGAGAAGAATGATGGATTTCAATACGATTAATGTTACAGACAAAAATTGGACTAATTAGTGAGATAGGCCTCAGCAGTTATACAAGAGGTCTCTCACAGAAAAGTCTTCAAGAAGTCAATAGAGAATTAGAACCTATCTACAGAATTTCTAGAACAACCTATCAGGGCCACAGCCACAGAGGCTACTGAAGGGCTAGGACCATGGCAGTGGCTTCTATATGAGCATCCGCATCTTTCAAAAACTTCCTCCACCAACACTGTCTATCGAGCTTCCAAAGTGTTTGTCAGTTGCCACCTGCTTGATATCCCATCTTGACAGGTTAACACTGAGCAGCTGTAATCTGGAGACTGCTTGATGGTAATGGTAAGGGACTTCATTTTGTCTGCATTAGTAACCAGACCAATTTCATGCTGCTTCTTGCCTGACCAGACTGGCCATCCGCTGAAGCAATTCACCAGACTGACCCAACACAACAATCCAGTCAATTGTCCTTGAAGCTAAAATGGCCAAAAGTTTGTGTCTACCACTGAGGTGAAAATGACCAATCAAACCAATGAAATGTCATTTATTTTAAGATCATCTCATTGCTCAGGTAAAACTCTCATTGGCCCCACTGGAGTTTTGCCTGAGTCAGGACTTCAAGATTGGAAACAGATTTGAACATTTGTTCCCCTGCTTCTCAGAAAAACAAAATAAAATCAGTCCCCTCTGAATGGAGGAAGTTATGAAACATATTTTGGGATTAAAAAAAAAAATCTATACATAAAGACAGACCACACCTACATTTCTGAAATGATCTTTCCTTTGGAAGACTTTGATGCTGTTATTTTGCTATGCTGCATTGTACACCTATAAAGTAGTAAATACAACATAATTTCAGTTAACTTTGGTGTTTGTCATAACTACACCAGGTTAACTTTATACCCTGTGAACTATAATTCAAAACACATTAGTCATGTTCAAAAATGTTTCCTCAAGAAAGCTGCTAATAATGTAATTTTATAATCGGTTTTGAAATATGACTATGTCTTATCCAAACTGGGATTATAAACTGTGTTAACACCATCTAGCAATAGCCGTTTATAATCATGGTTCTGATTAATATGGTTGATATTCCATTGCGGAGTCTACACCAGCAGATTTTTTGGGGGGACCAAATCACCCACTATTGCACTAGCGCTGGTGCAGCTCCTCTAATGCTACTATTGATGATAGGCCAAGTGCAGACGGGCCATCAGTAGTTTTTGCCACCATGTTCACTAATGCTCCATGGTCAGGCAGACTCCTCCTGAAGTCAATGGTAGTTTTGCCTGTACAGTACAGAAAAGGCCTGAAACCTACAGTCTGTAAACAGATGCTCTCCTCCCAATCTGATCTCGAACATACCACATGATTTGTTAAGTTTGCTTAGTTATTACGGTTCCCAATAACACTTAAACAGTGTACACAATTTGTATTTATGTAAATATACATATATACATACACACATACATACACATCCTAATAAGTGACGGTCCAATCATGTAGTAACCTTCATGTTAGAGGACTCCAGCACAGTGCTCATCATGGGATCAGAGCTTAAAGCTTTACCTCCCCCGCAAAATACAAGTGTATCAGTTTAATCTGTGATGATTTTACTGGCAGACAACAGTAAAAAAAAAAAAACCTGTGGAAAGAACAAACATCATCAATCTGCACGCAGCTGCTTTCTGACAAAGAAAAATTATTATTATTTGTATTGGGGTCCTCAATCAGAGATCAGGGTTCCCCTTGTGCTAGACACTACAAACACATAGCCAGTCCTTCCCCTGAAGAGTTTACAATTTAAGTATAAGATGACGGACAACAGGTGGATACAAAAAACAGATGGAAAGCACATGGTAACAATGAGATGATTCTGAACTGTATAAGCCGTGGTCGCAGCACATCAGCTGCCTAATCACAGTCATGTTTTTTGTATGTATCACAACAGAGAGGAGTATAAAGAGGAAACATTACTAATACACTGAACTCATGCCTGCTTATTAGGACTCTCCTCACCATATTTTATGGGAAACTGCATGGCAAATCCAAATAGGCAGCTTTTATAAAAATAATAATAAAAAATAATATGATCACTTGTCAAACTACTCCCATATTACTCCTATGGCTCAGACTGAACATATATTTCCAGACAGAGCTTGAGAACCACAATTTGCTTTTTCCTCAGCTTTATGAGAACTTCCTTTGCAAATGACAAATCTGTATTTACTACTTCACTGCAACACTCCAGATTTCTCAAATATAATTTCTAAAAAGTCTTATAAAAAGTAAAACAACTTTTGCATAATTCATGCAGTGTGTCTTCTCCATTATTAAAAACATACATCCAAAAGAGAACCTGTGGTCCCAGCTGAACAGGGATTAACAAAAGCAAGAACAACATCGGGGAGGAGGGATAGCTCAATGGTTTGAGCATTGGCCTGCTAAACCCAGGGTTGTGAGTTCAATCCTTGAGGGGGCCATTTGGGGATCTGGGGCAAAAATTGGGGATTGGTCCTGCTTTGAGCAGGGGGTTGGACTAGATGACCTACTAAGGTCCCTTCCAACCCTGATATTCTATGATTCTAAGATGAGTAGCATAAATAACTGTCTCATGATAAGAGAATATCATGTGACTGTGAATGTAACAGTTTCATTATGATTAAGGGTTTATCCTGCTCCCACTGGAGCCAGTTGGAGTTATGTGACTGTCATCAACCAGAGCAGGATTGAGCCCTAAAATCATTAAAGAAGATGGGGAGAAAGGGGGAGAGAAGGAGTTCCTAAATTTCATACACAAGTCCAATGACACAATTTTCTCTTTTTTCAGACCCGGTTGCGTTACCACTCCACCCTATTTTTGCTCCTGTCTACATTCTGCATTTTTTACTGAACAATTCTTTAGCTACATTGGCTTAATCAGCCTCAGTGCTAATGAGCAGGAATGGCCACCTCACATACTTAATGTTAAAACATATAGATGTTATGTTGCATGCTTTCTTGTAGGCATTTGATTACTGGCGAGGCAGCATTAGTAAGTCTAATGATGACCTCCACAAACTGCAACACTCTTAAAGATGTTTGATTGTAATTCTGATGAATGCAGATATACACTTTATACACTGTAAATCCAATATAAATTACATATAGAAGGAAAAGTTGGAAGAAAAAGCACATTAAGATTATGGAAAGAAATTGAAGCACAAAGTAGGTTAGGTAACGAAAGCAGAAACTGCTGCCAAACAGCTATATAGGGAGACCACCTTTAAAAACTACCATTAAAGAGCAAAGAAAATATTATTTCTCTAGTATTATTTCAAATGAGATCACAATTATTAATAAGTAGTCAGACATAACACGTAATAAGAGGTTATTATTAGTCCAAAAGGATACATCTATCTCCATGCTGCTTGCTAGTAAGAACAAAATTAGAAATAACTCCTCCCAAGATTATTTCAGAAATAGCTCACAACTCTAGTACTTACCCACCCTTAGGTGGGGACAGCAATTGGACAAAGCCAACATCATACTACTATATACATAACTAATATCTTAAACAAAGTTACTCCTAATACATGTTTTTCTGAATATTATGGAACATGTAGAAGTCCTTACTCCAGCCAACATAGCTAATTTTGTTTGCCATTTTCATTTCTATTAAAGTTGGGTACATATTTATGTATATAACAACAAATAAAAATAATATAAAAATGCTTCCAAAATGTAATGAACGTCCCTTCTCCCAGCAGGTAGACAGAATTGAGCTCTGAAGCAGAAGAAAGGGAAAAAGATACTGTGACTGTGCAATATAAAATAAACGTATCTGATTATAAAACTATTGTTATGAGTAAACAATAACTACACATGGATTGTCTTTACTCACTGGGGGCTTGTGTACATGGAGCAGCAATGTGTACTACAGAGGTGTGATTTCTAAAGTGCTCTGATGTGTTGTGCATTAATTGGTAGGTATAGCCTCTGCTGGTGCACACTAAAGGTCCCTAGGGCACACTAAAGGTCCCTAGGGCAGGTTAATGTAATACACCTTTAGGGCACATCAGCAGAGTCTACAAAAACCAACTAATGTGCAACTCATTAGTGTGCTTCCAAAATCACACCACTGTAGTGCACATTGCTGCTCCATGTAGATAAGGCCTTGGATTGTTTTTGTTTTGCTTCAACAGCTACACTGACAATTATATATTCAGAGGAGATTAGGCAAATCCAGATTCTGACAACTTTTAGGATAAAATTTTAAAACTTTCCTCTTCTTTTCACCATAAGAATGAGACAACATTGACACCTCTTCCTAACAATAAACCACAACCTGGCAAAACAAAAAACCAAACTCTGAAACTAATCAACGAAAAAAACAAACCAAAAACCAAAAACAAACAAACCAGATTCAAAAACAAAATCCCTACCTGAAGCAGAGTTTTTAGCCCTAAAAAGGAGACATACTACTTTAAATCCACTAGGGACTTTACTATTGCTATGAATTTTTCACGAAAGGTGCTCAGATACTATGGTAATAGGCAATGTTAAAACTCTAACACAAATGCAATTACTTAGCATTTCTATTGACAGTTTATTATATAGCACAATCATAAGGGAGGAGCAAATCTTCTCCACTCATTGCCTCTTACAGTTGGTATAGGCACTTCCACCTTTTCATGTTTCTCTGAATGTATAAATATCTGCTTACTGTATGTTCCATTCTATGCATCCGATGAAGTGGGACTGTAGCCCACGAAAGCTTATGCTGAAATAAAATTTGTTAGTCTAAGGTGCCACATGTACTCCTGTTCTTTTTTCAGGAAGCTGAAACTGAGGTCCTCCTGACCAATCACATTTATTAAAGATCCTATGTTGCTTTTTTTCAGCGGTAAGACTGATCAAATTCCACCTTGGATAATAGCATTTTGCAGAATAAATTCCTCTGTTACACCAACTGTACAAGGTTTTCTTCATTTCCTGTTCTAGATTGTTGTATAATGCGGCTATTATAATAGTTACCATGTCCCACCCCAGAAATGGCTACCTTTAAGTAGTGAGTGATGTCTTTATACCTTAGAAACCATGCTGCTATTGGCTGAATCCAACTCCAATCTGTAGCTGTACTACCCTCATCTCCCAGGGGGAATAGAAGCTGTAAAACTTACACCATCATTAATTTTTGCAGCAGAAATTCACCAACTGCTCTCCTGTTCTGCTCCACTCCTGTCTTGCTCTTTGCAACCCACAGACTTGCAAGTAACCCCATAGAATGCCCCTGGAAAGGCTCTGAGAGCTCCCAAGGAGAGGAAAGCAGCATGTAGGAGCTACTGTTCCACTATTTCTGTGTCATAGACAGGTTTCCACCGAGCTTTGCTCACCACCACCTGTGTAAATATATTGAAGAGCACTAGGTTCTCTGTTTTTCAGGTTAAATTTCCCCCCTCCCCTCTTATTTCAAACTCCAAAATCCATACAACTGTGGGATTACACTGAAAAGGGGATTCTTAAAAATTGGCTGTGTGTTGGTGCCATTGCATCTCAGGCCAGTCAGAAGGACTGCAGTTCACATTTTTAATGCGAGCTTTCAGACAAATTGCACACCAAAAGGAGTTGCTTTGTTCCTGCCTCAACTGCTAGGGTTCAGTCCTAGTTTTGCCACTAACTTCAATGGGAGTAGAACGGAGGGACTGAGCAGCTCTCGTTCTTGCATGTTGCATATAAAGAATGTTGCTTAAAAATCACTGTAATCCATAACCTGAACAAAGCAACATGGTGGAACATTCAAATGATGATGCAACCTCAACTTGAAGGCGTTTGACATGTATCTTTTCAACCTCTATGTAAAATTATCAGATTTTACCTGGAACACCCCAAAACTATTTTATAAATAGAACCTGAAGGAAAAAACAAAACAAATGACTATTACATTATTTCATCTAATTTTTTACCTGAATTTAATAAATATACCTGATAAATCATACAACCTACAAATCATACAATCTATGTTTATATTCACATTATTAGAGAAAGTGCTGCTACGGGAGAGGTGGTGTCTTTCATTTCACATGTGACCAAACTAATGGTTGGGATGGGATAAGCAGCTCAGGCTCAGATCCTCAAAGATATGTAGACTCCTAACTTCCATTAATTTCAGTGGAAGTTAGGAGCATAAATACTTTTGAGGATCTGGGCTTCAGTCTCTTTCCTGCTCCATATATGATAGAAGCACTGCTATTGGTAGAGCCCTGTGTTTTTCACAAATGTGAAACAACACAGAATGAAAGAGAACATTAAAAAAAGGCATTAAATGAAAAATTCACCTCACAGTGATAGCTTCTATCCTGTGGGGCTAGGACTGGCTCGCTCTCTCTGGGCATTATAATCTGGTACACAGGGTCACAATGCTCCTAAGGTTGGGTCTGTTCCCCCTGGGGGCAGGGCAGCCAGGCCAAATTTGAGCGCTCAGTGCTGCAAACTGGCATATGGGGTTGCGGTGCCGTTCACTCAAATTTGGCCCAGCTGCCTCTCATTCCTGAAGGAGGGGAGCCTAAGCCAAACCTGAACACTACTGCGACTCTATGGGCAAGGTCACAATACCTGGAGCTGGGCCCAGTTCCATGGAACAGAAGCTGCTGGAGCCGCTGCTGAAGTGCGAGGTTGCTCTGCGACACCTACACCCCTCAAAGCTCTGCTTTTGGAGGGCAGATTTAAACTGCAGCCACCAGCAGAGGCCAGGGCATGTGTTCATTACACTGAATGCACCCACTACACTGAATGCACCCAATCTTGTCTGATGTCAGAAACTAAACAGTCCTAGGCCTAGCTAGTATTTTGGATTTCCCCGTGAACGCCCATCCAGGTGCTGTAGACAGCCTTTCTGGGGCATGTGTTCAACCTGTGTAACCCCTGGTTCTGGTTGCCTTCCTCTCCTACGTCCTCTCCCCTGTCACTCTTCTGACTTGCTGTAGCCCTTCTGCTGGAAGTGGTTGCAGGTGCCTTGTGTCACTGCCCTTCAGGCTGATTTTTAAAACATGAGAGGTCAAAGTAATCCAGAGTTGAATTAAGCCATATACATATTTCTCAATGATATATGCTACTAAATTACATGATTGAGAGCTGAAATCATTAAAGACAATCTAAATTTACTTTTTACTATGCTGCTTACTAGTAGCATTACTCTCAGATTGGCCAGAGAATACAGATTGGTTGATTTCACTTTTCTTTCTAACCAGTTTCACCCTTTGCACATGGAAGGCAAATTATTTAGTTTTTTTTAATTCTTCAAAAGTGTTTCCATTAGAATTAAAACAAACACATAATCATCCCTGCCAAGGTTTTGCAAAAGTTTGTGTATCTGGCATACACTTGGACCACAAGTAACCTGATCCATGCCTAAACCCACAGCCTCTAAAGGTTTCCCCACACACTCAACTTTAACCATATGAAATTATGAATAACCCTATCGAAGGGGGGCGATTCTTTTTAGGATTGCAGACTCAGTCCAGGCTGGGGAAAGGGAAGGGAGAGAAGGGAGCTGGGGGTGAGGATCGGAAAGAAAAAGAGACGCTGAGGAGAGGGAGCGCGCACTACAGGAGGAGAGAAAGGGGAAATGAGCCGCACTCGCGAGCCAGGTTTCACACCTCTCCTGACTCACTGCACTTGCACACTGACTGCACCCCTTCCTCTCTGCTCATCGGGACACTGCAGCGGCCCTGCTTTCCACAGGTGCGGGCGCCTCCCAGTCCCGTGGGAGCAGCGCAGCATCACCTCTGGAAATCAGGTCAATTAACGCTGCCGGGGCCGTGGGCGCCTCACACGCGTCTGGGCGGCCAATAAACGACCATTGAAAGTGAATCCCCGAGGAGGGAGCTTCCCCGGCCGCTCCGACAGCCGCTAATCTCGGGCCGGGAGCAGGATTAGGTGGCCGCTGCGCAGCAGTTTCCGGCCCGGCGGCCGACTCCCCCCGCAGCCAGAGCTCCTGCCCGGGCAGCGGGCCGCTGCGCGCCGCTCACCTGCGCGCACCTGGGCGTGCGCGGCCCCCGGCCCCTGTGCCCTGCTCTGCGCCCCGCCCGCCTGCCACTTCCTGGCCGCGCAGGCGCACGGCTCCTCGCCCGGCAGCTCTCCAGGGGCTCAGCGCTGTCATGGCGGCAGAGAGCAGCCGCGTTTGCAGCCGAGGCAGGAAGCGATGGGGCTAATTGAGATCCCGGGGTGAGGCAGCGGCGGCGGCTGAAACTTTCGGCTCCTTCCCGCTCCAGGATCGGCGGGTGCTTCTGCGCCAGGGCTCGCGAGTGGGGCAGCAGCGCAGCCCGCTCCCCGCCCCTCAGCCGGGCATTAAAGCGAGACACCCCCCCCCCCCCCGCGGGGCACGAGACGCGAGGAGGAGAATTGGGTGAGCCCGAACTTCCTTCCTGAGTGGCTTGACGTTGCACCTGTGCGTGCACGAGCGGGCGAAGGGGCAGCGGGCTCTGCACGCTCAGCTGCGGCGGAGGTCCGAGCCCGGGCGCGGGAGGCACGGCGGGACTAGAGCCGGGCACGGGGCGCTTCCCCCTCGACTCCCCTATAGACACCCAGCGCTGTCTGTGCCACGGAGAAAGGCAATTGCTCCCCGGCGGCTGCTACCGTCCCTGTTTTGTGGGGCGGGGGAGGAGGTGGGCCATTGGTAACTTAAGGGGACGTCTGCCTTGCAGGGGCTTTCAAACGACTGGACGTGTTGCCTTTCAGGGCTTTACGTACCTGCCTCGGGGCAGTGGGGCAGCTGACCCAACCCTGCTGCTGAGAAAAAGCCAAGATTGGGCGAGCGCTCTCCACCCCCGCTGTACTTGGGGTTTTTCGCAAGTTGGACCCGAAGAGAGAGTGAGCAAGAGACCCCTTTCCCTGCCACTGAAATCACTCCTCATTGGCTGTGGCGGCTGTGCCTCTGGCATCTCAGCTAGTGGTAACCTGAATTTAGCTAGCTATGGCTAGTGAAGACAAACAGGTTCTTCAGCCAACAGGTGATGGAGGAGGTGGTGGTGGAGGAGGAGGAGGGAAAGGAGGAAGTGCTGCTGAAGTGGGGAGTACTCTGCAGCCCTTGAACCCAGGAGTCCCTATCCGAGGCATCAGGATGAAATTTGCAGTGCTGACGGGACTGGTGGAAGTTGGCGAAGTATCCAACAGGGATATTGTAGAAACTGTATTTAACCTGGTAAGCAGATCATCTTTCTAACGCTCTTTCTGCAGGTGGAAGGGAAAGTAACAAAATACACAGGCAAGAGAAGCAAGTAAAAACTCTGGGCACACTTGCATTATTTCCTTTTCTGACTCTCTCCTTTTCACCTATTTACTTTCTTATGAAATACTTATTAATAGGTTCTAGCTAGATTCTCTTTTTTTGCTGCTTACAACTTTTGTAGATGTTAAAGGTAATGTGTCTATGCATTATAAATTAAGCTTTTAAAAAATTCTACACAGGTGTCAATCTCATTTGCATGGAGGGAAGCTGTAGCTTTTCCCAGTAGTGATTGAGAAACACATCAAAGTGCAATGTAGTATACATTGTTGTTCAATATGTTCATTTTTAATTGAAAAAGACAGTATGGCAAACCGTGTTAAGTCTTTTAAAAAACTTTTTCATGAAAGTGTAATGTTTATGGGCCTGTCTCTAAAGGCTGTGAGTGGATAATCCTTTTTCTTTCCATTTATGCATGGAATGTTCATAATTCTAAGGTGGTGGGAAAGCTATTTCATTTAAATATAGGTGTTAGTCAAACTTACTTTGATTATTAGCAAAAGATGTTGTTCAAGTGGCCTTTTAATTAACAAAGTTTACCAGATGCAGAGTTTGCAGCTCAAAATAGTAGTAACTTGAATAAAGAATGTAAGTTTGTTTTTGTTTTTAAAGTATTTATTTAGAAAGTTTTAACAAGTTTACAAATTCTTGCCATGCAAACATTAGAGAGAAAACAATTATGGAAACAGTGAGTTTTTGTTTAGAGAAACAATATAGTAAAACAGTAATAGTATAGTAGTAATATTAATCATCAGATCTCTCTCTGTTGCAGGATGTTACCATCTTAGAGTGAGCATCTTTACACTATCATGACATGTGGCTTTAGCATAGACGTTTTTAATAGTTCATAACAAGCAATACTGAAAACTGAATGTATTTCTTGTTCTGAGTAATCTACAGCACAATATTGTAATGAACTCACAATACCATATTAAGCAAACAGTTGGACCAGTTTTGCCCGAATGTTTAACTTGCACTATGTAGCGTGCCCAAGTTTTGGGTGTGCATGTAACGTTTTTTTTTCTTAAATTTTTACAACGGAGCTCTACTTTTGCTTGTGGCCTTTAGGAAGTGCTAGAATATGGATTAACATTTTGGTGGTAGTTTTAGTTTTTTGTACTTGCTTTAGATAGATGTCTGAGACTGAATGAGGCTTCTTTTCTGACAAACCAGGAAGTGGGAGCACATGCAACAAGTGTAAAACTTGTAGCAAGAAAAGGTCACTGTTACTGCAGAAAGTATATTAGGTGTTAATTACTATCTGTACTTCAGTTATTTTGTTAGCAATGTGTGTTTGCCTGTACTTCAGAGCTAATAATCCTAACATCTACATTTGTTAGGTCTGTTTAATGGCTTTTGACATTTGATAATATCTTAATTTGATTAGTCGTTCTTTAATGTATAGTTTTCAGTACACTTGTGTCTGGGTTTTCTGATTAATAAAATATTTCCTATTGACATGCTATTTTAGTATTAAAAAGTTACAGGATCAAGGAGAGAGAACAAATGAGCACCAGAATATTTGTGATTAATGTACATCTCCTAAACTTCAGAGAAGAGTAGGGGCAAGCTATGATTAGTAAGTTTCCATAAATGCCTCATCTAGGAGAAGCTGAATTCAGTTCTTAAAAGTATACTTTGTAAATGCTTATTTTAAAGTAAACTCAGCTTTAAAGCGCATGGAGGGGAAGGCTCACAGGCAATGGCTGGTGGAGTCTTCTTTATTTAGGGGTCTAAAGGGCAAACCTTACTGTCCGAATATGAAGTTCCACCATATTCGGCACATTGCTTTTCATACTTTGAGGATCCTTGGCCAAAGGTGAGTTGTCAGGGAGTGGCTGGGAGAGTTTGAGCAAAATTGCAGGAATGTAAAAGCTACTATTCCCTCCTGCTGCTATTTAGCTCCATTTGAGTTCCTCAGTCCTCCCCTGCCCACTCCGCTACAGGGAAGCATCATTTAAGGGCAATGGAGAGCCAGTGGCCTTGAACCCATGGTCCTTACTGCTCACAGAGATTAGATGGCTTCTAACATTTTTTCATGTGGCTTCCCTGGATCACAGTGCAGTTCAGGGGAAGCTGAGGAGCTAAACCACTGTTAATCCCCACTGAGAAGCTGCACCCAAGCATCACACCCTCTTCCCTTTAACAGCTTCACTTGCCCAAAGCCACAATTTCTAAGAATGTAAGAACAGCCATACTGGGTCAGACCAATGCTCCAGCTAGCCCAGTATCCTGTCTTCTGACAGTGTCCTGTGCGAGGTGCTTCAGAGGTAATGAACAGGCCAATTTATCAAGTGATCCATCGCCCATTGTTACTGGGTTTTCTGTTTTTGTAGCCCCTCTAATCTCCCGAGCATGTCACTGTCACCATCCTGGTCAGGTGGTCGGTAGTTTATTCCTGTTGGTATACTATTATTATTCAAGCATGGAATTTCTATCTGTAGAGAGTTTCTATCTACTGTTTGATTCATTTCAGATTTTTACTACATTTGGCTCTATGCTTTTTCACATATAGTGCCACGTGCCCATCAGCATGACCTTCTCTGTCATTCCTACATACTTTGGGGTTTACTGTGTTCCACCAAATTTCTGAGATGCCTATCATATCAATATGTTTATTTAATACCCGGCATTCAATACACCCACCTTAGCAGTTAGACTTCTTGTATTTGTATGAAAGCACTTGAAATTTGTCAATATTTAGTTGTCTTCATGTGATGTGACTGAATCGGACTCATTTGTTTGACTGTTTCTCTTCAGTTCTTGCTATGACCAAATCCCAAAGTTCTTGTTGTCCCAAGGGATTGACATATGGCCATAAAAGAATGAATGAATGGCCAGGAGAGGAGGCTGTAGCTGGTTTAGGATCAGCCAAGTAGGCCTTTTTTTGATAACTCCTGTTCTAGTGGAATAGTATCTGTAAAACCACATTGTTTAATACTTGGTATATGTGAAAAGGTGGCCAAAAGTGACTACTTGTCACTAAAAAGTGACAAGTTTTTAAAGTGCTTATATAAAAATGCTAGAAGTCTAAATAATAAGATGGGTGAACTAGAGTGCCTCATATTAAATGAGGATATTGATATAATAGGCATCAGAAACTTGGTGGAATGAGGATAATCAATGGGACACAGTAACACCAGGGTACAAAATATATCGGAAGGACAGAACAAGTCATGCTGGTGGGGATGTGGCACTATATGTGAAAGAAAGTGTAGAATCAAATGAAGTAAAAATCTTAAATGAACCAAACTGTGCCATATAATCTCTAGAGCTAGTAATTCCATGCTCGAATAATATGAATATAGCAGTAGGGATATATTACTGACCACCTGACCAGGATGGTGATCGTGACTGTGAAATACTCAGGGAGTTTAGAGAGGCTATTAAAATAAAAAATTCAATAATAATGGGGGCTTTCATATTGACTGGGTACATGTCACCTCAGGACGGGATGTAGAGATAAAGTTTCTTGACACCTTAAATGACTGCTTCTTGGAGCAGCTAGTCCTGTAACCCACAAGAGGAGAGGTAATTCTTGATTTAGTCCTAAAAGGAGCACAGGATCAGGTCCAAGAGGTGAATATAGCTGGGCCGCTTGGTAATAGTGACTGTAATATAATTCAATTTAACATCCCTGTGGTGGGGAAAACACCACAGCAGCCCAACACTGTAACATTTACTTTTAGAAAGGGGGAACTACACAAAAATGAGGACGTTTAGTTAAACAGAAATTAAAAGGTATAGCGCAAAAAGTGAAATCCCTGCAAGCTGCATGGAAACTTTTTAAAGTCCCCACAATAGAGGCTCAACTTAAATGTATACCCCAAATTAAAAAACATAGTAAGAGAACCGAAAAAGTGCCACTGTCGCTAAACAACAAAGTAAAAGAAGCAGTGAGAGGCAAAAAGGCATCCTTTAAAAAGTGGAAGTTAAATCCTAGTGAGGAAAATAGGAAAATAGAAACTCTGGCAAATGAAGTGTAAAAACATAATTAGGAAGGCCAAAAACGAATTTGAAGAACAGCTAGCCAAAGATTCAAAAAATAACAGCAACATTTTTTTAAGTAGCTCAGAAGCAGGAAGCCTGCTAAACAAACAGTGGGGCCACTGGACGATCGAGATGCTAAAGGAGCACTCAAAGATAAGGCCATTGCGGAGAAACTAAATGAATTCTTTGCATCGGTCTTTACGTTTGAGGATGTGAGGGAGATTCCCAAACCTGAGCCATTCTTTTTAGGTGACAAATCTGAGGAACTGTCCCAGATTGAGGTGTCAGAGGAGGTTTTGGAACAAATTGATCAACTAAACAGTAATAAGTCACCAGGACCAGATGGCATTCACCCAAGAGTTCTGAAGGAATTCAAATGTGAAATTGCAGAACTACTAACTGTATTCTGTAACCTATCATTAAAATCAGCTTCTGACTGGAGGACAGCTAATGTGATGCCAATTTTTTAAAAAGGGCTACAGAGTTGATCCTGGCAATTACAGGCCAGTAAGCCTGACTTCAGTACCGGGCAAACTGGTTGAAACTATAGTAAAGAACAGAATTGTCAGACGCATAGATGAACAGAATTTGTTGGGGAAGAGTCGACATAGTTTTTGTAGAGGGAAAAGACAACTTTTGAGGCTTTCAGTATACATTATAAAGAGGTATACATTATAAAAAATTCACAAGCCCAATTTTTAAATATCCTTTGAAGGTCGCTTACAAAGAAAATAGAAATCCTGTCAAGTGATATTGCTAGCATAAATAACAATAGTTCAGTCTAGTTATGCAGTAACTCCAAGTGTGCTGAGAACAAAAATCTTTAACCTTTGCACATTAATGTATTGGAAGATTCCTATATCTACTGAGTTATACTTCCAGCATGCTTGTCAAAGGAGTTGTTCATCCCTTGACCACCATTGGGACATTACTACACTCTTAGCCCAGGTCTAAACTGGGGGGAGGGAGGGCGGGGATCGAACTAAGATGCGCAACTTCAGCTACGAGGATAGCGTAGCTGAAGTCGACATATCTTAGGTCGACTTACCTCGGCGTCCTCATGGCGGCGAGTCGACCGCTGCTGCTCCCCCGTTGACTCTGCTTCTGCCTCTCGCAGCGGTAGAGTTCCATAATCGATGGGGAGAGTGCTCGGGGATCGATTTATCGCGTCTAGACTAGATATTTCTAGATGCGATAAGTCGACCTGCGAGCGATAGATTGCTACTCGCCGAGCCCTTAGAAACCTTGAAATAGATCTGTTTAGTTTCATACAGTACTTTCTGAGAGCCTAGTACTTCAGCCCATATTGCATATGGCATTGCCTGTTTCAGTATGTACAGTAACTGCTGTACAAGTAGGAGGGGGAAAGAGTAGAGTGGGGGAGAATAGGATGTAGAACATGAGATCTAATTTCTATTGATACTCTTGCAGTCAAAAAAGAAAAGTGCACAATTGTAAAAAAACCGTTTATCTTCATACCATACATAGGCGCAGACTCCGTGGGTGGTCTGGGGCTGGAGCACCCATGGGGAAAAATTGGTGGGTGCTCAGCACCCACCGGCAGCCCCCCTGCGCCCAGCTCACCTCTCTGCCTTGGCCTCTCTGAGGGTCCGCCGGACGCCAAGCGGAAGCCGCTTTTCCTGGCTCCAGTTGGTCGGCGGCCGCACGCCTGGGGCGGTGCCTCAGGGGAGGGGTATGGGGAGGAGGCGGAGGGCCTGATATCTTGCAATATCAGTCACACTCCTTTGTAGTGATGCCTCCTTCCTATCATAGGACAGTATTCTATATAACTGCTATCTTGGGTATCTTTTTCTGCAACTTCAGTAACAGACTGTCAGAAAGCTTATTCACTGGCCAGTATTTGTTAATAGTCCCTAGTTATGATATCACTTTTCTTCAGTAGATCTCAAAGCATTTACCAAACTATGATGCATTAACCTGTGAGAAATAGACATCTATATGGCAAGATCCCTGACTGTCTTAAGAAACTGGCATTGCACACTTGCGTTCATCCCTTCTGATGGGATGAATGTGGTGGTGTGTGTAATCAGGGATTGGGAATTTGTGCATTTCTCCAGCAAACAGGCAGGTCAAACACTCTGGTCTGTCTTTGTTGCTGTGATTTGATGCGTCACCTTACCATATGTAAGTTATAAAAAGGAAGAGGACAAGAGCTGGTTTGCCCATGTGTGAAGGAAGAGGACCACTTTTTGGCACTTCTTAGTCACTTGTTAAACATAACACTGTCAAAGCTGATAGACTGACAGTTATTTGGCTTGCTTCCCTCCCCTTTTCCCAGTCTGTATGCAAAGGTTATGATCTCTTGTGGGCTTTCTTTTAAAGGCCTGTTCTGTTTTCCAAGAGGCAGATATAAGAATTTTATTAAGATAATGTTAAAAATAAAAACAATGGTACAGAGTTTAAGCGTAGAAGTTTCTGGTTATCAGGGAATAAGGTACAGATTATCAAGGGGAGCGAAGTTCGGTTTAGGATCGGATGACGTAAGAAATACATAATCTGCAAAATCCCCAATTGGGGGTAAAGGCTCAACGGGTCAAAGTACAGAGATTGAGATATGGGGGTAAGTTGTTCATATATAATGGCTATGTTCAGGTGTGGAGTAGAATGAGTGGGTATGATGATGAGGATGGATTTACCCTCATTTGGTGAGATTTAATGTTCAGTGAGTTTATGGTTCCAGTATTGGTCCTAATTCTTTCATACATTTAAAGGTCTGCCCCAAGAGATTGCAGGATCTTGGCCATAGTTTCTACTGCAATTAAGAGCAAGCCTACAAAGGCAAGCCACTGGGCAAATGTGATGACAGAAAAACACTGCTTTTTTCTTTGGTAAGGAAATGTGTCAGTATCTCATGAATGCGATATAATGTATTGGCTTTGTATTGAGGAAGAAGACTATAGTAAATTACTTCCCATAACTTAATTAAAACCAACTCTCCCCCCCCCCCCCCCCCCCAACACTTGTCAGGCCATCTCCTTCTGAAATCAATTCTGGGGACTTTTTTCTTGTCAAATTCTTACTACACTGGGATACAAGCGTAGTGGGTTTATGAAGCAAAAAGGAGGATTTTTCCTTCTAGAAACCTTTTCCCCCCCACTTATACCCAGTTGTGAAAAAGGAAAAGCCGGAGCAGATTAAAATAAAATGAGCACCTTTACATTTTCCACAGCTGTCAAAGTAGACCACTAGTTCCTCAGTGGCTGTGCATTTTGGCCTAGCGTAATATGACTTGTTAATGTTTTACTGTGCTAATCCTTTTTCAAAAGCAGCATTTCAGATTAAACAAAAGTGTGTATTGTAGCTAAAGCATAATTTCCTTTGGGTCACTGGTGATTGCCCCTCTAGCTATAGTTATCCCCCTTCTGTCACTTCAGCCTACCTACAGTATGCACGATAAGGTAACAGGTTTTAGCCAAGTTAGGTTTGCTGTCTAAAAATCTCAGTAAACTAGTCAACTTACTACATTTATATGGTTATGCATAATTTTAGCTGTATGACTTTCCTTGATTTCCCACCAGTCAATGTGAGGCATGGAGCTAAAACTCAATTCAATACTTCCAAAATATTTCCCTCAATGTTCTTTCTGTTGAATTTAGCATAATATGAACCCACTAACTCTTAATTATGGTGGGAGTATTTGTGCCAAGGATGACTGACTCTCCTTTCTCTTTCCTTCACCTCTCCTTCCTCAGTCATGCTGAAAATGAATTTGAGCATGCTTGTGAAGTGTTGTGCTTCTCCTTTTCACTCAGTTCTGTTCCCCGGTACTTGAACACTCCAAATCCAGTGATGAGGAGAATCCATAACAGAACATGATTATCTCAGACACTGTTACACTACAAGACAGAACTTTAGTTTAAATGAGACCTAACTGTGCCATGAACCATGGCACAGGCTTGCTCAAAATCATTCATACTCATTTGCATAATCGATTTTCAACACTGACATTGAGTCACATACGCTACCCCATTGAAATGGACCTTACTTGACTACAAATGCATGCACCATTCTGATGGTGTATATAGCTTGTCCGGGTGTTGGGAGAGAGTGTTACACCTCTTTCCTTTTAAAGGAAATATCACAGCTACATGTTGCACGTGCAGGAATTCACAGAACTTGTCTGTGAAGAAAAGGGCTGGGCCTGGCTGTGGTTAATACCCCAGCACACGTTAAAAAAGGATGTACATATAATCTTTAGCTATCTGGCTTATGGAACTAGTCTCACCTTGTGGGACAGAGAAAATACAGTTGAAGAAAACTTCTTGACCAGCTAAAACTTTGGCTTCTAAAAAGCCATCCCTTTTAATTTAGAAATGAGTTTGTTGGAAGCCTTTTGAACACATGGTTTAAAGCTCCGTGGGAAGATTTTTTTTTTTTTTTTTTTTCATTTCTACAGAACGTATTAACAAATGTAATGGAACTTCCAGGGCTGCTGTTTCCATACATGACTGAGACACGTCAGCCATAACAGTCACCCATGTACATCTCACTCATTTAACCAGAGTATTCTCCAGGTTAACTTCTAGTGACCAAGCAGCAAAATCAATTTCTCTTCTCTTCTTCTTCAGATATACCACAGTTGTATTTAGCTCCAAGTTTACCTTCCTGATATGATTTTCTCATGGCAGGCATTCATTGGAAACTTTACTGCTTTAACCCATCACTGTCTTCAGTGGTCAGTTCTTTGAAGCTGTTGACACCCTAAACTCTGTATTCATCCCCTGTGTAAAGTAGTGGTCTGGATTGAAGACTCAACTAGTGAATTGCCATAACATAGAGGTCTTTAACACTTTCTTAACCACCAAAATGTCTATAGATTTTTAACATCTAAGACAGCTGAGATACTTGATAGATATCTAATTTACAAGGAGGGGTACACAAGTATGCAAGAGCAGAGTTAAGGTTCTTGGGGATATTATTTTCCATACTTTCCAGTATTTTTCTGGTTTTTTTATTTTTTATTTTATTATCTGAATGTTGAATTCCTTGTTTTTCTGGCTTTTCAAAAATAGTAACACTAAGCACTCACGTAATGCTCCTTATCAAAGGGTCTTGAAGTGCTTAACACTTGCCTTCTAACTCTCCTAATCAGGTAGGTAAGCTTCCTCGTTTTACAAGTAGGAATTTTGGCGTTGAAAGGTTGTGCCTTGCATCGGAGGCAATGCAATCTAGCAGAGTAGGTACAGAACAAGGAGAAAGTAGAGCTGGCTGCTAATTCTGATTGTGACCAGACTTCTGAGGCTTTGAGACGGTCACTTAACCTCTCTGATTCTTACATTTTCCATCTTTAAAATGTGGATAATGCTTTTCTACTAGACAGATGACTTGTAAGGCGTCATTAATACATTCTGAGATCCTTGGGTGAAACAGGGTTGTCTGCCCCCTTTTACACCATGGGACCTGGGGCCGGTCAACCCTGTTCTGAGGCAGAGCCCTGTTAAGAACAGGTTGGGGCCTTGTCGTTTGTCTCACAAGCACTTGGTTCCTAATACAGGCTGAAAGGTCTTAGTTGCGGGAGGAAAGCTACAGGAAGCAGGTTGGCTCCTATGGCAGGCAGCAGAGCAGGGAACCTGTAGGGAATAGATGCAACTGCAGAAGACCTCAGGTTACCAGGGAAGGGACAATTGAAGTGCTGAATTTATGGTGTTTGGAAGAAATAAAGCAGAAACCCTGAGGCAAAGGGCTAGGGGTTTGGTGTCAACTTGTTCCTGAGCTGGGGAGACAAGCCAGTAGCCTACAATACTGTAGAATGCAAAATGTTAAGCCAACATACTGGAAACAGATTTTGGGAGTTTCTGGTGCTCTGCCCTTCTCAATCTGCTAGACCCAATTTTTCTTGTACTTTTGCCTTCTCATAACCAGTCCAAAGCTTCCAATGTCCAATGCATAGCCTGTGGACTTTGTCTGCACTGTATTATTCATGTAGCTTTTTCTGGTAGCATCCACAATCTGTCGTACAAGCCTAAAATAAGGCACATTCAGTGCCAGTATGAGCTTCGAGTATAAAAAAAGACAGAGAATAAAGGAAAAGGATACATCATGTGTGTGAGGTGAAGATTGCACACAATAAAACAATGTGACCTAATGAACTAAAATTGTGACTTACCCAGTTGTTTCTTAGGGCTAGTCTACACTGGCAACGTTAAAGCGCAGCGCTCTAAAAAACCCACCTCCACGAAGGGTGTAGCTCCCAGCGCTAGGAGCGCTGGTGTGCGTTCTACACTGGTGCTTTACAGCACTGAAACTGGCTGTGCTCAGGGGGGTGTTTTTCACATCCCTGAGCGAGAAAGTCGCAGCGCTGTAAAGTGCCAGTGTAGACTAGCCCTTAGTCAGCCACTAGCAGCCAGCTAGATTCTTGCAGCTTTTGATAGGAGTGGGCCTTCAATATGTCTGTCTCACTTTAGGAGTTTTGAAGTTTATATGTTGACTGGGTAAAGTAGCAAATTTATTACTAGACACCTTTCTCATTGCATATTACAAAGGAATGTTTTAAGAAAATGTCAATTGGGGATTTGAATGTAAAGAAAATAGTGGTTTTGTGGACCAGGAAGGGCATTCCGTACTTAGGGGGAGGCATGGAAGAAGGCACGGTGATAACTGTTGAAATGGATGAACAGTGTCAAGATTGGCATCAAGGCTGGGAAATATGGGGAAACATGGAAAGATCTAAAGATTAGATTATTAGGAAAGGGCAGAATTGTGCAGGGTGTTTGAAGGAGAGGACTAGAGAGTCTGCACTTGGTAAAGTGGAAATAAGCAGGTTTAAAACCTGTGAGGTCAGATCAGATTGATAGGTAATGAAATTTTTGGTAGCTGTCTTATATGGACTGTCAAAGCTGCCAGTTTTTGAAGACTACCAAATATGTTTTGGTGTCTTGATTTGAAGTTGTATCTCAGGTAGTTAGAGGGGAAGGATAGCTCAGTGGTTTGAGCATTGGCCTACTAAACCCAGGGTTGTGAGTTCAGTCCTGCAGGGGGCCATTTAGGGATCTGGGGCAAAAATCTGTCGGGACAGTACTTGGTCCTGCTAGTGAAGGCAGGGGACTGGACTTGATGACCTTTCAAGGTCCTTCCAGTTCTAGGAGATTGGCATATCTCCATTTAAAAAAAAATAAATAAAAAAAAAATCATGAAACCAAAATGTCAATAGTGTATCTTGCGCTGTCCCCATGTATACTCAATTTTTCCATATTAAAGGTAAATGCAGTAATCCCTTCCTAAATAAATCTCATTTAACATGGTATTCTAACCTGATTAAGAAATATAATTTGGAAATGGCATTTCTAGTTTTTTTTTTCACTTTTTTTATACAGTCTTTATGATCATTTAGTGGGATGGCTGCATTATATTGTTGCAATAATTAAGCTCTGCAATTTTATCATTAGATGTGAAATAGCCACTTGCCACTCTTCAGTGTTTCTGTATATGAGATGATTTATTATATTATTCTGGCAAACTCAGTCTTGCATGCATTACATTCAATGCATGCATCTTTTTAAAGTTTCTTTTTATTGCAAGTGGGTCAATCTGGAAAAAAAAAACACACGTTGTTCATAATTCCTAGTTAGTTATATAGTTGGCTAACTTTCTGCCATTCAAGTATCTCCCTAAACCCTTAGAGGCCTTTTTGGCCTGCTCATAATATTTTGTATGAGGGTTTTTGGTATTAACTTGACCTAATTATTAACTTCCTAATTTAGATTTATTTTGCTTTAACTAATTCTCAATTTTATACTGCAGATCCAGTATTGTACTACTGTCTCCAATTACATGACCATATTGTTGCCTTTTAAAAGCTTGTTCAGTGGTCAGTCTTTTCTATTACAATAGACATCCAGCCTTCCTCTAGCTGAGAACCCTGTAGAAGATTTGCCAGGAGTCTGAGGGTCCTACTTCATGTGCATAAAGCAGAAGACACTTGCTATCCTTTTTTAGTACAAAGTATGGCTAGTGGAGACTATGGTTTTTAACCTCCAGTACTCCATATTTCGGGCAGGTAGTTCTCAAACTTTCTCCCCACAACCACCACCACCATAAGCCCAAACCTGCCAACTGGTGACACCACATGAACAATTATAATTACTACTCTTTCCATTTCACTGCATTTTCAATGCTGGCATCATAATCTTACTAAGCTTTCCCAAGAGCTAGCATTTATATAGTGCTGTAAAGTTCCAAATCTTGACAAACAGTTAAGACATGAGCATATAGTTTCAATTGAGAAACAATTTGTATGGGGAAACAGTAATATCTTCCACCCCAATATATTCCAGTGAGTCTCTGAGAATGAGGGATGAGTGTTCTTGTAGGGATGTTTTTTTCAGTATGTACCTGGAGAATTCTTCTGTTTGTTTTTAGAACTGTCATAGGTGGTAGGTGATTGGGAACAGCTAGTGGGAAGCGGCAGCGAGGCTCACAGCAAGAGCTCTCCGCCTGCCCCGCTTCAGGGCTGACACCCTGAGCTATGAGCCCCCACCTGCTCCGGGGCTGACAGCTCCAGCTGTGAGCCTGCACTGGGCTCAGTTTCACAGCAGGGAGGCTACCAGTAGTGAAACTGACATTCTTGTCAGTTTCACAGCTGCTATTATTTCACATTTGGTCTCCAGTTTCTGCCTGTCAGCTCTAGAGCTGTGAGCTCTGCAAGATAGCTCAGGCTGTCATCCCTGGTGTAAGGGGGAGGAGCCTCCAGCTGTGAGACATCCTCTCCCCCGCCGCCCGCACGGGCTGACAGCAGAGCTGGAGCCAAAATGTGAAATAATAACAGCTGTGAAACTGACAAGAACTTCAGTTTCACTGCTGGTAGGCTCCCTGCTGTGAAATTGAGCCCTGTATGGGCTCACAGGTCAGGCTGTTAGTGTGGGAACTGGGGTGGGAGGTTCACAGTTGACAGCTCAGGTTGTTGGGGTAGGGGGCCCTAGCTATGAGAGGCATCCACCTGTCAGCTGTGGGGGGCAGCTCTGAACCTACAACTAAGGCTGTCAGCTGCAGGGCTGTCTGGCTCCAGTTGTTAGTGTCCCACAGTGCCCCACTTCAATCGGTGGAAGTGCTCTTGGTGAGGATGCACACTGCCAACAGGAGCATAATGTGGATGTGAACCACTGTTTCAATTACTGCTTTACATTGACTTGATTTAAGTCGACTTAATTTTGTAGTGTAGACAAGCCCTGATTGACCTTCAGCTGTTGTGTAGTTCTCCAGGCAACCAGGTTGCTTGTCTAGGCTTTTTGGGCCTCCCTGGTTCCTGACTGCAAGCTGGACTCTGCTTTATGAACAGTGAATATAACAGTGAGTAGGGCAGGGGTGCTGAGAGCCATTGAAGCAAACTGTAAACCCTGTATGTGATGGAAACTAGTTTAAGCAGGGGGGTGCAGCAGCACCCCCATCGCCCCTAGTTCCAGCACTTATGGAGTAGGGCAACATTGAAACTCAACCTTGTGAGGAAAACTGGAGAGCAAGAGGCATCAGGAGGCAAACTGTCAGGCACCTGGCTACAGCAAAATAACACATTCCATGTGTGACAAATATTACTGTATGAGGTTGCATCTTTGGGGTGCATTGTTTTAAATGAATAGCTTATGTATGATTGTGTTTTTGAGCTGAATGCCTGGTCGAAAAGGGACCCTGGTGGCTCCGGTCAGTACTACTGACTGGGCCATTAAAAGTCCAGTCAGCAGCGCAGCGGTGCTAAGGCAGTGTCCCTGCCTGCCGTGGCTCCGCATGGCTCCCGGAAGCAGCGGCATGTCCCCACTCCAGCTCCTACGCATAGGTGCAGCCAGGGGGCTCCACATGCTGCCCCTGCCCCAAGCACCAGCGCTGCAGCTCCCATTGTTGGGGAACCATGGCCCATGGGAGCTGCAGGGGCAGCCCCTGAGGACAGGACAGCACACAGAGCCACCTGGCTGCAGCTCTGTATAGGAGCTGGAGAGGGGACATGCTACTGCTTCCGGGAGCTGCTTGAGGTAAGCGCCATCTGGAGCCTGCACCCTTGAACCCCCCCGTACTCCAACCCCTTCCCCAGCCCTGATCCCCCTCCCACCCTCTGAACCTCTCGATCCCAACCTGGAGCACCCTCCTGCACCCCCAGTTGGAGCCCTCACCCCCCCCCCCGTCCCCCTTGGTGCCCCTGCCCCAGCCCTGATCCCCCTCTTGCCCTCTGAACCTCTCGGTCCCAGCCCAGAGCCCCCTCCTGCAAACTGAACCCCTCATTTCTGGCCCCACCCCAGAACCCAAACCCATCAGCTCTACCCGGAGTCCTCCCCTTCCTCCTGCATCCCAACCTACTGCCTCAGCCTGGAGCCCGCTCCCGCATGCTGAACTCCTAATTTCTGGCCTCACCCAAGAGCCCCCACCCCCACTGGAGCCCGCACCCCAACCTCCTGAGCCAGCCCCGTGAAAATGAGTGAGGGAGGATGGGGAGAGTGAGCGACAGAGAGAGGGGTGGATGGAGTGAGCAGGAATGGGGCCTCAGAGGAGGGCCGGGACAGGTGGGCGGGGCAAGGGTGTTTGGTTTTGTGTGAGTTGAAAGTTGGCAACCCTAGCAGTTGTAGCCTTTGGAGAAAAGGTAAAGCACAGGCACTGGCCTGGTCAAGCAGTCTGACTGGCTGGAGGTATCCTAGTGTAAATCCAGGATGCTGTGCAGCATTAAAACTGCCTTTTGAGGGACTAAAATGCAGGTCTCTGCCCAAGAGGCATGAGGGCTGGGAGCTGGAAACCTTTAAGTTGGTGGCGTTGAGGGACCATGGAAAGGAATACAGGTGGAGTTACCCTGAAACTTTGATCTTGGGGTGCTGTAGAAGTAGAGATTCTGCTGCTGCAGAATTCCTTGATTGACATGAATGGGGAAACCCTCACCAGCAAGCGCTATCGTTTCAGGCCATCTGCAGACTCTCAGGAAACTGTTTCATGTTTTTTAGGTTGTGACCACAACCATAAGAGATGGTAGCACAATTCTGGGACAAGGGATGAAATCTGTAGTTGCAGAATCACTGAATACTTGGGTGGGCCTTCTTATAATGTGTATTTTCCAGACTTTTCCATAATCCTTTATTGGACAAAAGAGTACAACAAGATACACATTAAAAGACTACAGTAGCATTTGTATGTATAAAACTCTAGTTAAATATAGTGCTTGCTGTTTTCAGCAGGAATGTTAATTGGTTCAGTAGAATCCTGTAAGCAAATAATGCTGAAAATGGCCTTTAATTGATGATTAAATAGAAAATGTCAACTGCATTATAGTAGGCTTAAAGAAATAAGTCCCTTGTTCCAAATATGGGCCCTTTTTAACAATGAGGCAGGGTTACAATGGCTGCTGATACAATTCCTAATAAAGCATTCTCAAGAAAAAGATCTACCCACTAGGAGGCCCATTCTTGGATCAGTATTGGATAAATAAATGGAGAAGTCTTACAATGTCATCTTTTTCACATTCTTGCCAATGCGTCAGCTGACACTAGTGACATGATTGGAATTTATTTGGAAGATAAATATGTTTAACTGCCATGTACCACTAACTCGCTTAGATAACACTGAGAGTTTGGTATAAATTCTTAGCTAATGTTGATGCTATTTTGTACGTTGGTACAAAAGAGCTAATTCCTTGCAATGTGTCCTGCAGTATTTCATTGAAGGCATGTTTTGTTGCATCATCCCTAATATTTTTTAAACGTTATTTACTGGGTAGCCTGTAACTTAATGTCTTACATTAGTAGGTGGACTCAGCAGAAAACAAAATAGGAGCTTAAAGTTAGATATCTAAGCCATCTAAATAAGTTGCCTGACTTTCAGAAGTACAGAGCTCTCGCTGAAACAGAGTTCCTAAACTCTTGAAGGATGCTTGCAGAGCTGTTAGTATCCTTAAATCCTGCTGTTGCCCAAGATGTCAACGGGTGGATGTTAAAAGAAATATTATTGCAGGTATAATAAGCAGGAGATAGATGGGAGTAGGTGTAGATTCTATCTCCAGTGATACTTATTAGTAGGGCCCTACCAATTTCACGGCCGTGAAAAACATGTCATGGACCATAAAATAAGCCCTTCTCTGTGAAATCCGATGTCCCCTGGTTCCTAGGAGCGCCCCAGCAAAGGGGCTCTAGCTCCAGCTGGGCTGGGGAAGGACAGGACTTTACTTTATGCTGGTTAGGCCTCAACTGGAGTATTGTGTCCAGTTCTGGGCACCACATTTCAAGCAAGATGTGGAGAAATTGGAGAGGGTCCAGAGAAGAGCAACAAGAATGATTAAGGGTCTAGAGAACATGACCTACGAAGGAAGGCTGAAGGAATTGGGTTTGTTTAGTTTGGAAAAGAGAAGACTGAGAGGGGACAGGTACTAGTGCAGGTACTAATGCAGAGTACTAGGTACTCGTGCAGAGAGTGGAGTGAATGATGAATCTGAGGGAACAGAGCAGAAGGAGACTCCACTGATTGGAAGGCATGAGATGCACAGTCCTAGGGATGGGGGTTCCACGACCACCACTCCCAAGAGGAGGAGGAGGGTGGTGGTGGTCGGGGACTCTCTCCTCAGGGGGACTGAGTCATCTATCTGCCGCCCTGACCGGGAAAACCGAGAGGTGTGCTGCTTGCCAGGGGCTAGTATTCGTGATGTGACGGAGAGACTGCCGAGACTCATCAAGCCCTCAGATCGCTACCCCTTCCTGCTTCTCCACGTGGGCACCAATGATACTGCCAAGAATGACCTTGAGCATATTACTGCAGACTACGTGGCTCTGGGAAGAAGGATAAAGGCGTTTGAGGCGCAAGTGGTGTTCTCGTCCATTCTCCCTGTGGCAGGAAAAGGCCGGGGTAGAGACCGTCGAATCGTGGAAGTCAACGAATGGCTACGCAGATGGTGTCGGAGAGAAGGGTTTGGATTCTTTGACCATGGGATGGTGTTCCAAGAAGGAGTGCTAGGCAGAGACAGGCTCCACCTGACGAAGAGAGGGAAGAGCATCTTTGGAAGCAGGCTGGCCAACCTAGTGAGGAGGGCTTTAAACTAGGTTCACCGGGGGAAGGAGACCAAAGCCCCGAGGTAAGTGGGGAAGTGGGATACCGGGAGGAAGCACAAGTAGGTGAGTGCAAGAGGGGAGGGCTCCTGCCCCATACTGGGACAGCAGGACAATCAGTGAGTTATCTTAAATGCCTATACACAAATGCAAGAAGCCTGGGGAACAAGCAGGGAGAACTGGAAGTCCTGGCACAGTCAAGGAATTATGATGTAATTGGAATAACAGAGACTTGGTGGGATAACTCACACGATTGGAGTACTGTCATGGATGGATATAAACTGTTCAGGAAGGATAGGCAGGGCAGAAAAGGTGGGGGAGTTGCGTTGTATGTAAGAGAGCAGTATGACTGCTCAGAGCTCCAGTATGAAACTGCAGAAAAACCTGAGAGTCTCTGGATTAAATGTAGAAGTGTGAGCAACAAGGGTAATGTCGTGGTGGGAGTCTGCTACAGACCACCAGACCAGGGGGATGAGGTGGATGAGGCTTTCTTCCAGCAACTAACAGAAGTTACTAGATCACAGGCCCTGGTTCTCATGGGTGACTTTAATCACCCCGATCCTGACACAAGGAAGAAAGGAGAACAGTAGAATACAGAGCCTGGACTTCAGAAAAGCAGACTTTGACTCCCTCAGGGAACTGATGGGCAAGGTCCCCTGGGAGAATAACATGAGGGGGAAAGGAGTCGAGGAAAGCTGGCTGTATTTTAAAGAATCCTTATTGAGGTTGCAGGAACAAACCATCCCGATGTGTAGAAAGAAAAGTAAATATGGCAGGCGACCAGCTTGGCTTAACAGTGAAATCCTTGCTCGTCTTAAACACAAAAAAGCAGCTTACAAGAAGTGGAAGATTGGACAAATGACCAGGGAGGAGTATAAAAATATTGTTCAGGCATGCAGGAGTGAAATTAGGAAGGCCAAATCACACTTGGAGTTGCAGCTAGCCGGAGATGTTAGGAGTAACAAGAAGGGTTTCTTCAGGTATGTGAGCAACAAGAAGAAAGTCAAGGAAAGTGTGGGCCCCTTGCTGAATGAGGGAGGGAAGCTAGTGACAGAGGATGTGGAGAAAGCTAGTGTACTCAATCCTTTTTTTGCCTCTGTCTTCACAGACAAGGTCCGCTCCCAGGCGGCTGCACTCCGAAGCACGGTATGGGGAGGAGGTGACCAGCCCTCTGTGGAGAAAGAAGTAGTTCGGGACTATTTAGAAAAGCTGGACGAACACAAGTCCATGGGGCCGGATGCACTGCATCCGAGGGTGCTAAAGGAGTTGGCCGATGTGATTGCAGAGCCATTGGCCATTATCTTTGACAAATCATGGCAATTGGGGGAGGTCCCGGATGACTGGAAAAAAGCTAACGTAGTGCCCATCTTTAAAAAAGGGAAGAAGGAAGATCTGGGGAACTCCAGGCCAGTCAGTCTCACCTCAATCCCTGGAAAAATCATGGATCAGGTCCTCAAGGAATCAATTTTGAAGCACTTTGAGGAGAGGAAAGTGATCAGGAACAGTCAGCATGGATTCACCAAGGGCAAGTCATGCCTGACTAACCTAATTGCCTTCTATGATGAGATAACTGGCTCTGTGGATGAGGGGAAAGCAGTGGATGTGCATTTCTTGACTTTAGCAAAGCTTTTGATACAGTCTCCCACAGTGTTCTTGCCAGCAAGTTAAAGAAGTATGGGCTGGATGAATGGACAGTAAGGTGGATAGAAAACTGGCTGGATGGTCGTGCTCAACGGGTAGTGATCAATGGCTCCATGTCTAGTTGGCAGCCGGTATCAAGTGGAGTGCCCCAAGGGTCGGTGCTGGGGCCGGTTTTGTTCAATATCTTCATCAACGACCTGGAGGATGGTGTGGACTGCACCCTTAGCAAGTTTGCAGATGACACTAAACTGGGAGGAGTGGTTGATACACTGGAGGGTAGGGACAGGATACAGAGGGACCTAGACAAATTAGAGGATTGGGCCAAAAGAAATCTGATGAGGTTCAACAAGGACAAGTGCAGAGTCCTGCACTTAGGACGGAAGAATCCCATGCACTGCTACAGACTAGGGACCGAATGGCTGGGCAGCAGTTCTGCAGAAAAGGACCTAGGGGTTACAGTGGACGAAAAGCTGAATATGAGTCAACAGTGTGCCCTTGTTGCCAAGAAGGCTAACGGCATTTTGGGCTGTATAAGTAGGGGCATTTCCAGCAGATCGAGGGACGTGATTATTCCCCTCTATTCGGCACTGGTGAGGCCTCATTTGGAGTACTGTGTCCAGTTTTGGGCCCCACACTACAAGAAGGATGTGGATAAATTGGAAAGAGTCCAACGGAGGGCAACAAAAATGATTAGGGGGCTGGAGCACATGACTTATGAGGAGAGGCTGAGGGAACTGGGATTGTTTAGTCTGCAGAAGAGAAGAGTGAGGGGGGATTTGATAGCTGCTTTCAACTACCTGAAAGGGGGTTCCAAAGAGGATGGATCTAGATTGTTCTCAGTGGTAGAAGATGACAGAACAAGGAGTAATGGTCTCAAGTTGCAGAGGGGGAGGTTTAGGTTGGATATTAGGAAAAACTTTTTCACTAGTAGGGTGGGATGGGTTACCTAGGGAGGTGGTGGAATCTCCTTCCTTAGAGGTTTTTAAGGTCAAGCTTGACAAAGCCCTGGCTGGGATGATCTAGTTGGGGTTGGTCCTGCTTTGAGCAGGGGGTTGGACTAGATGACCTCCCGAGGTCCCTTCCAACCCTGAGATTCTATGATTCTATGATATGATAGCAGTCTTCCGGTATCTAAAAGGGTGTCATAAGGAGGAGGGAGAAAACTTGTTCATCTTAGCCTCTGAGGATATAACAAGAAGCAATGGGCTTAAACTGCAGGGGGGGAGGTTTAGGTTGGACATTAGGAAAAAGTTCCTAACTGTCAGGGTGGTTAAACACTGGAATAAACTGCCCAGGGAGGTTGTGGAATCTCCATCTCTGGAGATATTTAAGAGTAGGTTAGATAAATGTCTATCAGGGATGGTCTAGACAGTATTTGGTCCTGCCATGAGGGCAGGGGGCTGGACTCTATGACCTCTCGAGGTCCCTTCGAGCCCTAGAATCTATGAATCCCCCTGCACAGCTGCTGGTGGGGGAGAGACCAGACTCCCCTCCGGGTGGCTCCCCCTGCAGCAAGACACTCTGGGACTGTGCAGTAACCCCAGAGGTACCTGCAGCTGGAGGAGGCTTGTGGAGTTGATTCCGATCTTCCCTGTGCTGCTGGGAGCACCCCAGCTAAGGGGGCTGCTTGTCGGGGCAGGACAGGACTTGCTTTTCCCCTGCAGGGCTGCTCTTGGTCCCGGCTGCAGATAGCTCCATACCCCTTCCTCCCTACTCTGTTCAGTTGTGAAGGCAACAGAGAAGTGAGAGTGGCAATCCCATGACCCCCCCCTAACAGATGTGACACCCCCCCCCCCCCAACAATCCCTTTTTGGGTTGGGACCTCCACGGTTACAACACTCGTGAAAGTTCAGATTTAAACATCTGAAAATGTGAAATTTACCAATTTTCAAATCCCATGCTCGTGAAATTGACCATAATGGACCCTGAATTTGGTAGGGCCCTACCTATTAGTGTATAAAAAACCTTAATGAATTTGTCAGACAAACGTATTAAAGTAGCTAAGCGTGTTTTGTCGTTATATTCTACTTAATGAGGTAAAATAAACACAGAGGAGGGGAGCCTGAAAATTCAGTTATGGAAAAAGTTAATCAAATGTGGAAACACAGACCTCCAGGTATCTTTAACTTAACTCTGTCACCCTTATCACTATTTTGTCCAGTGAAATTCGATATGTCCATCGATTGCATTCTCAAAACCAGCTAATTAAAAAGTCCTGTCAATTTGTCTATTAATGTGAAGCCCTAATTGAAAATGTGTTTAAGTAGCCTGCCCCTGTAGGAGTTAACTATCTGAAAACATGAAGGTGATATCCCCAGTGTAGTGGAGGTTATTGGAAGTTTTAAGTGGTAACCAAGCAGAAAAGAATAACATCCATATTTAACCCATTAAAACATAAGTACAGTATTTGAGTCTTAAATGCTGTATATTGGAGAATGGAGGTAAAGTTGTGTGGGGCACCTTCACGGGTGCCAAAAAGTTTTTTCCTTAAATAAAATGTCTATTAATGGCTTTAGAAAAACAAGCAAAGCCCTTCAATGTTCTCCAACTTTTTCCTCCAAGTAACGTCTCTGTGCATTTACATCTCCACTTTTAATAAAATTCTTGTCTGAAAATTTGAAAAATGCCAACAGTTTGTAAACTCTTTAGCACATTTTTTTTGGAAGCTTGAGTAGTTACTCTCCTAGCCTGCAGAAGTTCAGACCATATTGTTGAAGCAATCACTATTTTTTATTTCCTTTTCGTGTGAATGAGTTCTTGTTTGTGGTGGTTTTTGTTTGTTCATTTATTTGTAGTTTCAAAAACCCTTCATTTTTGACCACCTCTGGCTGTCTTATCTTGTGCAGTTTTCCCATTGCCTCTTAAGTTTCCTTGTCCCTTCACCTGCCCATGCATTGACTGTAGCACAACCACACATACAAGAGTTAATATTATCATTCTATGGCATGCTCTTTACATTTAAATAGGAACTCCTTGATTTTCATTTCCATGTGAGTTACTGTTCCCTTATTTGAGGTCAGAATAATCTTGGATAGAAGGGTTTGACACATCTCAACTTTTGTGACATCGTCGTGACTTAGCTGGCAGTTCAGTAGAGAAGCACTGATGAGACATGAGCTTAATGACCTCTTTTCTTTGTGCAGTGGCTCCCATAGTTTGTAAAACACTTGCTAACGTGTCCCCAAGGTAGTCAGTAACATGTTGTTTTGTCGTGCACAGTAAGTGGGTTTGGGACTGACCTTGAGGCTTCAGTTTTCTAGGCATATTAGGAAGGGAGTATGTATCCTTTATTCCTGTTTCCAGGTATCTATCTCTCTATCTTTAAGTTTATGCTGAAACCTTTGCTTTAGTTTTTTCTGTCATGATTCAGGAATAGCTGCACTTTTTAATCCCTCCGTGGTCTCTCCAAGTGCACCTTCACAAGTGATGGACCCTGCACCTTTGCCCCCCTTAGAGTGGAATCCTGTGATTTTTTTTTTCCCACTCTTGTACCAGGCTCAGGGCTACAGTACCCTGTGTACCACTCATAATTACTCAGCTGGTCGACTGTGTTCCGCTACCTGCAAGTCTTCCCTTCATGTGGTGTGACCAGTAGTGAATACAATGATCTGAAATAGCCTTTTCAAAACAAAATATTGTTTAATCACAATAGTAGGTACAAAGCATGAGAAGGGGTTTTAAACAAAATAAATGATCTACCTGTACGTCCCTTACCTGTAGACCTAGTTTATTTCAGACATCCCAAACTTTGGGAATTGAGTTTCTGTCAGCACTCCTACAGGTTCTGCCTCACTTTTTCCTGGTCTTCAGCAGCTGGGTTTTCATCTACCCCAAAGTTCCTTGTTCCACTTTCCATTGGATTTTCCCCAACCTGTGGTTACCAGCAAGACTGTTGAATTCAGCATGGTCAGAGGAAAAACTTCAAGGCAATGGACACAAGCATTGTCTTCTAAGTATCAGTAGTTAGGCTGTATGAACCTAAGGTTGCCTTTCCTGCCTATGTGCTGCTAACATCTGCTTGGATTAACCTCTTGTAATCCTATAGTACATACTAACAGATGGACATATATTATTCATAAATTATTACTGACAGCTCCCATGTCCTTTGCATCCCCAAATAGCATTTTTCTCATGTTAATGCAGTTATCTTATTGTAGCTAATGGTGTGACTAGCTTTTAATCTATAAACTTGATTTTGATTTTTAACTCTGCTGCATTCTACTGATCTTAAAACTTCTAATGTCAGAGAAGAATCTTCTTTTTGAAAGTGTAAGGTAGTTCAGCCAAATTATTGATCCAATATGTAGCCAAGTCATTCATCCAAGGGTTTGGAAATTAGGCTTTCACTTCTCTAAAATAGAGGTAACATGCTTTCATGTTGTCTCAGTGATTTCCATATCAAAGGTGCTTAGTATACAGGTAATCATTTTATCTACCAGCACTGCAAACTCAGTGCGATCTCTGAGAGTCAAGCTAGGTTCTTTCCTTCTCACTATCTTCTCCAGGAATAAAGATCCTTCAGACTGAATTAAGCCCTTGTTACACCTGTACACTGTCCTCTGTGATGCTGCACAAGTTGTAACTGGAACGTAATAAATTAGAAAGTAGAGAGATTCTAAGCCTGCTCTGTTATGGCATCATACAGTGACGGTAAAGGAGCTGCAAGTGGTCATGACAGAATTTTTCACCCAGTGTTCAGGGGCTGTTCTCTAGAAACTGTAAATAAACCAAGGAATCCCGAGTTCCAACATTATTCTGGTGTCAACAAATAGCTGTGAAACCCACTGGCGAAGTGTCCTAATTTCCCCCCACTCTTTAATGGCTGGTCCTCACAAAGGATAACAGCTTGCTGCAGCTAGTATTTACTCAAGTAGCACAAGTAATGGTCTGTGCTATGGATCTAAAAGCTGCAATCCTGCTGATGACATGTGGGAGTCTGTGGTTCCACATGATGGAATTTGTCTGCTTTTTAAAAAGCATAAGCAATTTATATACAAGAAACTAAAAATGTTAAGGCTGCAAAATCAAGCACTCAGAAGCAAGGAAATGCCAGAATTAAAGTTGCTCTTACAACATAGTTTTTCTTGTGTGTATGCATTATGGATGGTATGGAGGTGGTAGCAACCTGCATAGAAGTTCACTGATGCTTTCCATTATAAAGAATTATTGGGAGCTTTTCATTTAAGAGGCTCTTAACTCCATTGCATTGTTTGTAGCACACCTTTGATAGCTGGGAAAATGCCCTTGGGCAAGGCCTCTTCATCAGTTCAGTTCTGTTCAGTTTATGCTGAGATGTGGCCTGTCAAAAATCTTTCCCTTCTCTTGCTTGTGTTCCACAGGAGGGGTTGGCAGTCTACCAAAACAATAATGAAACACGGATGTTCTAAGGCAGGGTTCATGCTGCTGTCAAAGCATCCTCATGACACCACTAGGAATTGCCAGAGCAGCTTGGGGAAGTGGGAGAAAAGAGGGAGAGGGCTGGGTTCCCCATGCCCCCCTCTTAAGAGCATTACCTGATGTGGGAACCAGGCCAAGCTAACACTGCCTCCTGGGGACCCAGCACCTGACTCCAGCATCCCATTCTGCATAGGGTTACCACCTTAGAAACACAATAAAAATGGCACCTCTCCATCCCCACCAGGCAAGCCCACCATGACCCCAACTGTAAGGCAACTCCGCAACCCTCCCCTTCAACAGCCACTTAAAGTATCTAGAGAGATTGAGAACACCATTGCTAACAAACAGGTGTTTGTTTTATCAGCACATTTTGCCAGCTACTCTTTGTAGACTGTGCAGTTTCTATGCAAGCTTTTATTCAGGGCTGTAGTAGGATCACTCGCACCCTCGCTGTGATCTTCCATTATTTAATATGCCTCATGTGTCTCCTCACTCTTGTGTGACTCAAACCCTCTCACACATGTATGTTGGTGGGCAGACAGCTGCTGTATTTTCAGCAGTTTTGATCTATTGTTGCTTAAACTGCGGAAATGGGAACACTGTAGCAGCATTAGCTGGACACAGAAACTTTTAACATTAGGTATCCCAGTGTATTGTGATGATAATGCAAATCGTTAAACCCAGGTAAAACAAACCTGGCAAATTAAATTATTTTTAAGGCAACTGGCAAATCCATTAAAAAACCCTGGCCAGGCTGGTCAAATACCAGCCAGGTGGTAACCCTAATTCTGCACTTTCCATGGGATAACATGGGGCTGAAGCTACCTCCTCTTTCATGGGGGAGAAGAGAGACCGCTGTGTGAGCTGGGCCAGGCTCCGCACAACCATCCTTAAGACCTAGTCAGTGCACGGTCCTAGTGATTCATCTCCATTTTTTTTTCCTGCCAAGAGCTTCTCCAGTATGTGCCAGGTTTGGACCTAGCCTCTCTGACCACACCTAAACCCAGCTTCTGGACCTAACAGTGCACACCCCTTCTAGATAACTGCCTTCTCTTTCTCTCAGCTAATGTTCTTAGTCCTGTAGCTCAAGTGGTAGAATGCAGTGCTCAAGGTTCAGGGTTAAAACTCTGATGTATTGTGTCTGTGTGTCATTTTAAATTTGCACAGAATGGAATTTTTTTTAACCTTTTTTCCTTACCAATACCTAGAAAACTACGTTTAAAAAATGTTTAAAAGGTTGCCAAGTTCTTGCAAATTAGGAAATGCCAGATTTATCATTGCTTGCTCAACCTTAATTCAATATTTGTGTATTATGATACAGGTTTTAACTGCATGATTGCAAACTATTTGTCCTCACAGACTCCTGCACCATCTAGTGCACAGTATGGACATATGGGGGGCAGAAATAAAGTTGTGTGAGCAGTTGTACATTTTGTCATTTTCTAACTTTTGAGGGCTTGATTATGCAGCCTAATCCCTTCTTCTAATGAATGTAGTAATACAGGTAGCTTAGCCTGGAGATGAAATGTCTTTAGTGCAAGGACCATCACTCAGATGACTTGATTGTTATTTCTGAGGTTTTAAATAAATATAACTTAAGAAGAGGGAAAAAACAAACTTTTTGGAGGAGTATTTTGGCTTCTAATACTGACTATCATGTCAGTAATGTGTTCTTTTAATCTTTTCACCTGGATTGATCGGACTTCAGCTGTTGTTAAGACTGCGCCGATCACAACATGTCTGCCATTCTTCTCGCACTCTTGCCTTTCTTCTCCACGTTGGTCTGAAACGTTTAATGATGTCGTCTTCCCATCTTCTTGGAGGCCGACCGGGGGGTCTTTTCTGTTCTCACGGGTACCACTCAGCAATGATTGCGGTCCACCTGTTATCCGTGAGCCGTGCTGTGTGGCCCGCCCATCGCATCTTATTATGTCTGCTTTCCACGACAATATCTTTCACACCACTGCGTTCTCAGATTTCATTTGGTATACGATCCAGAAGGGAGATTCCCAACATAGCTCGTTCCATTGCCCTTTCACCTACCAACAGCCGTTGCTCTTCTCTCTTCGTCAGTGCCCACGTTTCACTGCCATACAGCATGGCTGGCAGCACTGCTGAATTGAAAATATTTTTACGTGTGGTCTTGTCAATTTTTCCTTTGAGGACGTCCTTGATGGAATTAAACGCACACCATCCTGCCCGAATCCTTCGCGAGAGTTCTCCGTTCAGGTCTTGGCGCATATTAACTTCTTGGCCCAAATATATGTACTGTTCCACTTCTTCGATGTCTTCTCCTGTTACCGTTATTCGGGCTTTTCGTAAGACGTCTGATCGCATATATTTCGTTTTGCAGCGTTTCATTTTCAGGCTGATCTGACTACTTTTCTTGTCGAGTCTTTGTAGCATGTTCTGCAGTTGGTTGGTGCTTTCGGCAATTAGTACAATGTCATCTGCAAATCTGAGATGAGATAATCTCTCTCCATTTATGTTGACACCACTCCTCCAATTGATCTTGTTCATAACCATTTCGAGGCTGGCGGTGAATAGTTTCGGTGAAATTGTATCTCCTTGCTTTACGCCTTTCTCGATTGGGATGCGGAGGGAAGTTTCAAGGAGAGTAATGTCTGTTGTACATCCAGTATTTGCTTCCTTCAACAAACTAATGTACTGTGTGTTAATGCCCTGCTCTGCGAGCGCCTTTAATATTGCGTTAAACTCAACGCTATCTAAGGCCTTTTCATAGTCGACAAAAGTAATGCACAGCGGGAGTTTGTATTGCCTCGCTCTTTCTAGGAGCTGGCTAAGGGTAAATATATGGTCGATTGTACTGAAATTTCTTCGAAACCCTGCCTGCTCTCTCGGCTGTTGTTCATCCAGACTCTGCGAAAGTCGATTCGTTATCACCTTTGTGGAGAGAGCAGGCATATAGGGCGGTAGTTCTTAAGATTTTCTCGATCACCCTTCTTGTGCAGCAAGATGGTATTCGACTCCTTCCAGCTTGATGGTATTTTTCCTTCTTCAAGATATCGACTGAATCTTAAAGCGAGGGCCTTCCAAAGTTTTTCGCCTCCTGCATAAACCATTTCTGACATTATTCCATCTTTGCCTGGAGCTTTTCCCTTCTTCATCTGGTGTAGTGTGCTTCGGACTTCGCTGACGATTACTGGGGGGACGCGTTCTGATTCTTCGAGGGTTTGAGGGGGACGTTGATTCTTGATTTGAACAGTTCTGTATAGAAGTCCTTGCAGACCTCCTCCATCCCTGCTCTGTGGATTACTCTCTCTCCATCCTTGTTCTTCAATGCTGTTACGCTCAATCTATACTGCATCAGTTCCCGCTTGCATGTCCTGAGGCTCTTGCGTGATTCAGCTGTTTTAAGGAGCTTTTCTTTCCGGAAGTTCTCGAAGTCATCCTTCAGTTTTCGCCGTATAAACTTGCCCAGAATGGAGTACTCGAGGTTGTTATCCGAGCTCCTTTTCATGTTTCTCCGCTTCTCCAACAAGCTTTTCGTTTCAATTGAGATTCTTCCCTTCGCCTTCTTCAGCTTTTTAATTTCCGCTGCTTTTATGCAACATCTCAACTTGTCAGCAAAGATACTATAGTCCTTATCACACTTTTCCATCTGGCTCCAGTCAAACCCAGAAATCGCTTTTTTCAGCTTTGCTTCATCGAATGTCTTCGGCTGCTGTTTCCTGTTTGCCATCTGTAACGCCTTCTTTTCCACCGCTTCGTCGAAAATCAACTTCGCTCTAAGCAGGCGATGGTCACTGCCGGTGTTGAATGGCTGCACCACAGAGACGTCTTGAACGATGCGCCTTTTATTGACTAAAATATAGTCAATTTCATTCTTACTCTTCGCGTTTGGTGTGATCCATGTCCACCTTCTTGAGATCTTCTTTTTGTACCAGGTGTTTGCCACGTACAGTTCTTTCATTTCTGCTATCGCTACCAGCCTCTCTCCTCTTTCATTCCTTTCGCTGCTGCAGTATCTCCCTATGAACTTTTTGCCAGCTTTCCCTCGCCCGACCTTGGCGTTGAAATCTCCCATCGTGACAGTGTAAGTGGACTTTTGCGCGAGAGCTCTTTCAAGCTCTCGGTAGAATTCTTCCACTTCTTCATCCTCACTTGCACTTGTGGGAGCGTAGGCCTGGATGACCTTGAGGGTAGCTTTTGACTCCATCTGAAGATGCAGCACACTGATACGTGATGATGATAGCTGGCATGATATGACTTTCGAAGGCCAATCTTTGACGATAAATCCAACTCCTCCAACATTTCTAGCGCCATCTCCCTTTCTGAGCCTCACAGCACTTCCATCCTTCCAGTTGACTTCCAACTCCTTCTTTCATCGGGTTTTGCAGACACCGAGAATATCGCATTTTATCCTTTTCTTCTCCTCCATCAGATGGTTTAAAGTTTCCTCCTTTGCCAGTGACCTACAATTGTAAGTACACACAGCGAGGATTGTCCTTTTCCATGTTGGCCTAGCACCTGACATTTTTAGCAACCTCTTGTTGCTCAATTTCCGCTCCGCCACTGTAGAACGTGCATTTACTCGTGTTGTTTTAGCCGTTAACTTCAAGCCATCCCGCTGGCTAGGTGGGCAGGCATGCGTACCTCCTCAAGCTTAGCTAGCCTTCAACCTCTAAGGAGAAGGAAAAGCACTCTTTCCTCTGAGAGAGCAACCCTCCTCCCTGGATTGGATAGTCCGACACCTTTGTAGCATGGTAAAACCTACCAGGGCATACGCCCCGCTACCATAGCTGTCAGACGGCCAGGGTCACCGCTGCACCACGTTGAGGCGCTGAGGTAGGATTTTGCTGAGGTAGGATTTTAATCTTTTACACACTTAAAATGTGATTCACTTGTAGTTCGTTTTAATTTATTAAAAATAAGAATAGTTGAATTTGCCAATTTGAGGATTTTGAGGGCAGGCCAAGGGGACTTCACTTTATTTTATAACCAGATTGGGAGATGTTTGTAAGTTTAACTGCATACACAAACATTTTACATATACGTATATAAAATTTGGATATTGGGAGCCCCACAATATCTGTATTCCAGGAACAAAAATCAGCTAGCTCATCTCTCCTGCAACTCCATTATCAAACAGTAATAGTGTTCTCTCTGTGCTTAAAATAAAAACATGGATAAATCAGAAGCATCCCATGTTAGTCAAGTTTCATTCAATGTTTTTCTCAAAGACTTGGAATTAAAATGATTCCCCTGAGAATTTAAATATTTTAGGTGTACAGACTTCTTACTAGTGTTCCTATATTATACTCCATCTCCCCTATTTTCCTACCTGCAACAAAAACAACAAAAGCCAAATGGTACGAACATACCCGTTCATTGGGGGAAGTAGTTAATTAACACAAACATCCTCCCCAGATTTTCATACCCGTATCTTTTATTACTTGTCAACATGTAGTATTGCCCTGAAATATATTGGAATGTGTCCATTACTGAATCCCATCCAGACCCTTCTTGGAAGTCCTTTGGATAACATATGATAAATCTTTATAAGGAATCTGCATACACATCATTAAAACTTTATCCTTGCACCCCAAATTGCTGGGTCAAATCCATTGGTAAACTCCTGCACATATGGTATAAAACTAAAACAACATAGAGGCATGGGCTTATCATACACTACCCTTCTACATAACTGGACTACTATGTTTCTTGCATGTTTTGTGAACAGTGATTTCAGTAACTGAAGATCCCAAAGATCTCAATAGCATTTGCATACCTTTTTTAAATTAATCACAATTGATTATCTCCAATTCCCAGACTGCTTGTATAAGAGTTTGACCCTGAAATCAGTAGTTAGAGAAATTTTAATGCTCCCAATATCCAAGCCATCTCCATAATCTGCTGGAACCTGTGATCAATATGGTACAATATTATCCTAATAAGTTGGAACAAAAATTTAAGGATGTAAATGCAATGGACAGTCTCGATCATCATTCTCAATGTCCAAAAATCTACAATTTGCTGCAAGTATTACTCCTGATGGAATTATGCACCAAAAAACTAAAAATTCTGCACCAAAAGTTAAAAATTCTGTGCACAATATTTAAAATTCTGCAAAGTTCTGGGTATTTTAGTTGCCAGAACAACACAGTAACACAACAACAATATAATCACACCATTTTCAATTATTTTAGTAATTTATTTCAAATTACTTGTCAGCAAATAATTAAAAATGATTGTTATTGTTGTTTGCTGTTACTGTGTTATTTGGACAAATAAAATATGTACACTTTTAAAACTTTCAATGTTTTGGTAGAGAATTCCTTCAAGAGTATCCATGTTCTTTGTGGCACAATCTGGGTGCGGGCAGCTTGGTGGGAGGTTCTGGGTGCAGGGGGAATGGGACTCTGCAGGGAAGTCCAGCTGAAGGTAGTTAAGGCTCAATGTGGGGGTGGGTCTGGGTGTGTGGGGCTCAGTGGAGGGCGGTGTCTGGGTGCTGGGGAAGTAGGGTGTGCTGGGATGGGGGTCAGGTCACAGCTGGTTGGGGCTCAGTGGGGTGGGAGTCCAGGTGGGTGGGCGCTTCTGATGGAGATGGGGAGGTGGAGCGGGGTATGGGTGTGGGGGGGTTTCTAATGCAGGGGAGACTTGGTGGGGGGGTTCGGGGGGGGGGGGTTTGGGGGCGGTCTGGCTGTACAGAGGGTGGGCAGATGGGGATCAGTTTCCCTCCCCCACAGTGACTCCTCCCCCTGTGGCTGGGGAGTGATGGGGCCAGGAAGTGTGTGTGTGGGAGGGGTCACTGTAGGGGGAGCTGCTCCCCTTGTCCGCACCCTGCCGAGCCTCATCCCCCCCCCCCCCCCCCCCCCTGCATCCGGAACCTCCACCCCACCAAGCCGAGCGTCCTGCACCCAGACCCCTCTGTCAAGCTCCCACCATGGTGTAGAGCTTACTGAAGCCCGGGGAATTTTCTGGGGGTTGATCTGGCCGAGCCCCGGCTGCTGCCTGCGGGGGAGGGGGAACTCCTTTTCTTTTTCCCCTCCACTAACGTCCCTGAGGCATCCCCAGACACTATTTCTCTTCCCCCCCCCCCTCCCCCCCGCGATGACTTACCTCTTCCCTAGCTGCCAGAACAGATGCGCCCATGCTGCTGGGGAGGGGTGAGTGAGCACTGATGCAGCTTCTCTTTGCTTCCCCACAGAAACCATTTTTCTGCAGGAAGCAAAGTGAATCTGTGGGAGAGGGATTCGGGGGTCGCATTGCTGCGCATGTGCAGTGGCGCAGAATTTCCCCAGAAGTAAAGTATGTGAAAATCCCACACTGTATTTTGCATCATCGTCACTACTCCCCTATTATAACTAACCATCTGGACATAACTGTGTCAGCACTGTCCACAAAGCCGTAATGCACGTGGGACTTCCTAATTAATGATTGTTTCCAAATTCAGCAAGTCTATTGTGCAAAGATACGAAATCAGCAGCAATTTATTTGGAATTCCTGATGAATATGGGAATATTCAACAGCTTTTTCCTAGTAGCTAAAAAGATGATGCCATCTGGTTTTCAATTTCACATCCCTCAGAAACCTGGGGAAAAAACTGGGTAGCTACTCTAAGCTTCTAAACCTAACAGTAAGGAAATGACTAAACACGTATTGTGTATTGGGGTTCATATTTGTATCTAGGATACAAGGACTTTCTGATATGGGTCCTAGAAAAATAAATTGTGGTCTTACTATGCCATGCTTCTCCTGGCAATTCAGTCTTGCTTAGTGTTCCATCTTTACAACTAAAGACTATTCACATTCAAAATTATCTTCAGTAAGTACTTGAGCAATGGAGGTGGATGCTGAATATTGTAATTGATAACCCTTTTTACTTAACATTTATAATTATGCCCCATACAGTTAACTAGTTACTGTGTTTATGCCTGGTTTTATGTAGTTGTTAATGTTAAGTTGGAGATGTATTAAGTAAAAATAAATTTTCTTTAAAAATGATTTTAACAGACTACACAAACAAATGTCTCCCTGCCCCCCCCCCCAAGAGTACTTAAATTGCAACCTTATTCTTTCTTTTTGTGTGTCTGTTCCACAAGTATGATGACTTATTACCACAAGCTCTGTGGATGGAGTAAGATTGCTGGTAGGCTGAACCTACTGGCTGAAAATGACAGAACTTTCTACCTTCTGCAGTAGTATTAGGGCTCCAGAGCTCCCTTCTTACCCCAGGGCTTCTGTGACAACTCACATTTCCTTTTTGCTTTTCCCCTTTGCTATTTCTAGGCTGTCATAAAGATACTGGGATGGAATGTATGGTATATGAGCCAATGTAACTTATTTCTCTAAGGATTTGGCTAAGTCTTTTCCAAACCCAAATGTCTGAGGAGAAACAGCTAAGCAAAGGCCCAAAGGGTGCTGAAATAGCAGTGCTTTCCCATTCCCTCATACATTTGGGGGAAGTTTCCAAGTCATGGTGGATGAGGGATGGAGACCAATCTCCATAGGTCTTGGATGGAGATGATCAGCCTGCCTTGTATTTTTGAGGCTTGCAAATTTCTGCGTCAGCCTCAAAGTTGAGTTGAAGTTTTTTTTAACTAAGCCATGTCAAATTAAAATGAACACAGCATATTATCTTTCACGTTAAGGATGTCTTAAGAATAGAATTCTGTAAAACACACTCTGGCAACCATTAGGTAACCTTCAAGGAGACTGAGTCGTCCCCCCCCGCCCCCCATGCTAGTTTCCCATTTTTACTTCAGCAGAATGGCCTGCTGCACCAGTGAAGATGGAAGTCTTGCATGCTGACATGAATAGTCTCCCTCAGTTTACACATCCCACTAAGAGATCAGGACTGCTATAATATATTCCCTTATGTCAAACATGTGTGGCCTTCATGCTCCTGGTAAATTGCTCATCTGTGTGTCAGAAGAGTGAAGTTGTGATACTTTCACTGAGTACTCCTACTGGGGAGCTAGTTAACCTACTACTAGTACAAGACTCCAAGGTCTGTTGCTTCTTGCTCTTTTTCTTATGACCAGCAACTTTTAATAAACATGATTCCCCATTGCACTACATGTGCATAACTTTACAAGCAAATGTAAATAGTTTTTTGAATATTTTTTGAAAATATTTTATTAACTTTCAGTTGAGAGTTTCCAAGATCAAGTTGCATATAACAAAACTGGTCCTGTGTGAAGTGGAGCATATCAAGACCAATAAAAACAAACTGTGTGATGAGAGAATGGACATCAGTCCAAATGGTTTAAACTTTGTTTTCCAAGACACTTCCTCTAACAATACTGTATTCCACAGCTCAATGAGCAATGATAATATGGAACACTAGGCCTGAAAAGTAGATCTCACTAGATCACGCAGAGGGAACAGCATGTAGCTAGGTTTCTGTGTGCCAAGTCAGTCACTTGTGGTGTGACATAACTTTTATAGGGACATTTTTAGCTACTATATATAAACAATTCAAATTATGCCTCAGGTCTTGATTTATCTTAGAAAAGTAATCAGTTTTTTGAAACAGACAACTGAACATGTAGTGACCTAAAAGCTGAAATTAGGTTTCAGAAATTAAAACGTGACCTAGGGGAATACAAATTCTTGAGAGATCTAGATGAAGACTTTTCAATAGAGTATGAGGCTGTTGGTTTTAACTCGTGTCATGGTTTCCATGCTTACTTGAGGAAAGCTTCATGGCTTGTCTCATAACAGTACTCTGCACTGCAGAAATATGCAAATCAGTGTCTTTTGCACAGCAGGTAGCTCAGTGTTGAGCTGCTGAGCTTTGTCACTAGAATTGATTTACTCCATTTTGCAAAATTAAGTTGCTCGGGGAGGAAATGCAGCTAGCGCAAAGTAGTCTAGTCTGTTGTGGGCTGTGGTGCTTTGATCTAATTGCAGTTGTTGGGTTTAGTGTGGAGGTGCTGGTAGTCAGTGGTGCAGAGGAAGTCGAGCTAGATGATATGATGGCCCCTTCTGGGCTTTATGTTCTGACTCATCGCCTGGCTGCTAGGCTCTACCAGCAGCAGACACCAGAGTAGGTTGATTAGAGGTTGGGGCATACGCTAAACTAAAGCCTGATGCTTGCATTATAATGCAAGCGATACTAATGGTGTAAATATGTAATGTACACTTGATTAAAAAACAAAACACAGTAGTGGATGCCAGACAATTTTCTGGTAGGTCTGCTCTTAAGTTTGTGAGAAGCTACTCAAGGATTTAGAATGGTAGTGTGGGGGAAACAGTTTGTGGCCAGAGGGCATGTGAAGTGATAAAAGATTTATATAAATAGTGAAGCCATTCGATTACATTTAAACGAGTATTTTGCCACCCTACATCTGAGGAGTGTGTATATAACATATACAATTGATAAAAATTGAAACAAACTTGTCCTGTGTTTGTAGTAGAAGGCATGAGTGGAGAAATCTACCTGGTTTTTCCCCTTCAGAAATGGTTGTATTTAAAATTCTTATTTAAACTGAAGCATCTCTAAACTTGTTAAAGAAAACTGTTTTAAGCACTGCTATGGCATTGAGTTTTCACATGTTCTTGAGTTCCTGAAATGTTACTGTTGTAGAAGTCCTAAGATTTTTTCATCAGGGTGGATTTGATTTAAATCACTAGTCAGGAAGACTCGATTAATCATGGATTTCTACATAAAAGTGCATTCTTGTTGGTTATTACCAACCTGAAGATCCTGCGTGTTCAGACATGTTCCTTTCATCATCTTCAACGCAGCTTCCTCCTGAGAAGGAACGCTTCTCATGATGTTGTTTCATGCAGGCAACCAAGCCTTACATTTCTTTGTTGCACTGGTTGCATTTTGCATGCATGCCTGTCTTACAGGTAGAGGAACTTCATTAAAATATTCCCTTTTAAAATACTCTCTTTTACGGCCTGCTGCCATTATAGGTTTTTCCTTTTAGTCAGAGAATGGTATGGTATCTCAAATTAATGAAGGCTACACTCAGAAAGACCTCAAGACTTCTGGAATATGCTGCTCAAACAGTTTCATTTTTGTTTCTACTGCCTGTCCCTCCCTTCTCACATTTATCTCTAGACTTCTCCTTGTCCAGATCTATTCCGCCCCAACGATGTTCTATTCATTGAGCTTTTTGAAACTTTGCACGTTTAGAGAGAGGTAAGGGATTGACTCTCTGTACACAAATTTGCAGAGGGATAATAAGGTTGAGGTCTGTTATTTCTCACCTCTATATATTTATTTATTTAAAAACATTTTTGCTGTTAACAAGCATGTTATCTCTGGAGACACAAATCCACAGTTTGAGAACTGCGAAACAAAGCATCTCTGATGGTATGTTCTAGACTGAGCACTGAGTCCCATTGGGTAGATAGAAAGATTAACCTAAATAATCTGTACGGAAGCCCCTGGAACCTGATAAATTTGGGCCCCTACTCCATGAACTATTAGAACTCATTTACAAAACTTTTCTTAAATATTACAGGAATATACTGTCTCATACTATAGAATTAGAATTTACAATCCCTATTCCATGATGAGATATCTTTGAGCTATAATGTATCTTTAGATTGCTTTTTCCCTCTCAAAGCATTTTATAAAAAAAAGTTTTTAATTTTTATTTTTTTACAAAAGCATTGATTTTTATCCACCCTGTTTTGCATAAACAGAGGAAACCAGACTGAAATTTATATAGAAGCATGTCTGTCTATCATATAAAGATACGCTTCTGGGTGGGTGGTTTGTTTATTTTTTAGCTCTCTTTTTCTCCCCTTTCTCCCCCCCAGTCTAGGGTGATCGTGATGGGATCTTTACTGTCAATCACCCTATGACAAACTTGTCTCCTGTAGAACCTTGTTACTAGTCACTTCATTCCACAGCTTGTGCTAAGCAGAGAGTTGTGCTATTTCTTTAATTGTCTTTTGCAGCAGTCTTTTCTTCTTACCTGATGTGCTCAGATCCAGAAAGAAAGAATTATCCTTTACTCTAGTGACCCCAAAAGTTATACCACTCTCGAGTAAAACAGCTGAGTCCAAAACTTGTTCTAGTATTCAGAATGTTAGCAGCCATGCTGCAAAGACAGTATGATTATTTGAGTAACTAAGGGTGAATGCCCACTGCAAAAAAAAGCATGTTCTTAACTCAGATTAACTAAAATAGAATAATGACTCAGCAATCCAATTTTATAACCTTGAACTTTAGCTGCTAGCACAAGTTAAAAGCTGAGTTGACATGTCTTCACTTCTGTTTTAACCTTCTCCTCTTTCTTCGTCGTCTTTCTTCTCTTGTCTTTGTCACAAACTAGATGTTTTTCCAGAACCATGTATAAGCAATGGCTCTTTCCATTGCTGCAGCAAGATCCTCCTTTGTACAGGTATCCCCACAGAGTTGGCAAATGAGCAGGTGCTCCATGATCTGCACCTCGCCACACTCACATATATTTGTGTCAGAATAGCCCCATTTGATCATATTAGTCTTTGATCTGCCTGTTTGGGTGCGCAGGCGGTTCAGGTGTCGCCATGTTGACCAGTCTGTATCAGTCCATCTAGGAAGGTCCTCCTCGGGTTCCAGATCTATTTCAGGGCATCCTACTGTGCATAATCTTTCATTCCATAACCTCGTGCCTTGCTAGCTGTCATATCCAGAGACATAACACTGGGTGTACAACTCTTTTGCAATTTAAGGTGTTGGATTACTTCTGTGTGACCATATAATGGATGCCTTGGATCTTCCATCTGTCGTGATCTTTCCCTTTGGCTTGCTACCTTCCTCCTCATATCAAGTGGTGCAATGCCAGCCAGTAAGTACAAGCTATCCTTTGGTGTTGGCTTCAGACATCCTGTTATACCATGACAACTGTTCTGTAGAACTGGGTCTAATTTCTTCTTAGCATGGATGGATCGTTCCTGGACATGCATATTCTGCTATGGAGTGGTACAAGGTGATAACGGTGGTTTGCAAAGTAACTGGATTGGCCCCCCACTTTGTGGTGACCAACTTTAGGACGATGTTGTTATGGATGCTAAGTTTTCCTTTTGTCTTCTGTTTTAACCTGAGGTAGCTAATGCAGGCTTCATAACACGAGTTAAGAACACACCTTTTTAAAAGCAATCTAGATATACCCTAAATGTGGGAGTTAGCTCTCTAGCTGTCCATCTTCATGACAAAGTTAAAGAAATCTTATTCAGTAATACTTTTAACTTAAAGGGGGAAAACTTTTGATGACAGATGCCAGTCACTGAATAGGTTGTTGGTAATTAAGCTTGAAGTGACTTAAATAAGATGAACCCATCAAAAATTCATATATTTAACAAAATAATTGTGCACGAGTGAACAGTAACATTACAGCATTTCCTCTTCCCTATGCTAACAATGGAACCTTGCTAGTATTTCCATTAAAACCGGCTATTGCTATTCTTGGAGCTGAAAGCAGTATGTCCTACTCTGAATTGTATCTATTACTTACTTTTTATATAGCTGTGATGGGTTGGATCACAGAGACCCCTTTGGGACTGTCACCTGATGTGCTGAGACTACCTCTGAGCCCATTTTCTCTGCCAGCTTGGGCCTCCAGAACCCTGCCTTGTTGAGCCAGACAAGCCAGTCTGCTCGAACACAGACCCAGGGTCTGAACTATGCTCCCCAAAGCTGCCAATTTAACTGAAAACAGCTTAAGAAGTGCTCCTGTCTCCAGCACCCAGATACCCCATTCCCAATGGGGTCTAAACCCCAAATAAATAGCTTTTACTCTGTATAAAGCTTATACAGGGTAAACTCATAAATTGTCCGCCCTCTATAACATTGATAGAGAGGTATGCACAGCTGTTTTCTCCCCCAGGTATTAATTGCTTACTCTGGGTTAATTAATAAACAAAAGTGATTTTAAGTATAACAAGTAGGATTTAAGTGGTTACAAGTAATAACAGAACAAAGTAAGTTACCAAGCAAAATAAAACAAAAACACGCAAGTCTAAGCCTAATACATTAAGAAACTGATTACAGATGAAATCTCACCCTTCCAATAAGCTTATTTCACAGACTAGACTCCTTTCTGGTCTGGGCCCAATCCTTTCCCCTGGTACAGTCCTTGTTCCAGCTCAGGTGGTAGCTAGGGGATTTCTCATGACTGCAGCCCCTTTGTTCTATTTCACCCCCTTGTATAGCTTTGGCACAAGGCAGGAATTTTTCGTCTTTCTGGGTCCCCACCCCTCCTTCTAAATGGAAAAGCACCGGGTGACATGGTCACACATCCTGGGAGACCCCAAGTCTTCATTCTTCCTGGCCTGACACAAAGGAAGGCTTGAAAGTAAACAGAGCTATTTATAACCAATTGTCCTAGTTGATGGGAGCCATCAAGATTCCAAACCACCCTTAATGGCTCACACGTTGCATAATTACCATAGGACCTCAGTTATATTTCCTATTTCTAGTTTCAGATACAAGAATGATACATTTATACAAATTGGATGACCACTAATGTTCCCTCCAATTTTTGACAGGCCCTGTGCGCAAAATATTTCTTCTGTGCAAATTGTTGTGCTTCTGTGCAAATTTTTGTGCGCGCAGTGTTTCGCCGTGTGCGCAGGGTTTAGGATCTGTGTGCGCGTGCACACGCGCACAGCTTAGAGGGAACAGTGATGACTACACTCAGTAGATTATAACCTTTGTAATGGTACCTTATGAGAGACCTTTTGCATGAAGCATATTCCAGTTAGATTATATTTACACTCATTAGCATATTTTTATAAAATCATATGGAGTGCAACATCACAATAACATTTGAAAAACTTACGTGACACCAGTTCCCCAGAGTGGAAAATACCTATGCCACTTGTGACAAAGTTCCTCCTCTACCTTGGTGAGTCCTGCGCTTATTGGCGGATTTTGATCGCCTCAGAGATCTTCCCCTCTGGTAGAACCCACAGTCAAATTCCTCCTGTGTCTGATCAGGAGTTGGGAGGTTTGGGGGGAACCCGGGCCCGCCCTCTACTCCGGGTTCCAGCGCAGGGCTGTGTGGATTGCAGTTGTCTATAGGGTTTCCTGTAACAGCTGCGTGACAGCTACAACTCCCTGGGCTACTTCCCCACGGCCTCCTCCCAACACCTTCTTTACGCTTACTGCAGGACCTTCCTCCTGATGGTCTGCTGATGCTTGTACTCCTCAGTCCTTCAGCTCTTCTCCCTCTCAACTCCTTGTGTGCCTCTTGCTCCCAGCTCCTCGCACACCACACCACAAACTAAAGTGAGCTCCTTTTTAAACCCAGGTGCCCTGATTAGCCTGCCTGTCTTAATTGATTCTAGCATGTTCTTCTTAATTGGCTCCAGGTGTCCTAATTAGCCTGCCTGCCTTAAATTGGTTCCATAAAGTTCCTGCTTGTTCTAGTGCAGCCCCTGCTCTGGTCACTCAGGGAACAGAAAACTATTAATCCAATGGCCAGTATATTTGCCTTCTATGAGATTTCTGTATCCCACTTGTCTGGGTCTGTTACACACTGTATTCCCTGCATTTTGAAGGAATAATGTAATTGTGTATTGTTAATTTAGTGTATTGTTAATTGAGTAATGTATTTATAAGTCAGTCAATTCTTTCTTTACATTTTACCTTTTCTACACTGTTGCATTTTTCACGAGGACTAGGTGATACTGAAGACCAGCCACTGACCTCTTACCATATTCCATAAATCCCAGGAGATTCTTTTCTGTCTTTTTGTCCCAAACCTTGTATGGGATGTAGAAAAAAGTATCATAACAGGTTGAGAGTGGATTCATGATTTACCACAAAGGAACCTATACAAGGTCCACGTATGTCACCCATCAAACAATGTGGGATAAAAAGACTGTCAAACACACTGTTATACATTGGATAAAATCAGGATTCAAAGCAAAAGTTCTAGATCCACCCTCAACCCACTCTTCAAGAAGCACTGCAGCTTCTGAGGGTTGAGAATCTGACAACCCAAAAACTGAAACAAACAAATTTTTGTTTAGATTGTTTTACTGAAAAGTGGACAAACTCAAACAAAACTTTCAATTAAAAATTGTTAGTTTGAAAAAACTTCAATTAAAAAAAAAAAAAATCTTGACAGGCCCTAAAACAATAAATTTGAAGTAGAATAATAGTTCAGGAGTAAGCAACAATTTCTCAGTTCCCTGTCTTCAGCCTGTTTGACAATTTAATTAAGTATGACTTGTTAATGGATTTTATTTTATGTATTTTTAGCTCATAAATATTGGGGTGGACAGTCTTCAAGGTAATGGCTTTATGCCACTGATATAAACAAGTAGTCTTGCAGTCCCAAGATGAAAATACATTTTCACATTTTTGTAGGGTTGTTTCCTTCTGCTCTGCTGACATAATATACAAAATAAGACTGTGGTCCTGAAGTTTGACCTACGTCGGCTCACCCTTTCATCTGAGCCAGAGCCCCATTGACTTTAATGGGATTCCATGTGGTTGCAAGGGGGCTGCCTCAATGGATCAGGGTCTCAAGGCCTGTTATACACTACAAAGTTAGGTCAATATAAGCTGCATGTGTTGACACTTACATTTGTTTTCCACTGATGTAAGCACCCTATTATACCAACATAGTAACACTACATCCCCAAGTGGAGTTGAGCCATGGTCGATATACTGAGGTTGATACAGCGCATGTATAGATACTGTGTTACTTACGTCAACCCTAACAGTCCTCCAGCAGCTGTTCCGCAATGCCAGACTCTGACTGCTCTGGTCTCAGTTGTGAACTCCGCTGCCCAGGGCTCAGGTAGACCGGAACACCCCCTGCCCCCCTTCCAGGCCTCAAAATTTTTGAAGTGCCTTTTCCTGATTGTCCATCTTGGTGAGTACACCTTGCAGCTCTCCATTTTTGTTTGCAGCTGACCATGCTAGCTACATGTTCAGGTATGCTATGGTTTGGAGTAGATAGGACATAAGGGGCTCTCCTGTGTCTGTGGGGAGAAGAGGTTGTGCAAGCACAGCTATGGACCAGCTCTAGAAATCTTGACATCTACAAGCAGATTGCAGGAAGGATGCTGGAGAAGGCGTATGATCGGGACCAGAAATCCTGTAGGGGACCAACAATCAAGCAGTGCTGTGTGAAAGTGAAGGAGCTGAGGCAGGCACAACAGGGAAGCCAATGATTGATCTGGTGCCAAGCTCCAGATATATTGCTTTTACAAACAGCTGCATGCTGTACTTGGCAGAACCTCCCCCCCTCCCCATCATCCTGCTCCCCATTATGGATGCTTCTGAGGACCCTAAGCCATAGGCTCCTGGCCTGAACAATGAGAATGAGAAAAAAGGGGTGGAGGATGGGGGGACATGTGACTGGGGAATTTGGCTAGAACATGAGCCAGGGCCTGTTTGAGACTCCACTGCAGTCTAGTCAGCCCCAGCAGTCGAGCATGGGCAAGTCTCATGCAAGGGAAGGATTCTCGGACATGGGTGTAAGTTAGATGCCCCTAACTTAACAGGATATAGCTATTGACTTTTCATTAATTTACTCATACTAGATGAGGTAGCATTATCTGCTTTCCATTCCCCTGTAGGGTTAGGCAAGGACATGCAGACCAGTTTATGTAAACGGGGATGTCCCTTGAATTCGCCTGCAACTTCTCAATCGAACTTTCATGGAGATATTCTGCAGTCCTCTCCAAGAGGTTTCTAGGGAGGGCTGCCTTACTACTTCCTCTCATAGGACAGTTTCTCACATCAGTCAGCAATAACTTTGCAGATACTGTTGCAGTACACAGTGTAGCCGCATATGGGGCTGGGTGGCTTCTGAACATCAGCAGCTGTGCTTTTTCCCATTTTTTTTTTTTTTTTTTACCCTCAGGAGTAAGATATCCACTAAAATCATCACCATGTGGAAAATGGTGCTAGTGTTCAATATCATTGCCCTATACTCAGTGTCATGCAACAAAGCAATTCCCTCACCTGTGGCTGGCCATACTCACCATGGCTGGTGCTGTGAATGGCAAAAACTCTGAAGCACAAGTGTCAATAAGCATGTCCTGTTTAAAACTTTACGGGAGCGCAAGGGAAAGAAGTTCAGAATTTTACTTTTTGGTTTCCGTAGTGACTATACTAATAATACCTCTGTGTGTGTGTTACCTGCATCTGTTGCCATTGTGGCCTTGAGGGGTTCCCCCTCCATACCTGCAGAATGCCTGCGCCAGATGAGGAGGAGAAAGACGAGGGCTTGGGATGACCTGTTCCATGAGATCCTGCAGCCTAGTGTTGCGTCAGGTTGTGAGGCTCACCTCCCTTTGCAGTTCATGGAGAACTCCATTGTAGCACCTCCCGCCCCGCAATATTCCACATGGCATCAGAGGCCACATCCTTACCCCCTATTCCTACCACTCCATACAGGGAGACATAAAGGACAACCACAGCTTCACATAACTGACCTGTGAAGGCCATGGTAGCTCCCTGTTGCTAAAATGGACATGAATGTTCTTTCCACTTGATAAGTTCTGTTATATATTAAGTTTTGAATGAATTTGCTTTTACATTGCCCCCTCTTGTTTTCACTAATTTTAGTACTGAATAAAATTCTATAATTTGGGACATAACTCATCTTTATTAGTTCACAACATATGCTGCAGAGTGCCTAGCAGTTTTGAAAGCACCCACTTATTTGTTACTGTACAGTTTGACACAATGCAGGATCAGTGACAAACACACACACTGCAATAATCATAAATGTACAATGAGCCCTGCAAAATTAATGGGTGCATTGTCAGTGTTCTATTCACAGATGTGCACCAAGCACCACACAATTCCTAACAAGCCCCATAGCAGGGCCAGATAGAGCATAATTCACTGCAACACATTACTGTGGCTCACTGTTCAAGTATTCCTTCAAAGCCTCTCTGAGCCATACAGCTCTGTGTTGAGCTCTTCTACCAGCCCTTGTGTCTGGCTGTTCAAACTCTGTAGACAGACGCTCTACCTCCACCCTGGTGGCAACTTTTTACCTCTTTGCTTCACAGATATTATGCAGGACACAGCAGACCGCTATAACCATTGGGATATTTTTCTCACTGAGATCCAATCTTGTGAATAAACAACACCAGTGTCCCCTTCAGTCTACCAAAAGCACATTCAACTGTCATTCTGCACTTGCTGAACTGGTAGTTGAATTATCCCTTGCTGCTAGCAGGGTGGCTGGTGTATGACTTCATGAGCAAGGGTTAGGCTGGGTCCCCCAAGATCACTATTGGTGTTTCAGCATTGTAAATGGTAATCCTCTGCCCTGGAAAAAAAAAGTCCCTGCTTGTAACTGTCACGCTGCCTGGTACAGGACACAGCTAAGAGTGCCAATCTCAGGTCAGACTGCTAGAATGCAGGTCATACACTGCAGACTGGTGGTGTATTCTGTCATAAGACTTCACCAGTCCATTAGCAAATTTATGCTTCCAGAGTACTATATTAGTTACTATGGGGCCACATACAGTCTTCTTGAGGTCCTTTAGCCCTTCATGCATCACCCAGACAAATCAGACTTCTGTGATAAATGATTATTAAAGCCAGAAGTCACATATATTATGTTCTGCCAGTTCCAAAGAACCAGACACTCTGCAGGTAAATATATATAATTCAGGATCTTACCAAATATCACCCTGCTGTCAATCTTTAGTTAACTAACTAAAGATTTATTAATAAAAAGGAAGAGTTACTAAATGATTAAAATAGATCATATACATTACAGTTGATTGCAGAGTTTGTAGATCAGGATAAGAGCAGTGATGTTAAATCTACCAGTTTGTAATAAGTCTTTCTAGTTCATCCCAAATATTGGGTCCTCAGTCCATTGTTCAAAGCTTCTCTTTGTTCAAAATCATAGTCCAGAGATGTGGAGCAGGAAAGTCTCCATTTATATCCTCCGCCTATGTGTGTGGAAAGTTACTGTCTCAAACGTGGAGTAAGGGATCACATGTTCTTCGTGCCCTTGCTGAGTGATGAGGCATCAATTGTCTACATGCTGTTTGAGGCATCTTTAGGAGGGGCCCTTTGGAAGAGTTGATTCTTTTTAATGGCCCATTGACCATGGCTGGCTGGTCTTGATGTAAATCTGTCTTGTGGGTGTTACTGAGGAACACATGATGGAGATGCAAACATATAGCAAAGATTCATAACGTCACATACAATGACAATACGCATATATAAACAGGATAACATTGTTCAACAGATCACAATCCCTGTAGTGAAAGATTTTAATTCTATAAAGGTATAGCAATACTTTGCTCTTGATTTGGTATGTATGAGCCAGGATATTCAAGAGTGAGGCTATGCTGGGCTCTAGCCATTGCTTGATTGAGAAAATGCCTATAGATTTTTATACAGCAATTTAATATTTTAAAATATTATTGTAGCTGTGTTGAGACCATATATCTGTGAGATTCATGTTGTCTTTTTGCATTAAAAAATGAAGTGTCCTATAATTGAAGAGAAGTTGTGTGAGTTCACATGAAATTCAAACGGCAGGCCAAACTTTGTGGGGATTGGTAGAAACACAGGCTGTTTGGAAGAAGCCCTGAACAGAAGGGCAGGGTTCCACTGGCCTATAAAGCCCTGAATAAGCCTTTTAGGTTTATTGGATAGCACTAATAACAATAAGCAGTAAGCAGAGTGCTAATTAGATGAGCAGGGTTGGGGAAAGAGATGGCTATGGTAAGACGTAAAACTGTTGGATGTGGCTGCATTTAATAGTTGCCGTAACATTTGGCCATGGCAGTACTTTTCATCACTTTTTATTTAATACACGAGTTCTACTTTTCAGTATTAATAGTTTTTAACTCTTTAAAAATTAAAACGCTCAGTGATCAGAGGTAAGAATTGAAAGCAGTAGTTCTGAATGCACCAACTCCTAATTCTGCTTCCCGTAGCAAAGTGTCCGACCTGTGAATGCTCTTATTTTTAAATTCAAATGTGTTGTAAATGTTTGATAATATTTCTTTGTGTTCATTTTTTAACAGAGTGCACAAAGTCCTATTAAAGTGGATATGACTGCTGTATTGTATCATTTTTAGCATCAACTCTCAATTATCAGTTTCACAGTGGATCTACCTTAATTACTTTAAAGCACCTTCCATGTTATCTGTTTACAGTTTAAGACTAGAAGACACTTTGTCAAAAAGTTGTACAGCAAACTATAATGAACAAAGTTGTACGTATCAAGAACCAATTTAATTATTCACAAATCCATGTCTTCCAGAGTCCCTTTACTGAGATGAAATGCTGCTGTCTAAAATGACAGGCGTCTTAACTGGCTTTCTCATTCTTAGGCCTGGTCTACACTAGGAGTTTATGTCGAATTTAGCAGCGTTAAATCGAATTAACCCTGCACCCATCCACACAACGAAGCAATTTATTTTGACATAAAGGGCTCTTTAAATCGATTTTTGTACTCCTCCCTGACGAGGGGAGTAGCGCTAAAATCGACATGGCCATGTTGAATTAGGGTTAGTGTGGACGGAATTTGACGCTAATAGCTCCGGGAGGTATCCCACAGTGCACCACTTTCGCCTCTCTGGACAGCAGTGTGAGCTCGGATGCTCTGCCCTGCCACATAGGAAAAGACCCGGGAATATTTGAATTCCATTTCCTGTTTGGCCAGTTTGAATTTCATTTCCTGTTTGGACATCGTGGCGAGCTCAGCAGCACTGGTAACGATGCAGAGCACTCCAGCAGAGGTGACCATGCAATCCCAGAATCGAAAGAGGGCTCCAGCATGGACTAATCGGGACGTATTAGATCTGATAGCACGGATTCATCTCCCCATACAGCTATCAGAGCTACGATTGAAAAGACGGAATGTGAAAATTTACGAAAAAATCTCCAAGGCCATGAAGGACAGAGGATACAGCAGGGATGCAACGCAGTGCCGCTTGAAAATTAAGGAGCTGAGACAAGCGTACCAGAAGACCAAAGCGTCCAACGGACGCTGCAGGTCTCAGCCCCAGACATGCCGTTTCTACACCCTGCTGCATGCTATCCTGGGGGGGCCGTCACCACTACCCCACCCCTGTCCATGGACTCCGACGATGGGGTATTCTCATCGGTCACTTCCTCTGAGGTTTTCGCAGACGGGGAAGATGATGAAGGAGATGAGGAGGACGAGGTAGTCGACAGCGCATTGAACGCCGATTTCCCCGAAAGCCAGGATCTCTTCATTACCCTGACAGAGATCTCCTACCAACCCTCCCAAGGCAGTATCCCAGACCATGAATCAGGAGAAGGAACAGTAGGTGAGTGTATCTTTTGAATAGAATAGACATGGTATTAAAGCAATGGGTTTTTAATGAGTAATTTGACCTGAGGACTTTGGATGCATTCGTGGGCAGTGCAGCTACTGGAAAAGTCTGTTAACATGTGTGGGGATAGAGCAGAAATCCTCCTGGGACATCTCCATGAAGCTCTCCTGGAGGTACTGTGAAAGCCTTTGCAGAAGGTTTCTGGGGAGAGCGGCCTTATTGTGTCCTCCATGGTAGGAGACTTTACCACGCCAGGCCAGTAGCAGGTACTCCGGTATCATTGCCTGACAAAGCATGGCGGCATATAGCCCCGGTGGTTGCTGGCATTCACACAACATCCGTTCTTTCTCTGTCTGCGTAATCCTCATCAGAGTGATATCAGTCATGGTGACCTGGTTGGAATTAGGTGAATTTTATTACGGGGACTGTTTACCTGTGCCTTTTAAAAAATCCACCCAGCAGTTTCCAGCCACGCGGTGGGTGCGGGGAGGGGGAGTGTTCATGCTGGGCGGTTCGCGGTCACCTAGCAGGGATCTTCCCTGAGACCAGCCATGCGGTGGGTGCGGGGAGGGGGAGTGTTCATGCTGGGCGGTTCGCGGTCAGCTTGCAGGGATCGTCCCCGAGACCAGCCACACGGTGGGGGCGGGGAGACGGACCGTTGATGCCGAGTGGTTCGCGGTCACCTAGCAGGGATCTTCCCCAAGACCAGGCAAGCGGTGGGTGCAGGGAGGCGGACCGTTCATGCTGAGCGGTTCACGGTCAGCTTGCAGGGATCTTCCCCGAGACCAGCCACGCGGTGGGTGCGGGGAGGCGGACCGTTCATGCTGAGTGGTTCGCCGTCACCTAGCAGGGATCTTCCCCTAGAACAGCCACGCGGTGGGGTGAAGGCTACAGCGGCCATCCCAGAGAATGGGATGGCTGGGGTTACTGTGGTTTCTGCCGCTGCACGTTAACCCGCACGGCACAGCAGTAACTGGCCAACTCTAGGAGCTCTGCTTGGAAGGGAAAGGAGGGCGCTGCTGTAAAGTAAGCTTTCAGCAGCCAAAAGTCTACGGCTTACCATGGCCGCCTGCTAGCCAAATTCCCTTGCCCGGCCCCGCTTGTGTGATCTGCACACCAAAACCCCAGGCACTCAATATAAAGATTCAAAGTGCGACCTTGTACTGAAAGCACATGTGATAGGTAGTGTGAATGGTCTTGTTCACCGCGAAAGACTATATTCATTGTTCTGAAAAATGTATCTTTTAAAAGAATTCACTCCCTTTTTTTCATCCCACAGCTGCAACTATCTCTAGGCATCCCCCGGCATCTTCCTCCCAAAAGCTGACACAGATAAGGCGGTGAAAGAAACGCACATGAGACGACATGTTCTCTGAGCTAATGCAGTGCTCCCGCACTGAGGTAGCCCAGCAGAATGAGTGGAGGGACACAATTTCGCAGTACAAGTGAGCGGCCAGCGAACGGGAGGACAGGCGGGACACCCGGGAAGACAGGCGGGACGCCCGTGAGGACAGGAGGGACGCCCGAGATGAGAGTTGGCGGAAGGAAGACCAGAGGGTGACTGAGGCGATGCTTGGGCTACTGCGGGAGCAAACTGACACGCTCCGGCGTCTGGTGGATGCTCTGGAGGAACGGAAGCAGGATGACAGAGCGCTGCTGCAGCACATCTATAACCGCCCTCCCCTGCCCCCAAGTCCCATAGCCCCCTCACCCAGAGTCCCAAAAACGAGGGGTGGCAGGCGCTGTGCGAACAACCAGTCCATCCCGGCGGACTGCTCAAGTAGCAGAAGGCTGTCATTCCCCAAGTTTTGAAGCATCCTTTCCCTCCCTCCACCCGCACCCCACCCTAGCCTCCGTCCCAATTCCCTCCCTTTACTGAAAAATCTTGAATAAAAAATACTTTTTTGTTTAACAATGTTGCCTTTATTTTCTTTTCAAAGGAAGGTGTGTTTGAAGGGGGGGGAGGGGGTTGGTAATTGGAGAGGATAGGCAATATAAACGGAGTAAACAAACGGGAGCAGGTTCTCCTCAAGGAGAAACAAATGTAAGAGTCACTAGTTACCCTGGTCAGTCTGGAAGCTAGTTTTCAAAGCTTCCCTGATGTGCAGTGCGTCCCGCTGTGCTCTTCTAATCGCCCTGGTGTCTGGCTGCGCGTAATCAGCGGCCAGGCGATTTGCCTCAACCTCCCACCCCGCCATAAACATCTCCCCCTTACTCTCACAGAGATTGTGGAGCACACAGCAAGCTGCAATAACAGTGGGTATATTGGTTTCGCTGAGATCTGAGCGAGTCAGTAAGCTTCTCCAGCGCCCTTTCAAACATCCAAAAGCACACTCCACCACCATTCTGCACTTGCTCAGCCTGTAGTTGAAGATCTCCTTATCACTGTCCAGGGCGCCTGTGTACGGCTTCATGAGCCAGGGCATTAGTGGGTAGGCTGGGTCCCCAAGGATCACTATAGACATCTCCACATCCCCAACAGTTATTTTCTGGTCCGGGAAGTAAATACCTTCCTGCAGCCGTCTAAACAGACCAGAGTTCCTGAAAATGCGAGCGTCATGAACCTTTCCCGGCCATCCGACGTTGATGTTGGTGAAACGTCCCTTGTGATCCACCAGTGCTTGCAGCACCATTGAAAAGTAGCCCTTTCGGTTAATGTACTGGCTGGCCTGGTGGTCCGGTCCCAGGATAGGGATGTGAGTCCTGTCTGTGGCCCCACCACAGTTTGGGAATCCCATCGCAGCGAAGCCATCTACTATGGCCTGCACATTTCCCAGGGTCACTACCTTTGAGAGCAGCAGCTCAATGATTGCATTGGCTACTTGCATCACAGCAACCCCCACAGTAGATTTGCCCACTCCAAAGTGATTCGCGACTGACTGGTAGCTGTCAGGTGTTGCAGGTTTCCAGAGGGCTATGGCCACTCGCTTCTGGACTGTCAGGGCTGCTCACATCCTGGTGTCCTGGCGCTTCAGGGCAGGGGACAGCAAGTCACAAAGTTCCAGAAAAGTGCCCTTACGCTTTCGAAAGTTTCGCAGCCACTGGGATTCATCCCAGACCTGCAGCACTATGCGATCTCACCAGTCTGTGCTTGTTTCCCTGGCCCAGAATCGGCGTTCCACTGTATCAACATGACCCACTGCCACCAGGATGTCCAATTTGCGGGGTCCCGTGCTTTGAAAGAGATCTGTGTCCCTGTCATCGTCACTGTCATCACCGTGCTGCCGTAGCCTCCTCGCCTGATTTCTCAACATCTGCCTCTGCATAAAGTGCACGATAAGGCGCGAGGTGTTGACAACGACCATAACTGCTGCGATGATCTCACCGGGCTCCATGGTCGCGGCGCTATGGCGTCCGCGCTGTCAATCAAGGGAAAAGGGCGCGAAATGATTGTCTGCCGCCGCTTTCACGGAGGGAGGGGAGGAGTGAGGGTTGAATGACGACAGTTACCCAAAACCACCACATTTCTTGCCCCCTCAGGCATTGGGGGCTCGACCCAGAATTCAAATGGGCAGCGGGGACTGCGGGAACTGTGGGATAGCTACCCACAGTGCACCGCTTGGAATGTCGACGCTTGCCCCATTACTGTGGACTCACAACGCTGAATTAATGTGCTTAGTGTGGACACACATGTTCGACTTTGTAATATCGGTTTCAAAAAATCGGTTTAAGTAAAATCGAACTACTATCGTAGTGTAGACATACCCTTAGGTTTTCTAACCAGTGCAACCTGCTCTTTCTAAACTGAATCCACAGCTATATATGTATATTCCAGACTAGTTACTCATCTTCACTAAATGCATGTTCTTTACCTGCTTCTGTGCTTTTCCACCCTTTACTCTCAACACAAGTGAAAGTGACTTCACCACTTGTCGCTCTTATACTCAGTGTTTGGCCTAGTGTTTCTCCTAAGGGTGGAAACCTAGCTCCATAAGTGAGGTAAATGCTTTAATCCTAAATGAATGCTTGCCTTAATCTGCTAGGTCATATCATTTATCAAACCTCTTTTCAAACTTGCATGATGAAACTGAGACAAAGGTGTGGTCCACATGCTCACAAACATCAGATCATCTTTCTTTCCAGGGACACTGAGAGAGAAATGGCATTGCTATTACCCTTGTCAATAGATTCATGGATTAACTTTGTAAAGTGTGTAAACATGGTTCTTTTTTTAAATGACTAAGGAAATGCAAAGTCTTGTTTCTTTAGGAATTAATGCTTTTAAAATACATTTGCATTTTAAAATCTCCTCTTTGTACTTCGAGAACGTAAGGGTCTACGAGACTTGCTTTGCCCTAACTCTCCACTCAGTTCTCAATGCCATCCCACCATAACAGAGGTTAGCACCCTTTCTTTTTGGGGTCTTTTTCTGTGTCATAATAACACTGCTCTGACGACAGTAGCACGTTAGTTGACTTCCCTTATTCCATCTGCGTGGTGTGTTTGTTTTACTTAGCAGACTTTTACTACTTTTTATGATTAATCAATTTGTCTTCCTCTTCATTAAAGAAAGACATTTGATTAAAATACTGTGTGCTTTAGCACATGGATCTTTGTAACCTGAACTGATGGAGAAGCTGACACAGAGGTTCTCTCTGAGGTATTGCTTTTACTGGGTAAAATTTCAGGTGAGAGAACAATTGTATTGTCGGGTATCAAGTACTCAAACTAATATAGCCCATACTACTGCCTTAAGGAAAGTAACATTTGTAGCCTGCCAGCACTTAAGGGAGCTGACCTAAAAGAGCAGTCATTACGGTTTCATTCAGTATTGAAACACATTATGGTTGACTTTCCTTCATTGAATCGTAAAGGAAAATAAATAGTAACATTTAAAAACTAGTTTCAGAATGACTTTTCCCTGTACATGCCTTGTTCAACTTTATTGAAAACCTCCTTTAATGGATGCTAAAATGTAATATTAACAATTACATCAATGTTGCTGTCCTCCCGACGTTCTTCAACACATTAATTTTTGCCCTTCATTCTTATGTAATAAAATTCTAATTCACGTAGGGCCAGATTTTTCAAGGTATTTAGGTGCCTGAAGATGCAGATAGGTGCCTAGGCACTTGTGAATATCTGATTAAGCACCTCTCTTAATTTTTAGGTGCCTGAATACTTTTAAAAATCTGGCTTCACTGACTAGGACAATGTTTCTTAACCTGGATGCCAAAGTGTTAGGCATATCAAATGTATTCACAGATTAGCAATAGGAGCAATGTAAGATTAAGTTTCAGATAAATCTGTATTAAAGTTGTGCAATTTTAAAGTTGTGCAATTCAAATATAAGTATATTTAAACTACATTTTTCTTACAATAGTTCATGTATGACTTCATTTGGATGTGTTTGGGGAGAGGAGGAGAAAACGTGTAGTTATCTTTCACTCATCTGAATATTAGAGATTTACAGTAAGTCTCTTGGCCCTCAGAATCTGTTACCTCAAATGCCCATAAGATGGTGCTCATCAGTTGTGTTTTTGTGTACTGGTAGATGTTGTAAGCATCTAAAGATGTGTACAATCCTATTATGACTGAGAGTGCAGGTGTTTTGCTTTGTATTATTTAAAATTATATATACTTGTAGTATTGTGTGCTGATACAGAATATATAAATTAATATGCTATTTTGGAGTGTGCTTTAAAGACAGGCTGCAATCATATGCTACCTTTGCTACTTTTAGGAAAGATTGATGTGTGGCATTCAGTTTACCTGATGCTGATTGACAGAGATGGTAAATGACCACCTAACCTTTCTGACTTAAAATGAAAAATAAATATTCCATATTAGATGTAAGACGAGTTATTTTATTTAGTTTGATCTTTGCCTTTTGCTGTTTTCTTTTCCTTTATTGCTATTTGCCTCAAGCAGCTCCTCTGCTGTGCCTACTTCAACATCAAATTTTTCCTCCTTAGAAAATGGTTCTGGTACTAATCATATTGGTTTGTGCTGCTCACAGATGTCTTTCTATGGGCTCAGCCTGATAGTTGTTCTCTGTGAACAAGTTAGCAAGCTCTACAGAAGGGTTAGTTAATAAATGTTTATTAACTAAAGAAGTGCTCATGTTTAATGTCCAGTGTTTTGTGACTAGCCAGAATACTATTTCCGGTTCCAAATGTGGTGTGTGGTTGACTGGTCAGTTCGTAACTCTGGTGTTCTTAATTCTGAGGTTCTACTGTAACCACTTAATACTAACAACATAAGCTGAACAGTAAGATTAAACTGGGTTTTTGAAGAAAACATTCCCTCTATTAGGCTTCTTGTGAAGCAGGATTTTTTCTCCTTCCTAGAAACATCAAATTAATATTCTTGGTAAAACTCAACTATTAGTTTCAAAGCTGTTAACTTTTGTAAAGAATTAATATCTTCTTACAAAAAAGTAGCCAGCCTGTGAAGACTGTATGCTGAAACTTCTTATTTTTAAGTTAATTGCTGTTAACGCTTGATACAAACCATTATGTCAGTGGCTGTCAGTCAGTGTTAATAGTATCAAAGGGGCAGCCGTGTTAGTCTGGATCTGTAGAAGCGACAAAGGGTCCTGTGGCACCTTATAGACTAACAGAGGTATTGGAGCATAAGCTTTCATGGGTGAAAACCCACTTCATCAGATGCAAGCAGTGGTTAATAGTTTCTTTACTTTTGGGAGAAATAGGAACTGCATCTGACCTATATGCTGCTGATATCTTAAATTTAAGCCTGTGCAGTTTCTGGTGGCATCTAGTTGACCAGATGGTAGAATCAACGAGTAAAGTTCTATCACTATAAGCTTAACAAGATTTTTCTATCTGTTTAAAACCTGAAGCCTGGATGGGAATATTTTCTGCCTGTTTGGAGTACGCACTGTTGGTAGGCATGAGAGGCTATATAGGTGCAACTTGAGATGTTCTAAGTAGGAGCAATATCTAAGTGTTTTTTACGGGACAGTCTGAAATTGTTTCCATGACAATTATTCAGTGAACTTTCTACAGTTTTGACTGGACCGTCTCTGCCCTGTGCTGATTGGCTGTTTTGTGCCAACCCTCTCCTCCCCCTACCTTAGTCTTGTCACCTTACCTTTATTCCACACCTGCCCTTATTCTCCCCTCCCCTGCTCTTACCCGCTTGGCCCTCTCCCTGTCCCTTTTCTTTCCATGTAGCTTATCCCACCTAAGTAACACCCCCCTCCCTCCCAAATTGTGGAACTAACTAACTGACTATCATCTTGTAGAAATGGCAGGCTTTTTTAACTACATGAACAGGATAGTGATATACCCGAACAAAGTTGATAAATAATCCTAAAATTCATCATTTAGAAAGGTAAAATACAACCTGAAAGTTAATTATTTTTAAAAGTTAATGTTAAATGGACAGTCAACACTTTTGTCTGAAATAGTTTTATTTACTGTTATTGCAAGTAACACCTAAGATAATATAGTAGAGAGAAAAAAATCAATATTTTCAGTTTATTTTCTGCATTTGAGAGCACTTGTGCATAGTCCAGTTTCACTGCTTACTCTATATAGTCAATCTTTTTTTCTTTTTTTAAATGTCTCTTCTAGACAGAAATAAAGAAATGCACTATGGCTCAAGATTTGGGGATGGAAAAATGACTCTCTGCTTAGGGAGGGCAGGATGCTTTTTTTAAAGTTGGGTTATTTTGCAATGTGAAAGAATGTGAATAAGCTACAGGATTTGTCCAAAAAGCAGGATGAAATTTTTCTGATTAATAGTTTATTCGCCATAAATGTAGCTTTGGTTGACCTAAAACTATTTGCACATTTGCCTCAAATTCACCAAATAGTTTCAACCAAAATGTTTTTCCGCAACTTAGGCACCATTCACAAAATGGAGAGAGGAAGAGGTGCTGCATATGCCACCCTTCTTGTAATCTTTAGCCCAGTGGTTAGAGCACTGGGATGTGGGAGACCTGGTTCAATTCCCCCTCTGCCATCTCCCATTTGGAGATAGGATTTGAACTCGAGTCTCCTGCGTTGCAGGAGAGTGCCCTATTCACTACCAGGGGTTCCCAAACTTGGTTTGCGGCTTGTTCAGGGTAAGCCCGTGGCGGGTTGTGAGATGCTTTGTTTACCCAAGTGTCTGAACCGCGGCCACTGGGAGCTGAGAGTGGCCATACCTGCGGACGCTTAGGTAAACAAAGCATCTCGCAACCCGCCAGGGGCTTACCCTGAACAAGCCGCAAACCAAGTTTGGGAACCCCTGCACTAGACTATGGAATACTCTGCTGTGGGTATCAGTCTCTCCTGTTTTAAGTTGATGGTTTAAAAAAAAAATCTATTCTAGGAATTTTTTTGGGAAAGTTCTACGGTCTGTGTTGCACAGATGGTCCCTTCTGGCCTTGGAATCGGAGTATGAATGACAATGAATAATCATTGGGCCACAGAGTGAGATGTGGTTCATACATGTTCCAGTTCCAATGACTATTAAAATATTTATACACAATGCAATAGCTTCAACAGAGATTGAGACCCACACCAGAATATCTCATAGTCCAGTGGGTTAAGATGCTTTCCTGCAATGAGGGAGACCCAAGTTCAAGTCATGTGTCTACATCAGGTAGTGGGGGAAATGGAAGCTGGGTCTCATGTCCCAGGTGTATGCCCTAAGCACTGGATTGTTCAACCCAGACCAAATTTTTTAATGCTGCAAATGAACTGAAAAATCAGTCCTTCATTCAGCTCTTTTTGTACGTGCCCTTTACAGAAATTTTCAAAATATAATGCACCTAGATTTTTGCATCTTAATTGGTAAAAGAAAAATCAAGCAATTTGTACCGCTTTAATCACCCTAGTGTGGATGTAAATATATTGGTATAACGGTGTTGATATTGGTATGGCTTCTTTCTGTATGGGAATGAGCTATACTGGTATAACCACACTAATTGTACCAATATAATTATTTCAGTAAAAACAAATCACACATCTAACCAAAACAGCTATACCAGTAGACCAGATCTAAAATAAAAAATGTTTTTCATACTGGGTTTTTTTAGAAACTAATATTTATGAACCTCAAGATATTCCACTATATGCAATGATCTAATAGTGACGCTATTTGTGTCATTCTCAGCATTAGAGCACTGTCATACCTCGTTTTAGTGTTGGTGATTCCAGATTTTTCTTCAACTCTTCCTTTAAAGTGTTGTTCTACCGAGGCTAGCATCAGTAGCATCTTACACGGTCTGTTCCCCTTGTAAGCAAGCAGTTACATGTGGAAACCAGTTGAAGATAATGATGTTGCCAAGACCCTAATTTGAAATAGGGATTTGCAAAGATGATAATTCACTCAGTTCCGAATTTGGCTTGGAAAATTTTACCGTTGCTGGTGATATCCCAGAAGGAAAGAACCTAGCTTGACTGTTAGATCTAGGGTGACTAGACTGCAAGTGTGAAAAATCAGGACAGGGGGTGGGGGATAATAGGAGCATACATAAGAAAAAGACCCAAAAATCGGGACTGTCCCTATAAAATCGGGACATCTGGTTACCCTAATTAGATCCCAGGTTGAATTTTTTGGATGGGCAGTTGAATAAAACATCGCTTTACTTGTAAACTAAGCCCTGGTCTACACTGGGCGGCGGGGGGTGATCAATCTAAGATATGCAACTTCAGCTACGAGAATAGCGTAGCTGAAGTCGATGTACTTAGATTGACTTACCGCTGCATCTTCATGATTGGTGCTGCTCTCTCGTCAACTCCACCTGCGCCTCTCGCAGCGGTGGAGTACAGGAGTCGACGGGAGAGTGCTCAGGGATCAATTTATCGTGTCTAGTCTAGACATGATAAATCGAGCCCTGATAGATCGATTTCACAGCGTCGATCCCCGCTGTAGTGTAGACCTGCCCTAAGCATATTTGCTCTGAGTTGATACATTGATGTGATAAATATCAAAACCTGCTGCCATTTTTAGTTATTTTTCACAATACAACTACACTTTGAGTCCTGATGTCTTGCTTGTAATAGATATTATAAGATGGAGTGATTTTTTTTTAATTTGAAATTGACATTTCTTGTGCTATTAGTAAGTAAAGTGTAGAATTTCACCAGGATGGATTAAATGTAAAGTTGCCTGAACACCCAGAGAAATGAAAGACATTTTGTAGGCATGCAACTTCTGCACAAAATTTTAAAAAGAATTTCCTATCTAAAGCAAAGAATGACATCAGAGTCTAAATTTATTGCTAAGTAGATTGTCCTTTCTTCATTTTGTTTTGGTGGCATTATCCTCTCCCTTTTAAGATGATACTTTCTTAGTGTTCCATCCTAGCAGGTTTTTTTAGGGACAGTTATTTCAGTGAAAGGGTGGATGAGGAAAAAGATTTATTGTCGTCTGTTAGAATATTCTTTTCTTCTGAAAAGTGAGATTAAGAAACACCACCTTGCATATTACGATTTTATGTTTGGCTACAGCCTTCTTCGGGATATCTATTGTAGCTTCATCCAGGGGATTGTTTCATTTTAATTCAAGTGAGAGAGCAAGTGAGTAATGTTAAAAAGTCCTTCTAAATTCTAGTGCTGGTTGCCCCTCCAGAACAAGCTTTTTCTTTGCAAATATAAATAAATAAAATTAAAATAGCTTGCAATATTGGGAACCACATTATTTCCAGGATTATCTGGGCTTGTGTCTGAGTTTTGGAATTAAACCTGCCGATTAAGTTGCATAAAGCTTCAAAAAATGGTCAAGCCTCAGCAGATGCTGCTTTTGGCTGTGGAGATCTGCAGTCTGTTCAGATCAGTTAATTAACCTAATCTCTGCTGTCTTGTTCTTCATAGTACTTCTGTTAGAAGCCCAGAAGTCTACTTTAGTGGCAATTACGGATACAGAAAATGAACATTTTGCTAGCTAATTCTTTGCTTATGTCAGGCTTTTATTTCAAACCCCTCTTGTCTAGCAGTTGTTGATTTCCTGATTTTAGCATCTGATAGAAAGATTTTAGTTGGACATAAGGAGGAAGACTGAAGAATATCTCTCTTGTCTGTTGGTGGCACAAGAATAGAGTGAAGTTGCCTTTTTCAGAATGTATGTTATGTGATTCAGGGATTTTTGTATTCTGAGACCTGGTTTTATATCCTGATCAGTTTATAAGTGAAAATGAGCTTGGTTTCCTTTTAATCCCCATCAGTGCATATTACACATTGTGTAACTACCACACAACGTGGCACAACTGAGAAATGTCCCTCGTAGAGAGACTCAGTACTGGAATTACAACTGGATTGGTAGAGCTGCTTGGAAAAATTACATCTGCCTGAAGTAGTCTATAGTCAGTGCTGTTTTGCCTTTACAGAGAGGGGTATAGGATCATGAAGAGAGCTAAAAACGTCTGGCAACTCATCAAAAGAAACCAGTGGCAACATCTTATTTCAAAATCTAACTTTTTAAGCTTAAGTAAAATTAAGATTTCACTGTTTCGATGGGATGAAAATGAGGGTACTGTACCTAACACATCAGGGACCTGATCACAGTTGGGGCCTACTGATGTTACTGACATACAAATAAGTTTGGACCTGTCTGTCCTGCAAATACTTGCATTCCGATTTGGGTTTGTTAAAATGCATTTGCTACAGGGCCTGCAGTGACGTGAAGGTCCTCAAGTAAGGCTCTGAATAAGGCCAGTATCCAGGCAGGGGGTCACAGTAGTGCAATGTCACTCAATATGTATGCTCCCTGGGGAATGAATGTTCTCTGCCCTTCTGAATCACAGGGTGCCAGAAGCATTGCGTACCTGAGAGGACACAATAACTACACCGGTGCTGCAGTGAATTGTGTGTATATGAGAACCTCACCCTGGCTTTGTATCAGACTCTGAATCCCCTGGAGGAAAGCCTCTTCTGCTGGGTGCCAGTCTTCCTTGATTACAAAGCAGGGGATTGGGGTGCATGAGAGGGTGCGGGGTCTGGGAGGGAGTTCTGACCTGGGGCAGGGGTTAGGGTGTGGGAGGAGGTGTGGGATGCAGGCTCTGGCTGGGAGGTGCTTATCACAGGTGGCTTCCGACCAGCGGTGCAGCATGGTTAAGCAGGCTGCCTGCCTGTCCTGGCCCCACACTGCTCCGGGAAGCGGCTGTCTGCTGGCACGTCTCTGCGCACCCCTGGTGAGGGGGAGGCGGCTCCTGTGGGGGTGGTGCTTGTGGGCGCGGGTAATGCACGGAGACTTGCTGCTCCCCTCCCCCCTATGGGTGCGCAGAGACGTGCCAACAGCCAGCCGCTTCCGGGAGTGGTGTGGGGCCGTGGCATGCAGGCAACCAGCTGAGCCCTGCTGCGCCACTGGCCGGGAGTCACCTGTGGTAAGCGCCTCCTGGCCAGAGCTTCCACCTCGCACCCCCTCAAAAAACGGCTGCCCGCAAGGGCTCTGGAGCTGCATGTGGCCTACCCCTGGGTTCATGCAATGCATACCAGGGTGGGGCTATGCTTTGTTTGGGGAAACTAAAGAAACTGCAGATTGTGCACTTATTTTTGTAACATGTTGCAAACCCCATCCTTTTAGCTGTTTTGTGGGGTGAAAAACCAAGGGGGAAGGAGAGGCAGCCTTCTGAGGATTGGTACATGGGGCACCGAGTTTAAGAACCTGCAAAGCTAGAACTTGGGATCATGGGAGTTCTGGGCTGCTGACACCTCTGCATTGCCACTGGAGGCTTAGGTTTGGCTCTCACAGGAGAGCCCTATGAGGCTAAGCTCAGCAGGAGGTAGTGTCCAATAGGGCTTGGGTGGCGGACCCTTATAGCCCACTGATCGGCCAGTACTAATACTTCAGCCAGGAACCATCATGAGAAGCCGACTGAGCAACAACACAGACTGCCTGCTTCTGTTCCAGACCCTGTTTGTGATGGACCATAGACTTCGGCTTCTGACCCTTGTTTGTACTTGACTTCACTATTCGATTGCTCTCTGTAACCTGGCACCAAACCTTGACTCCAGCCCTGCTATTGCCTGCTGCCTACAACTTGGTGCCTGACCCTGACTTCCCAGCATTTTGACCTGGCTTGCTCCTGATCCTGCTACTCATCTCCTGATTGCAACTTAGCAGCTGACCAGGGCCCACCAACCACCCATGGCTGGGCCCTGACTGAGGCATTGGAGGAATATCTACGCTACGGAAACTGTACCGTTATAGCGATATTTCCATAGTTATGCTGGCATAATCCCCTCATAGTACAGATGCAGTTTATGCTAACGGAAGGGGTTTTTTCTATTGGTGTAGGATAACCACGTCCTCGAGTGATGGTAGCTATGTAGATGGAAGCGTTCTTCAGTTGACATAGCTGTGTTGGACAGGGGTGTGGATTTTTCAGACTCCTGACTGACACAGCTATGTCGATCTAACTTCTAAGGGTAGACCACGCCTCAATCTTCTGTTCTAAGGATATGGCTGTTTATTTTTGTTAGCTGGTGAGTTTGTTTCTGTATTGGTCTGTGTGGGATTAAGTGGTTTTAATAAAACATCAGTATGCCTAGACCCTGAAATAATCTATTTATAAGAATATTAAAAATTGAAATGAAAATATTGTGTAAAACTTAGAAATATTACAGATAATACAATTCTGTAAAGTAGGGAGGTAAATAGTGGGGTAACTAAAATAGTAACATGGTATAGTGCTTTTCACATCCTAGTGAGTTTAAATTCAGAGTAATGTAACTTGAACTGACTTTCTACTGGCTGTCATACAATGACAGATTTCTGATTTTTAAAATATGTCACAACCATAAATCACTAGTTTGCCAAGATTGCACTAGCAAGCTATTAAAGAACATGGCAGTATTTACTGTAGATAAATGCAAATTTAAAAAGGTTCTCTGTATCATGGTTTAAATGATTTAGAGGCTTTCAATGCACATATATGAATCTGATGTAATGGATTTACGAAATTTCATCTCCTGTATGGAGGCACAAATTTGCATATTATTAGACCATAACCTGGAGTCATATCTTACTTGTATATATTTAAACGGTGTCTCAGATTAAAATGTGCTGAAATAAATTCATTTTTAAAATAAAGGCCATATTTAAGGCTATTAATGCAGAAATTGGAAAAAGTTTTTTGGGAAAAAGGGCATAAATTGTATCTAGATTTTGACTCGTAACAAAATTTTATACAACTTTTAAAAACTAAGATAGCATGTCTATTCATAGGTCAGGGTTTCTGAGCGCAGTCTAAGTTAGCAGTGACCAGAAGTTGTTTGGTTTATGAGAAATCAGTTGGTAGTTTCATTCATTTTCCTAGTTTCAGGTGTGAGAATGACAACAGTGAAGTCATGACAGAGGAAAAGAATTGAATGGGGAGAAAGGTTTTGTCTATGTTGGAGAGATCAGTCTGCATAAAATCAATTGATGGAATCATCCTAGTTGTTTTCCCTGGAGTTGAATCTAAGATGTCAGTACTGCACCTGTATAATCTGACATGCATGCACACTGGAGTTGTTGATTGTTGTGTATAGTACCTAGATATGTATGATGGCTCCTGGCATTGCTATCTAATACAGTGCATTCTGGGCAATTTTTGCTTGTCGTTGTGGCCCAGAATATTGTGGGAGAAGGGACCTAACTCCCCTAATACCTGGGAGGCATCGGTGGCCATACTTTTACCCCACAGGGTTTGTCTACAGTAGACTTATATTTTTTAACTTTGAATTAAATGATTGCCAGAACTGAAACAGAAATCTTCATTTTCCATGCTGTCAAGCTGGCACCTTTCACAAGCGCTAAATTCATCATAAGATGTGGAATGATTTAGATTTTGAGTTTGAACTATGTGTTAGTTTGTTCATGTGCTTTTTTTCATAAGGGCTTTGGTATAATCTTGCGCTTTGAACTAATAAAACTTGTAAAATGATGCTGTTAAGATACCAAACTGATAACACAAAAACATATATACTTTGTTTAATTTTTTAATTTTTTTTCATAGGGTCAGATTTAGCCTTGGGAACCATTTAAATTCAGTGGGAATTGTGCCCAATGATAAAAGGCCTCAGTTGTCCCTTTCTAGAAGAGCATTCTTTGTGCTTTATAAATACATACGTAAATGCAGATCCAAGTACTAAACCAGATATTAAGTCAATGTAAAACCAAAACCATTTACAGCTGTTTTTAACTTGTTGTAGAATCAGTTCCTCTTTGCTTTAAAACATGGTAGTGGACTATTTTAAAATGTAAAAATCGTTGCAAGCACAGATAAATCACAAACTAACCTGATCAGAGTGGATGAGGCACAAGTGATACCTGGATAGAGAGGTGGAACCAACAGGGGTAGGATGTTACTTTTTAAATTCTCTCCTCTTGCTACAGGTCATATCACCAGTTTGAGGAGGATTCTTATCTCTAGGGTCCTGTTTTTACGTGGGCAAAAAGGATGCTTTTTTTTTTTTAATTGTTCAGTTGAGCAAGCTTAACTCAATTGAAGCACCTTCAATGCTATATAGAGGGGGAGGAAATGATATTTTGTCACTGACAGTACACCTACAGTGCAATGTAAGGCATAGGCGCCGACTTCGTGGGTGCTCCGGGGCTGGGGGCGGGGCCTCACAACGTCACCCGGTGTCGGAGGTGGGGCCCGGCGTTGGGGGCGGGGCCCCGCCCCTGATGCCGGGCGTCAGCACCCACCGACGTAACAGGAAGTTGGCGGCTGTGATGTAAGGTATAATTGTAGCGCAGTAGGCATACCTATGTTAGATTGATCTAGCTCATGTGGATAATAGCAGTGAAGACGGCAGCACAGACCCCCCCCAAAGGGGCTAATAACTCAGATATATAGCCCGGGTCTTTGGCAGGCAGGTACTTGGGTGGCTGGCCAATGCTGAAGCCTGTGCTGCTGCATCTGGACAGCTGCTGTTACCTATGCAGGCTAGATTAAAGCAGGCATGGGTAGGCATACCTGCATTTCAGTTACATCTTAAATTGTGGTGTAGGCATATGCTTAAGGCTATGCCAGAGAGGGAAATCATGGCTTTGAATTCAGAATATAAAATTCCCTGTGCAGGGATCCATACTGTGTTCAAAAATTAAATGTAGTGTCAATAGAAGACTCAAATCCTCTCCCTGTCAATGTATGTCCCAAAACCCTTATTTTACCAAGACTCCAATGTGAGAGAGATCCCCATGTAGCAGCAGAGGAAATTTAAATGTGGGATTCACTTTTCTTAATCTGTATAAAGGTCTCTGTTACTTTATTTTTCTGATTCAGCGTTTCTGATCACATTGTCAATAATGGTAAAATTGATTGGACACTACAAAATTAGCTAGGTAAATGTGGGTGTGAAATGAGTGGGAGATGCCACTCTTGCTACACCCTGCCCTAAGCTTACAAACCTATGTTATTTACTAGGTAAATGACAGGAGCTTGACAAGGTGAAGGAAAGCAACAGAATAAGAAAAAAAGTTACTTTCCTCTTTCAGTTTTCATGTCTTTCTCATTTTAAACTTTCAGAAGAGAAGATGGAAAAAAATAGTTAAATTAGTATACTTCATTATAGTCTGCTCGCTGAATACTGAAGACTGTTAGAGTAGTGTAGAGCAAGACAGGGAGTATCAGCTCGGTTGCTTGCATCAGAGCCTGAAAGAAAAACTTGCTCTTGTTGGAGGAGATGCTGTCAGGAAGGATCAGTAGATATAGTGCTCTGAAAGTACCTGCTTGCTATGATGATTACTACAGGCTAGGTCATAAAACTTTATCACCCTTGATTTCTTGCAGAGAGGTTTTTGAATTTAGAAACTGTGAAATGTACAGATAAGAACAAAAGCAGCATGATGGGAGGTAATAGGAATTCCACTATTGATGTAAAACCAACATATCTTCTGATGCTGTTTGGATAAACTGATAATTACTTGAGGGCATGGATGAGTGTGCGCAAGGCTGAGATGATGGTAGGTCAAGGAGAAAGCATTCTCTACTCAAAGGCCCCCAGTTGTGGTTACATATTATCACAGTACGTGCATCTTACCAGGTGTGCCTGGACAGAGAATTGCAACCTTTTCTGTTGGATGTGGGCCTTGCCATAGTTATCCATGCCTTCACCACTTCAAGATGATACTATTGCTCTACATTGTTGTTGGCGTCCGTTAGTCTCGAGAGACGATGGATATGCGCCCATGGGGAACGTTTAGTTGATGGTTGTGCAGCGTCTATTGTGGCTATAGAGCCCCACACGAGAGTGGCAGTCTTGATTGCATTTGCTGCATTTGAAGGCGGTGTCAACTGTGGGTTGGAGCCTTAAAACCATTCAGAGACTGAAATTGTTGTAAATGCATCAGGTTGCTTATTGAGAGGGAGCACTTGACACTGGTAATCCAGGAGGTGCACTGGCTGCCAGTTGGTCTTTGAGTAAAGTTAAAGGTTGGTCTTCACCTATAAAGCCAAAGCCATAAATGGTCTAGAAAGTGCTTATTTAAGGATACGTCTGCTCTGCAATTTGGAGTAAGTTGCAGTTTGTGCAGACCTACTGCACTATTTTTAATTTAACTAGTTTGCTGAATATAGGAGTGAGGATGCAGTGGTGCAGGCGTTGACACAGGCTAACAATGCAAGTACATACCTGGGGGGCCATGCTGCTGTACCTTAGACTCATAGACTTTAAGGTCAGAAGGGACCATTATGATCATCTAGTCTGACCTCCTGCACAATGCAGGCCACAGAATCTCACACTCCCACTCCTGCAATAATCCTCTCACCTATATCTCTGCTGTTTTAGTAAGCTAGCTAGACAAAAGCTTTTCTAGGTACCTCTATATGAGCTACCAATTACTCCCCTGGTTACAGTGTAGAAGTAGCCTTGGGGTATGTCTATACTTCAGCTTGGGTGTAATTCACAGAATGAAAGACATACTGATCCAGCTAGTTAGTTCTGATCCAGCTAGTGCTCTAAAGATAGTGTAGCTGTGAAGGTGCACATTGTGGCACTGGCTAGCTGCCTGAGTACATACCTAGCATCTTGGACAGGCAATATTCAGGATGTGTGTTGCTACACTTACTCCTGGGGGGAATTCTGCACCACTGTGCATGCACAGAATTTATGTCCCCCTCAGATTTCTTTGCTTCCCCACAGAAAAATGACTCTGATGGGGAAGCAAAGGAAGCCACAAGAATGGTCATGTGACTCTCCCCCTTCCCCACCCGCAGTATGTTTCGGGTACCAGGTCAGCCAGTAGAGAGGTAAATCACTGTGGGGCAGGAGGCAGGACTGGGGAAGACCCAGCTGATGGCTCCTACCTGTGCCAGCCTCAGCTGCTAGTCCTGACTGGGCTGGGGAGGACGGGACTTCCTCTTCCTCTGCAAGGCATCTGGAGCTGTCAGATCCACCCCCACAGGGAAACCTTAATATGCACAGTTCACTCCTAATCTGCCCATTTCTAGAAAGGTTAGGAAAGAGAGAAACATACTTAAGGCTTGACTGTTTGTGATGGCTCGGAATTGAAGAGTGTATACATTCTCCCTAGTCTCAGAGTACTAAATGCAGAAATTCCTTGTGCTCATTGAAGAGCAACAACTATTGATGTTATGACTTTTTTTTCTGAAAGGAAATATAACTGGCAGATGTTAAAGACATAATGTAAAATTTGTGAAGATGTATTAGAATACTTAGAATACGATGCTTTAAAATCATTGCTGTATGCTTACACATTATAGTACACCCTATAGAAAGAAAATGTTATGCCACCCTGTGGGTTGCTATAAAGAATGTTTATGAAGTTCAGCCTAAGACTTAAAATACGTTGAATTGGAGTGTTTTGAAAAATGTGCTGTATGACACAGGAGACCAAATCATGCTAAAGTGCAGGGAAAGACTATACATCAGTTCAAAGGCTACATTATTCAAAAAAATACAACCATAAAAAAGTAATAAGATTACATTCTCACACTTCATGGCTAGTAAGGTGCATTAAGCTGCTCAGATATTCATAACTTACTGTGACATTTGGGAAGATTACATTTTGCTGTGCACAGCCATTACTGCAGCTCAGATAATAACTAGCCAGTGCATGGGCCTGGATTATGATTCTTGTCGTTGGAAACAAATTTGTGTTTGAAGGTTGATCAGTTCCAAATCACTATTAGAAAGGGTTAATATGACATACTGTAGAGTGTGTGCTTATGTGTATCTAATGGGTATGCATGCATAGAGTATATCAAATATAGTCCACATTGTGTATACTGCTTTTTCTGTCAATTTTTTTGTCAAAAGGTATTACTTAAAACACTTAAAGGAGAAATGTTTAAAACGTAGTGACTGCACTAGATATATTCTTTTAATGTAATACCTGCTGAAATATTTGTTTTCGCTGGTTAGATTGGAAAATTAATTTGACAGTTTCCTGGATGGGTGATTACTGTTAATGGTGTGTGTAGCCAAAAATGAAGGGCCGATAGTAGAAACAATAGGGTGAAGGTGGGGTCATCTTATTTGCAACTAAATGTTGACCTGTACAGTTATGATGTGATAGTTCTTGGTTGGTGAGTTAAACTATATACATAATTAAATTAAAAACTGTGGTGTGACTCTTAGCTGACTGCAAACGTATAGCCATTGTATTTGCACCAAGAATTACTTTAACTTTTTGGTTTCTTAGTCAAGTTTCATTTGGGAGACTGTCCTTTTGAGGAAGGCCTCGATCAATCTATTAGGGTGGGTGATATGCTTGCATTCAGTGTAAAATAAATAGTAATTTGAGAGTTGCTTTCTTGTTTTTGATCCAGTTGTCTTCAGGCTTTTTTCTCTGAGTTTTTTTAAAAGTGTTTTTTGTGATGTTACTACTTTAGCCCATTCCACCCAAGGATCTCAAAGTACTTGGCAACTACTAATGAGTTAAGATAGATATGAACCTCATTTTACAGAAGGGTGAAACTGAGGGATAGAAACCGAGTGACTTGATAAAGATGAGAGCAAGTTGGTGGCAAAGCTGGGAATAGAATTCATATCTCCTGACTCCTAGTCCTGTGACTTTACTAGATAATACTCTTAGATGTTTCTTTAATTACTTAAATTATTGCAATTCAGGAAAAGTGAAAATGGAAGAGATATATAAATAACTTTTTAAAATGGTCATTCAGAAACTCTCGGTTTCTTAGTACAACCTCAATCACCTTTGCTAACTTTCTCAATTTCTTATGGTATTTGACATCACTGCTTTTATGTTCAGAATGTTGAAAGGTGCTGCTTCCAACCTGGAAACAAAATTTAGGACCTTTTGGATATTCTACAGTGATTTAAGTGTTTGACTTACAATATTTAAGGGCAACAATTCTGTTCTGTTGGACATACCTGACCTCAGAACTGAATGGAGCTGTAGGGGCTTATGGGAAGGCGAGAGAGAATAAGTATTTTGGGAGGTGACTTCTGTCATAGTATTACTTTAGGAAGGAAATCAACTGAATTTCTAATTGGATACTGTTAAGCTGTCATTCTAAGTAACTGATCAAACTGTCCAAATAATATAATTCACTTGTTTAGTTAGTTTTGAAAATATACATATCTAACTCTTCAGATTTACTCACTCTCCTGTCAAGATATTTGACTTTCTCATATGTGTCCCAAATTGAAATCATGACATTATTTTATTAGGAAGGTAGATGAGAGGAGGAGGAAGGAAGGGGAAAAGGTGCTTTGTGACATCCACCTAAACACCTGAAAGATCTAAAGAAACAGAATTAACCAAAAAATTATTATTTTTTGTTTTTAGAAAGTCTTTCTGTAAATGGAAGGAAATGTAACACAAACTTGAATTTATATCTAAGATGTCACAGTACTGTATTCATATTCATCTAACTTGCTAGAAAAGTCTCTAGAAATATGAGGGCCTGGTGAGACTGGTAGGTTAGCATGTTAACCTCAAGAGAATTAAATTCTAATTCTAGTTCAGGTCACAAGTGAAGATGAGTTTTGATTTCTTTGTAACTGTTCCCTTGCACATCAGAAACCACCTAATGTGTCATACTCACCAGTTTCTGCTCAAGCAAGGTCCATGACAAGAAGTTCTGAAGTGTTGCTTTTCTGGATTTAAGTGCATTAGCAGATCTGTAGGAGGAGGCATAATCGTTAGTGTTGGGCTCCAACCAGTGCTACTGTTCCTTCACTTTTTAAATGATCATTAACATTCACTCAGATACAACTGTTTTGTGCTATAATTTGAAAATGAACAAATAACGCCCCCAAACCTCATAGTACCTTTGCTTATGAAGTAAAATTGCAGTTGATACTTCAATCCGCTTTTCCTCTAATAAACCCGAAGTGCAGCTTAATGTTTGTAAAGAGCAACACGTTGGTGAGGTAGGTCAGCTCTTTGCAACAGCTGTTCTCTTACCTATTTGGGAAGTGCTTTTACAGATGGCAAACTGAAACACAGAAAGGTCAAGTACTTCATCAAAGTTACACAGTGAATCCATAACAGAAGTAGCAATTGGATTCACAGTCTGCCACCATTCAATCCCTCTTCCCGAATCTAATCCAAATCCAGCCCCACAACCTCTGTAAATGTTTCAGCATACTTTCTTGGGAACTTGCACAGCAAGTCCTAAATGTAGAATGATATTTGGAAATGATTGTTACTAATGCTTTGCCTTTTTTTCCTTAAAGCTTGTAGGGGGCCATTTTGATCTGGAAATGAACTTTATTATCCAAGAAGGAGAGAGTATTATTTGCATGGTAGACTTGTTGGATAAATGTGACATCACTTGCCAGGCTGAGGTATGGAGCATGTTTACAGCAATCCTGAAGAAGAGTATACGGAATCTACAAGTCTGCACAGAAGTGGGGCTTGTTGAACAAGTGCTACAGGGAATTGATAAAGCTGACAATATGATTGCAGGTATGACTTTAGATGGCAATACATTTATTTGAGTTAAATATGACAGTCTTTATATAAAACCTTAACACAGCATTTTTATTGACAAAGTAAAAGAATATGCATTTGGTCATTATGTACAGAGCTGCATGTATATCATTTTAATATTTTTTCCTTCAGATCTCTTAGTTGATATGTTGGGAGTGCTGGCTAGCTATAATTTGACGGTCCGGGAGCTAAAATTGTTCTTCAGCAAACTCCAAGGAGAAAAAGGAAAATGGGTAAACAACTTTGTTGTCTTAATGTTAGTTATACTGTCTCCTAATCTTTCCAAACAAAAAGGGCTATTTACAAACATTTTAAATAACCAAATGTGAAAGCTATCAAAGATGTAGGGATCCCTGCAGTAGTATTATCAATAGATGTCTTCTTGCATATTAATAAAATATATGGTGTAGAAGTGTGAGTAAGTTACCAATTAGATTTACGTTTGGTCGCTCTAGAAATACTGATTCTTAGTGCCTCCAGTTTTCCCCTAACAAACAGGTCACACTTGTCTTCTTTATATACCCGGAAATAATTTGATGGTAGTAGATACCTATTTTTCTTTATATAACTCCAGTTACATGAAACGAAAGGGGGGGGGGGGAGGAGGGAAAGCAGAGGATTTTTTTTAAAAAGTAGACATTTTAAAAAGGTAGATTTAAAAACTACCTTCTACATACACAACCCAAAGAGTGTCTATTCCCACTTTGTTTTTTCCTTTGGGTAAATATTGCAGAAACTGATTTGGTTAGTGAAGTAGGAATTTGTAGAAAGATCTGAATTTAAGGCAGTCTTATAATATCACTTGCTGCTTGATTCCAAAGCGAACTCCCAAGTGAAAAGTCCTAGCATAAATTTTTTACTGTTTCCACCTGGAGTGGAATAGAACAGAACACCCCTGACAACCTCCCTCCAGAAAGTTAGCTTTTTCCCCCTCATATGATACTGATGCTACCAAATGTACTTCCTCTTTCAGGTGGAATCTAAATACCAGAACTGATACTTTGATGGCAGAAGCAATTGCTTTAAGAATTGTTCTAAGCTCATTGAAAACATATTTGTAATCTTGCTGTGGTGGCCCCTAAAATAACCTGCTCGATATAGAGAAAAGGCATCACAGATCTGGTTTCTTGCTGTTTAAAAACAAATACCTATTCAATATAAAAACCTATGCTAATGCTCAATTCAAATTTCAATTTTTAAACAAAACTCCAAATTGCTCACATAGAAAATACTGTGCATCTAGGTATAAATTTAAGGCTAATGTAGTTAAAAATATTGCATATGTTCAGTGTGGGTGAGTTAAGGTTCTCTTTGTAATGTTATGTTTTTATTTCCTGACTCTCTTGTTTGCATTTAATTTTCTTCTTAAAGAACAAATACAGAGGAGAGAAGGAGGAGAAAAACATAGCTGCGTTGCTAGGAAATTGCATAGCTCCCTAAATCTTAAACTCAACTATTTTCAGCACTAGCTATCCAACTTTTTGTATAGTGCCACATTGCCTCAGACAGTGAACTAAAACTGTGATCTCTACCCTCCCCCCCATTATTTTCTGTGAACATGTGTGAACCATTTTGATTTGCTTTGAGCTTTTATTTTTGAAATACCTTTTTAAGATGGCACATTGATTAGTCTTCAGTGAGTGGCTTCATTTGAAGTTTATTATTTTTTGTTTCCTAGGCTCAAACAGTTTGAAGTTTCTTCTGAAAGCAAGAAAAACATCTTCCCCCCCCCCCAAAAAAAAACCCCCCCAAATCCCCCCCCCAAACCTCCAGTAACTCTGAGGGAGCTTACAGGAATTTCTTTACTTCTCATCTCAGGGAAAGACCAGTCATTAAAAGTTTCAGGCCTCTGGAAAGTTATAGGCAAGTGAAAAAACAGTCTTACAACTGTTGGCCTGCAACCATAACTATAACACTTGATGTATTAAATTGATGTAAGCTCTCAAGTTTTATTTGGAGATTATTGCCACTTGAATTCAATAGGGAAAGTTAGCTGGAGCAGAATTAGGCTGTTGGTGTCTAAGATGAATTTTGAGTTGACACTGTTCCCAGGGCCGGTGCTACCATTAGGCGACCCTAGGCGGTCGCCTAGGGTGCCAGAATTTGAGGGGCGGCGGTTCTGGTCCCTCAGCGGCCGGCGGCGGTGGGAGAGGCTGCCGCCGAAATGCTGCTGAGATCCCCGGCGGCCAAAGAAGCTGCCGCCAAAGTGCCACTGGGGTCCCGGGGCATTTCGGCGGCAGCCTGTCCCGCTGCCTAGGGCGGCAAAAAAGCTCGCGTCGCCCCTGACTGTTTCTTGACTATTACTCTCCTGAGTAATGTGGTGGTCTAGTGTTTGTCGTGGAAGGATGAGAAATGTCAAAATGCATCCTTTCTTATAATATGTATCTAAACAATATACAAATGTTTATTATTTGTGATCATTTCTTTTAATAGCCACCACATGCTGGAAAATTATTGTCTGTATTAAAACACATGCCTCATAAATATGGTCCTGATGCCTTCTTCAACTTTCCAGGAAAAAGTGCTGCAGTAAGTAGTTATATACATTTTCTATACCTTTATTTGTTATCCTCCTATTTTCTCGCCTATTCTCATTTGGCTCTTTTGTTCCATGTATACGGTGATATTCACCAGTCTGACATTGTTCCTAGAGAGAACTATTTTTCCAGGGCGGTAACTACATTAAGATTAACTGAAATATGTTACTGTTAAATATGCACTACCTTTATGGTTTGTCCTTCCATCTTAGCTAAAGAAAGATCGGGTACAAGTAATAGCCCATAGCTCATTTTGTGGGATTAGTTCAATTAACTCAGTCTTATTTGTTGCAAGCAGAATCTTTGTCTGCCTTTATTTCTTCTCTCAATATTCCTTAGCCAGTGGTGTCTGCCCTAGTGTTCAGCACACAAGGGAATCCCCAAATATTATACACGTTTGGGAGTCACTCCTGAGGAAGCCTCAGAATGCGCCAAATTAAAAGTTGGCTCAATTCTGTTGTCTGTTCCTTTTTATGGCAAGAGACACCGAACCTCCCCAGAGATCCCTCCCCTCAAATAATCAGACATCATACATGTATAACAGCACATGCGATCTTTATGAGCTGACTCATTTCTACGCTGGCCGTATGGAAAAAAAAATCAGCATTTACTGCACTGTTTTACTGCAGATTCTATTACACATAAGAAATACTACCAAAATATTGCTTCAAGGAAAATCTAAGAAACACCAGGATAAAGCTAACACTATGGCTTTCACTGCTGTGAAAAATGTGTCATGGATCGTGAAATCTGGTCTCCCCCTGTGAAATATGGTCTTTTGTGTGTGTTTACCCTATACTATACAGATTTCTTGGGGGGGGGGACCAGAGTTTCTCAAATTGGGGGTCCTGACCCAAAAGGGAGTTGCAGGTGGGGGCCTCAAGGTTATTTTAGGAGAGTTGCAGTATTGCCACCCTTACTTCTGCGCTGGCTTCGAAGGTGAGTGGCCGGAGAGTGGCGGCTGCTGACTGAGGGCCCAGCTCTGCAGGCAGCAGCACAGAAGTAAGGGTGGCAATACCATACCATGCTACCCTTACTCCTGCACTGCTGCCTTCAGAGCTGGGCAACTGGAGAGTGGCGGCTGCTGACTGAGGGCTCAGCTCGGCAGGGAGCAGCACAGAAGTAAGGTGGCAATACCATACCATGCTACCCTTACTTCTGCGCTGCTGCTGGTGGCAGTTCTGCCTTCAGAGCTGGGCTCCCGGCCAGCAGCTGCCGCTCTCCAGCTGCCCAGCTCTGGAGGCAGCACCGCTGCCAGCAGCAGCGCATAAGGAAGCATAGCAGTGCCACCCCCCCCCCCACCTCTCCGCCCCCACACCAACACAATAACCTTGCAACCTCCCTACAGCTCCTTTTGGGGCAGGCCCCTACAATTACAACATCGTGAAATTTCAGATTTAAATAACTGAAATCATGACATTTACAATGTTTAAAATCCTCTGACTGTGAAATTGACCAAAATGGACTGTGAATTTGATAGGGTCCTAACTATGGCATAATAAATACTTGAATTCAGTATAAATTTTGTGGCATTCATTGATGGTAAAGAATGTGTACACTTTAAACATCTTTTATTTTTAGACCAAATATGTTCAAAAACATCATGCAGTTGTCCTCACGAAGGATCAAATTCATCAAAATTTTTTCCCATATAACTCAAATCTTTTCATTGTTAAGAGTAAAACATGTTTTCACAACCTCACACATAACTCAAAAGATAGTCATTGGCTCATCTCAAATCTCTCCTTCCGTATATATTCTCCCCACTCAAGATCACACACAAACCACCTTCTGTCTTGAATTTAAACATAAATTTATTTTGGGCTTAAGTATGTTATGTAAATGAAAATGTAAGGGACTGAAAAAATAAAGATTAAAAATAGAAATATTTCTGAAAACTTCACTATATGATAACTATAATGGGCGTATTAACATTATTTTGGCTACTTGTACATTGTTTTATTAAATTCTTATACTGTAGATAGTATCTACGTGCCTCAAGACAATGAGAAACTTATTATAGGAATCTTAATATTTTAGATAATTAGCACAAGGCATCCTAAAAAGCTCTGAGTTAAACCAATTGCAGTGATATCAGCCCCAAAAAGTTGAGTCAGGCTCAAACATATAGACTTATTAGGGAATTACAGCTTTACAGAAGGATTTATAGCATTGTGTTTGGGCAGGGATAGCTACACAGAGTTGGGGAGCATAATGAGGAGTCTGGCAACACTTATGTTCTTTGATGTTTTTGTTCATTGGTATTGATCATCTGGACAGCATCTTTGATCAGAGGGTTATGGAAATCTGGGTTGAAATTTACATTGCAAGCCTGTGAAGCAAAATGGTGAAAGGTGAATGGTAATGGTTAAAAACTGTTTAAAACAAAGAATCAGATACTATAAAAATTGTTGAGCATATAGTTAGCAATTTACAGACTTTCTAGTTAATGTAGGTACTGTGTTTTTATGGGAAAATTTTGGCTGGAAGGATTGCATAATGTCTTCTTTTGAAATCAGGGTTATATGTCTCACATTCTCATGTCTATATTTTTCTGTAGGGCCAAGTTAGGCATGAATTTTCTCCAGATAAGACTGTTTCAGGCAAAATCTAGAGACTTCCATTTTTATGCTTAACTTCTTTCCACAATCAGTTACTTTCCTCCTCTTTGGGATGCAATCTGATGTGCCAGCATTGTAGAGATCACGAGTCTGTAAATTTCACTTTTCTGTTAGTATGCAACAGAACAAGATGAGCTTAAGCCAATTTTGGACCAAATATTTCTCCAAAAATGTTTTGTTTCATTATAAGTTATTTTTATTGAGCTATAAATATTTTTGTCATGAAATCTTTATAATCTAAAGATTCTTAAAAAAAAGAAAAGAAAGAAATAAACCTTGGGCCACTTTATTATTGCAGTAAGACATTAGACGCCTGTAACTTGCACCATGTCCTGTCTTAATTCATAAATGATTTTGTTAAACCTTTCTGTATTAAAAATCTATATTACTTCCTTTAGGCTATTGCCTTACCACCTATAGCCAAGTGGCCCTACCAGAATGGATTTACCTTTCACACTTGGTTAAGAATGGATCCTGTAAATAATATCAATGTGGATAAGGATAAGCCTTACTTATATTGGTATGTATAATGAAAACCTACATTTCTAATGTTTCTTTCCCATTTATATTCATTATTCAGAGGTGTCTGCTTACATTGAAAAAAAACAATTACCTAATATCTTTGTTGTTTATATGCAAATTTAGTTTAATTTCTTTAAAAAACTTTTTTGTAGTTTTCGAACAAACAAAGGACTTGGTTATTCTGCTCACTTTGTTGGAGGCTGTTTGATTGTGACATCAATAAAGTCAAAAGGAAAAGGATTCCAGCACTGTGTGAAATTTGATTTCAAGCCACAGAAGGTGGGTTAAGGAAGTAAATAATTCAAATAAGTGCCATAAATTACCATAGTACATGTGTGTAATTAGCCATTAATTGTACTTATTTTTTATTTAGACCAGTGTTCTAGTAAGCTCAGGGAAGCGTTCTGTTTTGTTTGCTAATCACTAACTTCATATGGACCCAGAAAAATATTGTTTGCAAAAATATTACCAATAGTATCAGCTGGCATTATTTAGTAAATAATACCAACTTTTACTTTCATAAGTAAAACTTTAAACAAATGTACATAGTAACCTGCCATTTTTTAAGATTGTGATTTAATACATTCCCAAATGTGTGAGAAAAAAATGCAATTTACTAAAGAGTAAATCACACATGTGGCCTAGGTGAATAGTGACTGAAAGTTAGATCTACTGGCTGTTGGTTTAATTATGTGAAATGAGTTGATGGTCTTTGTCTGTTTCTTGCTGGACAAGTGTCCACATCAATTGGTATTTGTGCAGCAGAAATGGTAAAGACTGAATAGATATCAGGATCTGGAAAGGTGTAGCACTTTCACTGTTACTGCTTATGGAATTCACATCCCGTTCAGTGAATAAATAGAAGACTTCACTTGTTAGGGCTGACTCTTGATATGATTAAACTAAGTAATATACACCACAATGTTATTTTTTTAACCCTTTAAAAATTAGCAAAATAGTAACTTATAGGTGTACTAAAATGTATTTATTATGGGAAATTTATGTTTCTGTATGACCTATCTCTAAGAACTCTCAGCACATATAGACAACCTGAAAGTTCTAAGATCTGTTCTTGTTTATATTTTCTCTTCTTTCTCCCACTTAGCCTTCCTGTTTCCTTTGCCCTGATAAATCCTGTGTAAAGTCTTCATCCTAAGTGACTGATTTACTCTCACTGTCCTGGGCTATGAGCCAAAGTTTCTCTCAATTCTCAGCTTTGGGGTGGACTACTGGATAGAACAGGAGCTGGGGTACAGGAGACCTGGGTTCTGTTCTTGACTATGCCATTGGCCGGCTGGGTGATCTTGGGCAAGTCATCATCTGTGAAATGGAGATGATGATGCTTACCTCTTTTGTAAAGCACTTTGAAAGCTATTGACAGAAGAAGTGCTATATTAGAGCTAGGTATTATCATTACTATACATGATACCTCTTCCCTGATAATTCCTGGGCTGATGGAGTGTTGAAGAATCTACTGGGGACTTCCCAGGAGGGAAGAGTGTGTAAATGAGGACAGACTGGACTCAAAGCAGTCAATATGCCAACTTTGACAAAAAGCACAAGTTACTCTTCCTTGCTCATTATCTGGGATGACCCCAAGAATAACTGTTTATAACTATTCTACCTCGTGTGATCACAACTAACTAGTATGTTTTTAAACACCACTTTTTAGCACTGGCTATAGACCGATAGTGTTGTTTGTTTAAAAATATATGTATTAACATGTGTTGTCTAACATGGTTATGAAACACACACCTTCTTGTCCTGATCTAGTCAGAGACTTAACGTTTTTCTCAAGCAATTTCAAGAACACAGACTCATGTGCAAGAGAATAGACTAAATGAATCATACTTTGTAATATTAATGTATCCAGAAAGTGTGGTTCTTCTCAACTATGGTCTGGTCTACACTACCTGGGGGGGGGGGGGGTCGATGTAAGCTACGCGACTTCAGCTACGCGAATAACGTAGCTGAAGTCGACGTACCTCGCTTGACTTACCTCGCCATGTGGACCCTGCAAATTCGAAGGCTGCCGCTCCCCCGTCAACTTCGCTTCCTCCTTGCGTTGGGGTGGATTACCGGAGTCGACGGGAGCGCGTTCTGGGATCGATTTATCGCGTCTAGATTAGACACGATAAATCGATCCCCAAAAGATCGATTGCTACCCGCCAAATCGGGCGGGTAGTGTAGACAAGCCCTAAGATGAGTTATTCCACGTTATTGAATAATCATATTTAGCAACATGGCATAACTTGATTTAAATGGCATTGTTTAAGGCTTCCTTGCATATTTAGTAGACTTGAAAATATGTTTGCTTTCTCAAGTGGAGCATTTGTATGGTGTTTCTGAAGAAGAAGAAAAAGAGTAAACATCTGTGGGAGAGCAGGTCTCCAAACACATTTTGGTAATTCTTATCTGTAATCTCTTGCTGTACATATGGATTCTGGTTTATCATTTCACACAGTCCTTGGAGAATCTTCAAGCTTTGGTGTCATCTTTGCTGCTCTTTTGGAATGATTGCAAGAAATTCATTGCCCTAAGCCCAAGAAAATGTAAATACATTAACAAAGCAAGATACAGTATTTCTTTTGTCAGTTATTTTGGCATAAATAGTGCCCTTAGTGTTGTCAGGAAAAAGTTGCATACTGTGACCATGTATTTCCTTTAAGATCGTACACCTATTTGTCAGTACACAGGGTGAATGGGCACACTGTTTGGGTACAGTGAATTAGGCTAGGCCAGCAGTGAACTTTGCATTTCTTACACATTCATTTAAAGAAATCCCTAAAAGTCATCTTCAAAAAGTTTTCTGCCTTTTCATAACTCATATAAATAGTTTTGATCATCTGGGATCCAGCTATTTTGAGTAACTTTTTAAAACCTACTTACACAGGCTTGAAGTATCAATAATTATTCTCTTATTATTCAGTGGTATATGGTTACTATAGTGCATATCTATAACCGCTGGAAGAATAGTGAACTTCGGTGCTATGTGAATGGGGAACTAGCATCGTATGGAGAGATAACGTGGTTTGTCAATACCAGTGATGTAAGTAGCTTTTCTTTAATTTTATGTTACTTAATTTCATACTTGGAATGGCTGAAATTGTTTTTTGCCCTTGATTATATTTTTAGGTTTTGATAACCTGGCTTGAGAGGAAAAAAGTAGGTTTTCCAACAGAATTTCGAATCAATTAAAAAAAAAAAACCAGATGGCACACATGGCATTTTACTAATAGATCGACTCAGAGAATGCAAATGTAGTCAGTGTGCTAGAGGACCAGTAAAAGTTATGGGCCCATTTCTGCAAACACCTGAGCACATCCATTATATTACTTAAATGAACAGTCCATTGACTAGTCACTGGAGTAAAGTTATGTATATGCTTAACAGTGTGCAGGATTGGGCCCTATAGGTGAACACTATCATCTCTCTTTAAAAACTTATTTTCCTCTCCTGCAGTTTCACTTTCTACTCTCCTAATATGTGGAAGAGAGTCGAATAATACTGATCTCCAACATGGTATTGAGATACCAATATAATTAGTGTTACCCTAATACTACAGAAATATCTGATTTTCTGATGATATGTTTGACAGTTCTAGAACTTAGCTTCTTAACTTTCTCGCCCTGTATATATTTGCAGATATCTCTTATCAGTATTTGAGTAGAGTACAAATTGCAGAGAACATCTAGTTTATTTTTAATTAATATTGTATATTATGTATTTTACAAATGTTAGACATTGCTGACAGCTAAATAAAATGAAAACATTGTTACTTTGCTTATAAAAGCATTTTTTTTTAAACTGCAGGTTTTGAAAACATTCATTTTATTTATTATTTCAAAATTAGCATGAAAGTTTTACCAGCTTGGACACCCAGTTTACTTGCCTTGACTATGATAATTGATTTGCGTTGGGAGAGGGAGATTTTGCTTTTTGCCTGTCCACAAATATTTTTTTCACCTTGATCAATTATAATATTAAAAGGCTGTTTTGGGTGTAAAATAAATTTATTGCTTTTCTTAAGAATAACAAATACACATGATTAATACTTGTGTGCTTCACATTGAATCCTTTCTTGTCTCTTATTGTGTACAACTATATCCTGTGTTGTCCTTTTCAGACATTTGATAAATGTTTCCTGGGTTCTTCAGAAACAGCAGATGCTAATCGAGTGTTTTGTGGGCAGATGACAGCTGTTTACCTTTTTAGTGACGCTCTCAATGCTGCTCAGATTTTTGCCATTTATCAGCTTGGCCTGGGATACAAGGTATTTTGGAGTTGAGTGAATAGTACCCAAAAGATTAATTCTAAAACAATTTCTGGAGTATTTTAGGATGTCGATGACGATGATGTATACAATGTTCTTACCAGCCTATTTTTTATTTACATAGACTTGTAGAAATAAAGTATTTAATATCACAAAATTTAAATTAATCTATTCGATTTTATAAAAGTGTATCGAGGAGAGAAATGAGCGTATAGATAATGCTATGTATTTGTCATGGACATGATTTTCTTGAGAAAAGTGTGACAGTTGAGGTTTTTTGGGGGGGGGCTTTGTAACCCCATCCAGCTGCTACTGAGCACTTTTATAAATATAACTCTCTATAGTCACCTGCGGTTTTAAATGGTTTTAAACAGTTTTGCATAATTTTATTACAAAAAATATTTTGCTCAGTAATGTGACCCTGTGACTTTTTTCCATTTTTCTATATATTTAGTGTTCCCTATTTTTGCCATGATGCATAACCTGCCTTGTGTAACTGATTTATAAAAATGCTACAAGCCCATCTGCATGAGAAGAGAGCATTTGATAATGTAATTAAAAAACATTCTTTATATAAATTCACTGTCAGAGTGCGAGTTGCAACATAGCAGTAGAATTGTTTGCTGGTGTGTTGTTTTCCAGCTCTTCTGTTCTATAAAACTCCAATCCCACTCCATGAAATGAAATAGATTGTACATGTATTAAACAAAACGCAACCCCTCTCCCCCACCCAACTTGGCACATATTTAATTTGGTATTAAAACAAGGCTAATGCAAACAATAAACTCTGTTTGCTGTCTTTACTCTCTCGTTCACTTCTCAGGAGTCCTGCTTTTTGGGTGATGGTCTTGGGTTTTTGGGTGATGGTCTGTCTAAGTGGATAGAGCACTAACTATTAACTGTGGCTAGATAATTTTCTTCATTGAGGCTTGCTACCAAATTTACTTTCTTCATGCCAGAAAAGTATCTTGATACCTAATTTAACATATTAAAAGTGATGAGCACTGAGGTTTAGTTCTGTTATGCTATTTACTTACTTGCTGTTTGTATTGTGGTAATCATCATGGGCCTAAACTGGGGATTGTGGCCCCTACGTGCTGTACAAATGCAACCTTTTTTTGTCCTTACCTCTATCCAAAGAGCTTCTAAGTGAACACTGAGTAACAGGCACTATATTTTCTTGTGTTTTTCTTAGCTTCCACAATGTCCCTTCTTTAGGGCACAACAATGCTCTTTAATACTAACTCTGCAAAAATTGTCCTGAGCTAACGGTGTTGTAATGGCACTGTTCTGATGCATTGCTGGAATAGAGGAGTAATGCTGTTGTAATTGTTTTGTTTCCTGTTGTATTTTCAGTGTAAGTTACCTTAATTTTTTTTCTTACTTCCATCATTCTAGGGAACGTTTAAATTCAAGACAGAAAGTGATCTCTTCCTTGCTGAGCATCACAAACTGTTACTGTATGACGGCAAATTGTCCAGTGCTATTGCTTTCACGTACAATCCAAGAGCTACTGATGCACAGCTTTGTCTAGAATCATCCCCCAAGGATAACCCTTCAATCTTTGTTCATTCACCACATGCTCTCATGCTTCAGGTACTTTGGCACTTTTAGTAGACTTTCTGAGGAGAAAAATGGCTTGTACTTGTGAAGTCTGTAACCAGGATTTTTAGTGCCAGGTGAGAGGGCCCCAGATAATAGACTAATCAGCAGAAGCTAGCAGAACTGCACTCCTCTTCTTCCTCAACCTTTTAGTTGGAGGTGTGGAGAATTGTTCCCAGCTCTTTAAAGTAACTCTCCTCCCTTTGTCATCAAGCCTCCTGACTTCTCCCCTCTACTACTGCCTTACATCAGGCTCCCCTTTCTTATCACTTCTGGTCAGGCACCCCAAGAGGGAGGGATTTCCAACCTCTCCTAACCAATTTTGCTTCTCATTGCATAGAGCAACCCTTCTCCACATCACACTTGTGCACTGTACCTCTCATCAGTATACAGCCATGTCATCCTTCTCTTCCCTAAATGAATTTGCTCACTTTTCCATTCTTAGTCCCAATTACATTCTTCTTCAGGAAGGTTACATCAGAATTTTTTTTAGAAACACAGCAAAAGTTTAGAAAATAACTTTAAAAACAGCTTTCTTCATCTTCTCCCCCCCCCCCCCCCAAATATCCCATACCTCTTACAATGTTTTTTCTTGAGGACATTCTATTGTAACTCTTGCTTCTTCCATCCCAGGGCCTCCAACACCTTGCTCTCTTCCACTTCAGGAGCGCACAGGGGCACTCCAGGAAGGGCCAGCAAGCTATGGAGCTGCTCTGTTACCAGAGACCATGTTTTGCTTTAGATGCTGGCCACAACCTATGTGCCCATCTAAAGTCATCTTTGAGGACCAGCACAGTAGACAGGAATCCCAGGCTCTGGGTCAGGCTGGGACTGAGTCATCTTTTTAGTGGTTGTCTCCTCAACAGCAGCAGCCATTACTTGTAATAGTTTCTTTGTGTGGTAACAATCTGATTTTATATTAAAGATACTCTTAAGTATTTAAGTAAAATGATAACTTTTAAAGTGGTTTTAGAAAAGGTTTTAATCTTTTAATTCTTCTTTGTCAGGATGTGAAAGCAGTCCTAACACATTCTATTCAAAGTGCTATGCATTCAATTGGAGGAGTGCAGGTACTTTTCCCTCTGTTTGCACAGTTAGACCATAGGCAATATTCATTGGACCAAGTTGACACAACTGTTTGGTGAGTATGTATGGCTACCTCATTTCATTTTCCATTTTAATGTAAGTGAAATGGGTTTTTGCTTAATTTAAATGGCTGCAGAGCTAGCTACCTTATGTTATGAAGAATTCTCGTGGTTTACAATTCTTTCTTCCCCCCTCCCCCCCCAGTAAGATAGAGCAGCTAGTAAAGGGAAAACTTCTTATGTCAGGCTTCTCTACATAAACACAATACATTGAAGATTACATCTGCCTTAAGTGATAGAAATGCACAGCTTCTAGTAAATACAGTTAATAAAATAACTGAAGGTTAAACTGGAAACCATGTATGTCTGTGTTTTAGCTATTAGGCAAAGAATTAACTCTAACTAATGGAATTGTAGCACTGTTATTCGGATGCTTTATTTCTGTTCTCAAGGCCAGAAGTTGTTAAGCCTCATGTGAACAGGACCGTGAATTGAGGTCAAGATTATTGGCACCATGTTTTCTATGGAAACTTGCACAAATGAAAAAAAATGCACATCCTGTTATAGTTATATAATGCATTTATGGGGTACTAGAAATATGAATCTACATGAGCTCTTTCCTGTCAATGGGATGGGGTGGGGAGGGGGAGGAAAGCTTCTTGAAGCTCCACGGAAGATAAGTTGATGATTCTGACCTATAGTGCATGATGAATGAAAGATGTGTTATGTGCCGAGGCTAACTCAAGCTTGGTATGAGTTGTCAAGAACAAGGGCTGGATGTTAAAATTGTAAGGGACTCATAATACACTCTGTAATTTAGGTTGCAAAGACGTTTCCTTTAGAACCACTTGTTTTACAAACTCAAAACTTTCCAAAACACATTTTACCTTTTTGGTTAATTTATTTTTATGGTGTGAGTGTGGGAGAAACTGAAGCAATATCCTTCTATAGCAGTAGGTATACATGTAGCCTTTACTGAGGGCTAGTACCTTTGCGTGGATTAAAAATGGTTTTCATTTAGTAAAGTTATTACTATTTGTAAATTCTATTCTGGGCATGATCATTAGAAAACTGATAAAGATATAGACATGTATTTGAAGAAAAATCCATATTTGAGATGAGATTTTCAAAAGTGCCTAAAGGATTTAATCCCATTGATTTCTGCTCCTAAATCCTTTAGGCATTTTAAAAAATCTCCTTAATTCCTAATTTAAATATGAACTAATAAAACACTTTTATCAGCTTCATAAGCTAGTAACTTCACAACTGCTAAACTGATTTTTTCTCCCACTTGGCTCTTGTGTTAAGACCTATAAAATCATGTCCAAAAGAAATAAATTCAGTAGTAATAAATTATACACTTATAAATGTGCAATTTATAGCACTGCATTACCCTGTGTACAATGATAAAGGTTCATACCAATTAATGTATATGTACAAAAATATGTATATAAGCCACAGTACTAACAGGCAATAAGCCCCTAGCTGGCTCAGGACTGGCTAAGTCTAGAGTGTGCATTTTACTGACACTAATTGGCCTTTACGTGCATTTTGTTAAAGAACTATGGAATTTTTTTCTTTTAAAGGCAGAAAAATAATGCTAAAATTATGTACAAAAACCCTTTGATGGTATATTAAGTGTATACAGTTAAGTTCTCTAAAATCAGGAAATAAAAAAGCTAAGTTTGAATATATGACCTTCTTGCATTTAGGCCTTAGGATCATTTTTAATTATGTGCTCATATACTAATTAATGATAAATGAAGTGTAACTCTTTCACCTCCTTAAATGCATGTGGGAGCAGTGAAAAGGGGAGAATGCATATCAGTTTGCAACCTAACATAATAAAGTTTTTTACCATGGTCTTACAAGAGAAATGAGTGTCTCTGTGATTTGGGGGGGGGAGAGGAGGGAAAAAGACCAATTTTGGTGGGGTGGTGGGGGTGGAGTTGGAGCTCCTCTTCACAGTGGAACAGTAAAAAGAAAAGACAAATATGTTTGCTTCTCAGTTCATGACTTTTGAGTCCTTAACTGGACAATTTTAATGTTGCATTAATATTTTTGCATTTAATGCAGAAACCTTTGCTGTTCTAAAATCTTCTTGTGTATTTCTTCCTCCACCCCTCTGTTACCTTCAAACCTACAAAGAACTTGAATATTTTCAAGTTTTCCTTTGCCCCAGTTCTGTTTTGCAACCTCTGATCTTCCAGCCACAGAAATTGATGAGACTTCATAGCAGTTAATGAGTGGCGCTGACTACAGAGGAGTTGTTCAAAGCAGTTAGTCCTGCTTTAAACACAAGTGCTGCCAGCATCATTTGGCCTGGCTGAAAGCAAGAGAATGGCAGTTGGAGTGGAATATAGGTCTATTGCATGGCAGAACTGGTTCAAAATTGGAAGTAATTGGTGATAAGTTGTTTCAGCAGTGTTTTGCCATTGAAAAAGTATCACAAAGTTCAAAGTTTTGAGGTAGAGAAAATCCAGTAGAAACTAGGGGCTGGTCCACACAGGGGTGTGTGTGTGTGTGTTGAACTAAGATACGCAACTTCAGCTACGTGAATAACGTAGCTGAAGTCGAAGTATCTTAGTTCGAACTTAAAAGCACTTACCGCGTGTCCAGACGCAGCAGGCAGGCTCCCCCATCGACTCCGCTTACTCCTCGCGCCGAGCTGGAGTTCCGGTGTCGACGGGGAGCGCTTCCGGGATCGATTTATCGCTTCTAGACGAGACGCAATAAATCGATCCCAGAAGATCGATTGCTACGTGCCGAATCAGGCGGGTAGTATAGACGTACCCTAGGAGACTGACCACCTTGTAACTTTGCGGTCTTAAATGTTTTCAAATTCTAATCTTAACTTTATTCCAAATCTTAATTTAGCCAGTTAAGTGTTGTATTAAATGTACTTATATACTGGAAGATGAAAGAGCTTAGCTGGGAACATATTCCTGTGAGGGAATTGAATACTTCATTTCTAAGACTCTCTGATACACCTGATATTTCTTTAAGAAACTGAATGATTCCAATACACTGTATTTTTCAGTTCTACTTTGCTGGCTTTCATCATGGAGTTGCTGAAGAACTCCATTGCTATGCAAGAGCAGATGCTTTCCTGTAAGGGCTTCCTTGTGATAGGACATAGTCTTGAAAAGGTAAAACAAAATCACTACTGATCTATGGTTAGCTTATCAGAATCCTTTTGCTAATATTTTCTGAATTGTCAAAGTTTAAAAACAGTTTTGTAAACATGATTCTAAAGAAGCCTTTTTTTTTAAACAGTCTTCCAAAGTCCATGTTACCAGAGTTGTGCTAGAACTATGCCTTGCCTTTGCTAAATATCTGAGTAACTTGCACAATGGGATTCCCTTGCTTAAACAGCTATGTGATCACATTCTCCTTAACCCTGCAATATGGATTCATACACCAGCGAAGGTAAAATATTTTGGTTTTGTTAATCACATATCACTTCAGGTTAGCACACACTAGATGGTGGTGATGATGATGATAATACTGTTTGTTCTTAATGAAGTGGCATCTAAAGGCCCAATCAGTATCCCTCCTTTTTCTTGTACGCTGCTTTTCCTGGTGAGGATCGCGGCGGCAGCATAGAAAGTAGGGAGGACCAGACCGCCTTTTCCTCTGCTACAGGTTCCAGCTCCTCCTGTGGGATTCCTCAGCGTTCCCAGGCGAGCCAGACGCTATAATCCCTCTAGTGTGTCCTGGGTCAGCCCAGTGGGACATGCTCGGTAGACTTCTAATGGAAGTGTCCCGGGGTCATCCTTATAAGGTGCCCGAACCACCGCAACTGCCTCTTCTCGATCCGGAGTAGCAGCTCTACTCCAAGGCCCTCCTTAATAGCCAAGCTCGTCTCCCTATCTCAGAGAATAAGCCCAGACACCCTGCAGAGAAAGGTTTCAATCAGGATCCCATTGTTCTAAATGCTGTATGTACCTAGGATGACACAGTCCCTGCCTGAATAGTTAATGTTATATTTGAAGATCTGGATCCATAGCATGAGACTATTTGCATTCCACCGACTAAGCAGCCCTTTAAAATAGTATTGTCGAACTTCATTTCCACTCACATTTCCGCTACGGTGTGAATATGGAGTTTAGTGGATCAGTGCCAAATGATTCCAGATTTAACTATAATGTAAACTAAACATATATCATCTCAGTGATACTATAAAATTACTATATACATAAAGTATATTAAGGTATAAAAATATTTGCCTATGGTCCTGTACTAATTTCCAATCCATACAGGTATAACAGTGTGCCAAAATTGAAGCCAGAACACTGGTAAAGATTATTTTAAACTCTTAATAGAACAAAAGACAAGTAATTTAGCACTCAGGGAGAAGTATGGAGATAGTATAGGGTCAAAGACGCTGCAGGCAGCGCTGCACTTGTTTTGTAGCTACATAGGGAAATTTATTTTTCATGGCTTTTAATCTGACATATTTCAAGAGCACGAAATTCACTTAAAAGCTCCTTCATCATCAGAAGGCTAAAAAACTTGACATTCTGTGGTGAATTCCATAAGCTGAGCCAAAGTTAGATACAAATAGGTTTTGAAGCATCATGAATGAGTGATGTAATATGGGTACAGCTAAATTAAGCCTTTATAAAAGCATTGGCAGCATCTTTTATGCAGAAAGGGAAATAAGCAATACAAATCTATAAGATCGTAACTTTATAATGAACTGTTTATATGAACTTTACAAACTGTTTCATATTAAGGGCATACTTTCCACTTGAAAATCCCACTTCTAGAAACTCTAGTAACATTTAAGATAACTATAACTGAAAAGCTAGTAGAGAGAATGTTTTTCTTCCTGTTTAGTTTGATTTATGCATTTGACAGCTCTTTGTGTATTGTCATTTTCAGTGTTCGCCCTGTATGTCAGTTTTTTCTAGCCAAACATAAACAGGAGAACAAGTAAACACTTTCCAAGAGGGTGACAGGTTTCTGCTGTTGCTTCACCTTGTTTTGATCATGTTGGAACTTGCAGAGCTGCTGATTGATTCCTGATAACTTCTGTTGGAACACATGGTGTTCATTAACCCTATCCTGGATATAAGGGAGTGGGAGCGGCTATATAGACGGAGTAAGGGCTTGTCTATAAGGAAGTTAGTACACGATAGGGTGTGCGTTTACAGCACATCCTGCACTAACTCTCTGTGTGGACACTTACTGCACACTTCAAGTGCACTTTAAAGCATACTAAGCTATCAAGCTAAAGCACGTACAGGCATTTTTAGTGCACAGTAAGAGTGTCCAAGATTTGTCTGACTGATCCTTCCTTAGGAACAGCCACTATAGGAAACTCTAGGAAAAATCTTGGGCTGGAATTTGTTACTATTTTTTGTAAATAGAGACAAACTCCAGTAAGGGGGTGAGTTTTAACTCTGTACAATCCGTCAGAGGCTGTGTTTTGGAAAGTGAGCTGCTTGGACCCTTACCCATTTTTAAAGACTCTTCTAAAAATAAAAAAAATTAGACCATGTTATGTTTTGGGTGCTCTGTGATGGGGATTGGTAAAATGTCACTGCAATAAAACATTAAAAATGACATTGTCCCTTGTATGTTTTAGACACACACTAATATCTATTGCACAATATAACATAGATACTTCACAAAAAAGGAACTTTTTCCTTAGGGAACAGTAGCACCAGGAATCTTTTTTATTGCCCTTTTATTGTGCTCCAGGGAAGGACAGTGACATAGAATTTTTACTCTGGCAGTTAGATGTAGCTATCAATATTGTCAGCCCGAAACATTAAAAAAAAAAATAAAAAAAAGGGATCCCCAGAAATGATGAGATGGAAAAAAAATGGGGGATTCACACATTCAGACTTCTTTTCACAACAACCATGAAGGCCAAAATGTGGTGTTTTAAAATGAGATTCTCTCATATTCACATGACTCCAGAAGCTTGGACATTTAGAATTACACCAAATATCATAAGACTTGTGGTAAAATCAAAAGAGTTTAGTAACTATTTGGCGAGGTTACCCTACTGATTATCTTCATTTACTCTGCTCTTTCTTATGATAGAATTTTTTAAAATTGGATTAAATTAAGAATGGAATTGCCTAATTTACTACCATTTTGACTTACCTCCCTGTTGTGTATGTGAAACTCTAGCTGACATTTTCAATTTGTTCTTAACTGGGTGTTATAGGTTCAGTTGATCCTGTACACTTACCTGTCTACTGAGTTCATTGGCACTGTTAACATATACAATGCAGTTCGGCGAGTTGGGACAGTTCTTCTGGTAATGCACTCCTTAAAATATTACTACTGGGCTGTGAACCCTCAAGATCGCAGTGGTATTACTCCAAAAGGTGTAGGTATGTATACATTCTTCACCCCTCATCAACACATGAGCATTCTGAACCACTTCACTTGAAGTGCCCTATTTTATGTGGGTTGTGGAATGGATGGGATCCCAGGCAGCGTTTCATTTGCTGGAAGGATTCAGCACACCAGTTCTAACAAGCAGCTTTGTCCATAGGGTGCTTTCTTTTTTTGAAACCCCCGCCCCCAGACGCTGAAGAGAATAAATACGTTTCCCCAACCCCAAGGATCTATATACATTGTTAGAATATATCATACTAGGGACAATGTTAAAAGTGCAGAGCTAAGCTTCTTATCAGCATTTCACATGCTCAAAGATATAACCTATTTATAGAGCTCATTCAGCTTCAAGAACCTAATAAGACGCAATGATGAGAATGGGGGAGCTGAGAACAGGCATGATGAGCCCATATCATAGGCATAGAGCTCGGTGATTGATGGGAGATGAGAATGAGCATGTTCAGTCCATGCTACAGATGCACAGTGCTGAGATAGGATGAGGTGCTGAAAATAGGCATTCAGTGCATGTCACTGACATGCAGCACTAAGACCAAAGGAGCTCAGAACGTAGAGAGTGCATCTACACAGACATGCACCAGTTTAACTAAACTGGTTTAAAACCACATCTGTAATTAAACTGGTGCAACACAAGGCCTCATAGAGCTGTTAGAATTTGTATATTCTTCTGTTAAAATGGGGGTTGTATTTGCCCCTCCCTGGGCATAGCTAACTCAATGAATATCCTGGGGAGGAGCAAAAGAGCTATGATATTTGGATCTTTAAAATATTTCAGTGACAGATTATTTGGGGAGGGAAAGGAGAGAGTCTTCTCTGAGAGTCTTGGGTCTTTAAATTGGGTTTCTTAAACTTGCAAGATAATGTTTGTATACAAGAGATATAGGGATACCTCACAACATCATGTATTTATCTATAACATGCTAGTAGTGGCCCAAGCAGAAGAAGCCATTTTATATTGATTAATACTATAGTGTAATCATCCCCCAAAAATATTAAGGAGCTGAGGTAGAAATTCTATTTAAAAAACAAACATACACAAAAATACTAAATATCAAAGTCTGGAAATACTAATTTAAAGTTATAGTATCAACTTAAACTCATTCTTTTACCCCCATCCATGATGTTTCAGTGCTTGATTTAGACACTGCAAAAGTTTGAATTTAAATGAAAAATCATTAAAAGAATTTTTAATATAAGGTTTTATAAAACTTTGACATAGCCTTATCTTGTAGCCTTAATTAGTGGTCAGCTTACTACACTATTAAATGTTAAAACAACATGTAGTAACCTGTTTCCTGTGAGAAGCAAAGAAAATCAATGCATTGGAAATTGTGCTCTGGCTATAAAAATATCAAATGTCTTACATTTTTTCAAAACTTTTAAATTAAAAATATATTATATGCTTTAGTAACAAGATAACCACCAGTATTTTACATCCAGTAGATAGTATAATATATCCATCTTTTTGTATGTTTTTAAAGATGGACCACGCCCTAATCAGAAGGAGATTTTATCTCTACGAGCATTCTTACTGATGTTCATTAAACAGCTAGTGATGAAGGTAAGGTGACTATAAATGGAGATTCTATTGTCCGTGCTTCCTTTCCCATGAAATGTGCAACACTGACTCCATCTCTGCTGTGTACTACTGCAATATATCACCGTAGCAATCTTTTAAAGTATGTTGGAATTTTGGTGATTTTTTGTAAGCAAATAAAGTACGTAAAACAACACTGAGGGTGACCCTCCCATTTGGCCTGCTAATGTAATTAGCACGAATTGATACATGTTTGTTTAACCTATTTCTTGTCAAAAGTAGAGCTGTTTGGCATGTAGTTAATTTATGAAGTGCCCTCCACCAAGGAGAACATAAGAACTCTCCTATTTGATGCGATTCAATCTCCGTGGCAGAACCAGATGCTTCAGAAGAAGCATTAGCGTAGACAGAATAACTAGCCGTAGTAGGCTGTTATCTTTTACGCAGACAAGCCACTAGAGGATAACAACATACAGTTTGCCAGTCAGCTTCTCAACTATTTGCCAGACAACAGAGGGCTGTTGAGATTTAGTACTAGGTTCTGGAGGGGAACATTCTCTAGTGGTTATAAATCCTTCTGCTTGTATCCCTGTGCTATGCTCTCCCCTGAGCCAGAGGTTCTCTGTCTGTTTTTCTTCTCTTTCCACCATGCTTGTCATCTCTCTACATTTTAATCATACTTTGTCTTTCTCCTCCATGCTCCTTAGGTACCGGAGGAGAAGTACTGAGAGCCAAGGAGACAGACTCCCTGCTCTCAATTCTGGTCCCCTGGAGTGGGGAGGACCAATTGCAGCAAAAGTCCTGCTCAGCCCCTTGGCTGGAGCATGCTAATAGCAGATGAAACCTCTGCGTGGTTTAGATGCCAAATTCTAAAGAGCCTTTACTGAGTATTTGCAAACTGCTTTTTTTCTGCCAGTAGTTTATAAGGAGGCCAAATTTGGGCAGATTTTCGCAGGGTCAGAAAAAAGTACTAATCCCCTGCCAAATGTCTAGATTCTGCTCCAAAACATTAAGGTTCAAGTGTGTCGCAATTAAATGGTTGTAAGATTTCTGTTTTAGCATGGGCAAAACAACTTATTTTTCCTGGAAACAAGTGAACAGTTTTTGCTGAAACTTAAAAAACTAAAACAAACAAATGAGGTCTCAGGCAGATCTAGTAGAGATGCCTATAATGTCTAATATTGCTTTTGGATCTTACTAAGCTCTTTGCCTCAATATCTTGTGGAAGTGAGTTCTGCAGGTTAATTTTGCATTGCACAAAAGTATTTACTACTTTAAATTTGCCTTTTAACTTCATTGGATGTCCGTTTGCTCTCCTATTATGAGGGAGAATAATAAGAAACTGTTCTCCTTTTCTGTATCACTCATTATTTCATATACATCTATTGTCACCTTTTACCCTATTTTTGTATGTTACTTTCCACTTTTAGTGGCAACTTTTGTAGCTTAGATCCTTCAGTTGTGAATCCTTTAGGGCAGAGAACCTGTTACCTTAGAAGCTGTAATGGCATCTTAGGCTAGGTCTACACTAACCCCCCCTGTCGAACTAAGATACGCAACTTCAGCTACGTTAATAACGTAGCTGAAGTCGAAGTACCTTAGTTCGAACTCACCTGTGGTCCAGACGCGGCGCGCAGGCTCCCCCGTCGACTCCGCCTACTCCGCTCGTCGAGCTGGATTACCAGCGTCGACGGCGGAGCACTTCCTGGTTCGATTTATCGTGTCTTGACAAGACGCGATAAATCGAACCCAGAACATCGATCCCGCGCCTCCGACGCGACGGGTAAGTATAGACATACCCTTAGATAAAGATAAATCTATGTTGTCTAGCTGTTCTGCTTTATATGATACTGTCTTGTATAGAGCTTTTTAATAATTATTTTGTTATGCCTTGAAAGAAAGATGTTAGATACAACTTTAAATTTTATTTTTTGAGGATTATGGCGTGAAAGAAGATGAACTGCAGGCTATCCTCAATTATCTGCTCACAATTCATGAGGTAACTTTTTATATTGTTTTTTGCTATTCCTGATAAGTCAAGCAAAATTTCTTCTCAATTTTTTCTAATAAAAATATCCTCCCTTGCCACAAGATGGCTCTGCAGTAAGAAATAACAAATATAGTCCAAACCTAGAGTGCAGTGTGTTGAATTACCAATATCCTGTAGTGATTTAAACACTGTTTAATAGTAGATTGAAGTTCATTAAGGTAGTAAGTCAAAGTGGTTTCCTATGCTGTTCAACAAACTGATCTATCAATCAGAAAAACAGATGGCAAGAGTGACTTCAAAAATATTATTTACGTAGCATAAAATAAGGATTTTTTTGTTTTATTTATCACTGTTTTTATTCTGCTGCTTAAGTAAAACAATACATTGAAAATGTGAATTAAAAATAAAAATGTTAATGAAGTCTAAGAGAAGCCTGTAAACTTAATTGGGAAAGAATATTGGTTACCATTCATATATCTGCATCTTCATATTTTAGCACCAGGAAAAGGCACTTTATACCAGATGTAACATCAAAGACAAGGAAAATGGGACCATAAATCTAACTGAACTAATCTCTTTAAGAGTAAAATAAGGAATTAATTGAATTTCACTTCAAGCAGTACAGATTTATTTTTCTTTTGTGTTTACACCTATATTTATCCTCTAGTCTCTACTCTGGTACTGGATTGAGTGTGCTTGGCTGCAGCATGAAATAAGCAATCCAGTTCTTCTCCTTTATGCAGAAATGACAATCTAGGTAGCAGCTAAGGACTTATCTACATGGAGATTTAATGCATGGCAAGCCGGGATGTGAATCTACACCGTGCTAGGTTGCTATGTAGTAGTTGACTGTGTGGACTCTACTACCATTCACTAGACGTTCTGTAGTCAAAGCATGTTATGGAACTTCTGTGCATGGTAGTAGAGTCCACATGGCCAATTACTGCATGGCAAGTTAGTCTGCTGTACATTCACATCCTGGCTTGCTATGCATGAAGTCTCCATGTAGACAAACCCTCATGAAACAAATCACGGAGCCTTCATTAAAATTTTGTAAATGGAAAGGAGTTAGCCTTCCACTCTTCCTCTCTTTTAACCAGATGAGCCTGTGTGGTCTAAACTGAAAGCCAGGGTTGTTGAATCGTTAATGAAGCAATCTTTTCTCTCAAGTGATTTAGGTACATAGGTGTTAATCAAAACAAAGAAAACAAAATGTTCTAAACACGCCATAGGAAAATAGCCCTACTCTGTTCATCAGGCTAATCAGCCATGACATCTGAGAGGTTGCCATACCTTAGAAGGGCATAGTCTTCCAGGATATTCAAGACCCAAGTGTCTAATGTATAAAATGAGCAGAACATTTTTGTTGAAAAATTTGTGAAGGTAGCTTTTTATACATCATGAAGAATAAGAAATGGGCACAAAAGTTGCATTTTATTTCTTTGTAGGTCACCTTTAAATAAAAGCAATTTACTTGGAACAAATTTGTAAGCTGTGGTTAAATATATGTGCCTCAGACAAACTGCTAAAAAAAACTTTGCTAGACAGGTGATAAGCCTAATTATCCACTCTTAGTATTGCCTGTGAGTTCTCAACGTTTTTCATAGTATAGGCCACCTCTTAAAAAAAATCTCACGAACCTCCACCTCTTGGAAAATTTGGTTGGTTGGTGGGGTTTGGTTTGGTTTGTTTGTTTGAATTCACTGAATGGGCGAAGTGTGTGTGTGTGTGTGTGTGTATACGTACATAAATGTGCGTGGGAGGAATTGCTGCATAGTCCATTCCCTGTCACATATGCACAAACTTCCCACTACATACAAAATGATGCAACTTCACCACCACTATGCACAAATCAACTAATTCTATTATCTAATCCATTCTCAATTTTGTTGACCCTTTAATTTCCCTGTATCCTTCCTGTTCCTTAGCACTCTTTCCTGGCTCCTTTGAGCCTGGCCCTAGTTATTTGGATTCTGGGTTGACTCCCTGGCCCTGCTCTACAGTTTACAGTTGCTACATAAAGAATTTCCGTGGCTGAAAAACAAGGCCTGGATCATACTGAATTATTTGCAATGACTTTTAAAATTTTGAGTAATGTTCTAATCTAGCGATTTAACTACGAAATTTGTAAGTTCAAATTCTGTGATTTATTTTTGAACAGGATGACAATCTGATGGATGTCTTGCAGTTGCTTGTTGCTCTGATGTCAGAGCATCCCAGTTCTATGATTCCTGCTTTTGATCAGAGGAATGGATTACGGTAAGTTAAATTTCATGCGTAGGCAAAAGAGAACAATATTTTGATGACATTGCTATTCACTGGAATTCCCACTCAACCTTGAGTGATTTCAGTCCTAGTACTGCAGCTTTAAACAACTTCTTTTGGGTGATTTTTGTGTCCAAGTGTTCTCTTGGCCAGAGTTGACATTGGTTTTATTACTGATGAATTGTTAATGCCTCCAAGCTGTCAGTCATGCTCAGACAAGTAGTAGTTAGTTTGTTGAGTTAGTCTATACTTGTATGTTAATCATCATCCATTAACATCTAGCCTGAAACCTCCCTTTCCATGTCAATTCACTGAGAATTTAGTAATGGGCCAATTCCAGCTAAACTAGCTAACAGATTTCTTCTGATCCTTGTTAGCTTTTTCACTAGTGAAAAGTTGTCCCCCCACCCCCACACCCCTTATGGTATGTAACCTATTGTTGGCAACTTCTGTCTACCGGTAGATGCTCAATATGTTGAGAAATGCTGTTTCATGCTATGGTGAGTGGATAGTAGAAATTGAGGAAAGAAGCTATGACACGCTATTTCTAGTAAAGCCCAGTAGAAGAATTGTTGTTAGGAAAATGACATTAAATTACAGTTTTGATTTTATTTTGTGGCTCTCAATGGGTGGCCTGATAACTGAACTTTTCTAATTTAAAATGAATCCTGTGTGGATATCAGGGGAAAGTGTGAGCATACAACCAAATATAAGAAATGTTCCTAGAAGGGTACTTGCAGCAGTAATTCACTTGTTATATAAAGGTGTATTCTCAATTCATACATTTTGTTGCAACTACTGATTAATCCTGGGTTTTACTTTTTTTCCCAGTTCCCCTATGTCAAGAATCATGCAGTCATGTTCATAATTGTTTCCACCCTCTTCTCAGTGCTAGTTATTTTATCTGTTTTGTTCAGCTTTGACTTCATTTGTATGGTAATGTTATGTTCTGGGAAACTAATAAAAACTCTAAATAATAAAGTATTTGAATGCCATGTCAGGTCTCTCACGTATTGTATTTGTTTTTACTTAACAACTGGCAATAAACTTATTTCTTTTTATTAAGTAGTATAGGGGCAGCTCAGTATGAATAGTGAGTCAACTGTGAGAAATCTTTGTTTTTCTATCTCATTTGTTATATTCTTTACTCCTGTACTGTCTCCAGCCATTTAACTGGCTGATTATATGTCTAGTGCAATTGATCTGAAAATTTAAAAAGCTGAGTTAAATGATCCTTTCTCTCCATGTTTAAAATAAAATTAATTTTTTCCCCTCACACGGGCTATATAGATATTCGGGTGTTTTTTCTTAAAATTCAAAAGTAACATATATTACCTCAGAAATAACCTATATGGAAGTATAATGTTTTCCATGATACTAGCTAGCCCTGATGGTGTCTTGTAAGCTGCCATCTTGTAAGGACAGAGAAAATTGGGCTGTGTTATCTTCCTCCATCTTTTGTACTCTGCTGATGATATTCCACCTGCCTAGCTGGTTACATTCCACAGCTGCTTCACCCAGGTTAAAATCATTTTTCATGTTGCTTGGATTTGAATTGCTGCTGACTCTTCATGCTCTGATTCTGGTACTGAAGAGAAGAGGAAACTTTTTTCTTTTGTTTGGGTGTGTTGGGGGCAGCTGAGGTTCTGGAATAAATGTATTAGGAAGGTTTGGGTGTGTAAACAAGGCAGTCTACTTTGTTCTGTTCTTAAAAGTCTCAACTGCCAGGTATTTCTATATTAAGTAATATTGTCCTTTTCATTAGTTTTGATACTAGTAGAAATGCTTTTGAATCTTTTAAAATTTTTCCTTAAAGTTCTAAAAACGTATTTTCATAACAAGAGGCACACAGCCCAAAATGTTCACTGTACAGACTGTGTGGGACTTTGTCATCTGCATTCTCATAATCAATATAATTTCATGGAACATTAAGGAATTAAATAATCCATAAAAACAATTAAAGAGATTATCTCATCTGGACAGAAGCCAAGTGTGGTTGATGCAAATTCAGGAGATCCAGTGAATACCATAGACAACCAAACTAAAATCAAATGGGTTGTAGGTATGTCATGATGATGGTGATGACATTGGAGCAAACTTAAGATATTAAGTGTACAATCGAGGACAGAATTTATCCCCTTAGGACACAGTTTTAATGTATTTATTATAGTATAGTAGTGTCCAGAGGGCATGGCCACCATACCAGTCATTATCAGCTGGCAGAGTGCCTATGCTCAACACTTTCTGCTATGAGATTGCTTTCAGTTGCTTATAACATTGCTAAATTTTAATTATATGGGCTACATTTTTTTATGTCAGGTGTCTGCCTCAGGCTGAATTGTTTTATTTGGAAAGATTTAGAAAAAAAAATCTTTTAAGCCATTTCTGAGAAGGCAGCAGGAGCCACATGCCTAATGATGAGGATAAAAAGAAATAATATATACCTATCCCCTGAGTCCCCATCCTTATTGTGCACTGAGTGAGGTATAGGTCCTGTAGGGAAAAATTGTAAGTGACCATCTAAAGATCATGGGTGCATGGGCAATCTTAATGCTGGCATTTCCTAATTCTGGCATTCCTAATGTCTTTGGTATATATTTTCATATAGGTTTTTTTGGTATGTTACTTTCTCAGTGTGACCTAAAAAATATACATTTTTTAATAATTGAGAAAGAGAGAAGCAAAGTGCTCAGTATGTCAATTTGTATCTCATATGAAGGATGCAGCATATTTCCTTTTAGCAACATAATGGGGCATTGATTGAGTGCTAGCTGAGATGGAAGTGTGTGAGTGTTGCTTGTTTTCCAGTTAAAATTTTGAGTGAGAAGTTCAAATATAGATATATGCTCTGGAGTAATACTTGGAAACTCTGCACATAGATTTCTCATCAGTATATTTGCATGTTGTCACTTTTAATTATGTGACATTCTAACAACAATGGATTGTTTAGTGCTAACCAGCCTTTTTTCCCCTTGAGCAAGTATTGTAAGGTTAGGGTGACCAGATGTCCTGTTTTTAAAGGAACAGTCCCGTATTTTAGCCCTCCAGCAGGTCCATATTTTCTGTCTTCCCCCCCCCCCCCCCCCATCAGTACTGGCTGCTGCTGGCCACATTCTGGTGTGAACCCTGCTTGCCAGGCTGGATCCCTGCTTGCCAGCCGCCTGCCCACCAGCAGTGAGGGGCAGGGTCCAGTGGCCGATGATGGGGGTGGATGTGCAAGGCTCGTGGCATGGTGAAGATGCAGCTTGCGTGGCTGCTCCCCCTGCTGGTCTGTCCGCACTGCCCCCGTCCCATTTGTGGCCGGTGCTGACTGTGTGCTGCGATGGCTGGTGGCAGGCGCCAGGCGGCAGCTGGCTACATGTCGCCTCTGCTGCCCACCCATCAGCTCTTTACGTGCTCCCCCTCTCGCTGTCCTGTCCCTACTTTGCCCCTTCGTTCCTGCAGCCCTGCTGCTCGTTCATATCCCCCCGGCGGCGCACGTCCCGCTCCCAGTGCTGTGCAGAGAACCAGCCCTGGTCAGAGCGCTCAGTTCACCAATGGCCTGGCCAGCAGGCTCCTTCCTTCCCCCACTGCCTCTGCCTGGGACGGCACCCTGGGAAAGCCCAAGACCCTCCGGCCCAGGGCGCTGGCCAGGAGGAGCTAAGTCCTGCATGTGCCAAAGCCCCGCACAGTGCTGGCATGGGGCCAGCCTCTCCGCCCCTCAGCTAAGCTCCGGAGTGTCGGGGTGGGGGAGGGAAAGCAATTTCTAGCCCGTTCACACCCCAAACCTGCAGGCTCCACAGCAGCCCCCTGGGCAGGGGCATAGCACCCTCTTACCTCCTCCCCGGCCCTGGGTCCTGCCCCCGGGGAGCACAGGTCTGCTCTGTCCCTTAGGCACCCTCCCCTGCTGGCCTGGTTTGCTGAAGCCCCTGCAGTCAGGTTCCCTGGGCCCCAGCTGGGTTATGTCGGTGGCCAGCAGCAGTCTGGAGGTGTTAGGCTGCTTCTAGTTGAGGGAGGGGGAGGATGAATTCTGCAAAGACATTGGCCAGGTCATCCTCCTCTTCTCCCTCCCCCCCGCCCGTCCCCTCCCTCCCGCACAGAGCTGAAAGGCTGCTGCTGGCCACATTCTGGTGTGAACCCTGGTAGAAATCGGGGGGCGGGGGGGGGGAGAGAGGGGGCGGCATGTGACCCTGCGTCCCCCCCCCCCCGTCCCCCCCCCCCCGCGTTGCCATAGGAAGTTGCAGTGCTGGGTACCAGGAGAGGCGGGTCCGTCCCAGGGGCCCAGCCAGGCATGGAGGGCAGAGAGCGCCAGACAGGGAGGGTCAGGTCAGTTGGTCACCCCACTGTGTGAGAGAGGTGGGGGGGGGGCGGGGTAGGGGTGTGGGTCACCTCTCCCTGTGTGAACCCTAAAGTCTTAAAGATCAGAAGGTAAATAAAAAGAATCCAGCTACACAGTATTTCTTTTTAACAGGCGCTCAGTCAACTTGATGTTAATTTGAATGTTTGTACTGCATAGTTCTGATTGATTGCTGTTGAACTCGCTTGAATATGAGTAATTTTACCAGGTGTCCTGTATTCAGCATAGGGAAATATGGTTACCCTACATAAGGTACAATGCATGTTCCCGAGCTAATAGGGATTTCCTTATGTTAAATGCCAGTATGATCTGAAGAAAGATCAATGACAGAGGAATAATACCGTCTGTCTTCCAGAAAGAAGCGGGGAGTATATGTGCATATGCAGTTTGTATGTACGACAGCTTTGCTAAGATTCTAATGTATTCTTTCATTAACGGTGTTTTTAATTAAATATGAGGTGCAGAAACCAGTGTAAGTGTAATGAAAAGAATGCCAGCTGACATTGTTTTCTGCCATCCTTCTGAAAGCTGTCATAAAGGACTAGCAAGGGATACAAATGTCAAATACTAATACTGTTAGCAAATGTCCACCCATAAATGAAACTTAAGCATTTTGCAGCTATTCTGTAGCCAACTGTCTTGATAGTATAACAAACATAATTTGTTTGCTTTTCTGTACTGTAGCCTGAGTGAGATATCAGCTAAAGACAGATTTGAGTACTGAAATTACAATGACCTTTTCACAGATACTGTTTTCATATCAATTGATACTTTTAGGGACTCTAACAGAATTTGGATTTCAAAATTCCCAAATATAACTTTAAAATTTTGGTACAAAGTACTATATAATTTAGGAAAATGTCATACCATATTTGTAAAGCTTATCAATATCTGTCACTTTAATTTGAACCAAGGTACAAACTTGTCTGCAGTGTGCTTCAGTTAATTTGTCAGTGTGGAAACTCTCTCTTAGTTGCTATTTCAGGCAATCTTGGTGTTTTGTTTGTTTTCATTTAGGGTTGTCTACAAACTTCTAGCATCAAAAAGTGAAGGGATCAGGGTACAAGCTCTAAAAGTGATGGGCTACTTCTTAAAACATCTAGCACCTAAGTAAGTACTGGTTTAAATCTGAAGAAAAGGTACTGTTTCTGTATATGTTATACATATTTAAAGTGTTTTGTTGGCATGCAACCAGAATACATACTTCAGCCCATAGTAGATACTGTTTTCTTCAGTGTCGTTCAGTTTGTTTTTTCATAATCCATTCCCTATTTAATTGTATTACTCACAATTGTGTCATAGCATCATAACAGGCTCTCCCATCAAGCTTACCTAGTGATTTGTGACATGTCAGTTTATAGGTTTATATTTTTAACACAACCTGCTTGCATAGTTCCAACTAAATATATAGTAACAATTAGAATAGTGAGATTAGCAACAAATATTACCAACTCTGGACTCAATTTAAGGTATCTTAAAAGTGTCTTATTTTATCTTTATTTTAAAATTGGAAAAAACATATAGGTGAGTATTTGCAACCCAGCACTTTTGCCAAATGCCTAACAAAGTACCTCTGACCAATTATGTGATTTGAAACTTAACCATGGTAAAAGATTTTCTTAATGAGTTGATGTTGCCAGAGCTCAGATCCAAAACACACAGGTATTCGGGATTTGTTGTTGGGCATACAGCAGAAACATTTCTGTAAATATTCACTTTGTTCTTGCCAATTTTATAGTGATGACGAATAAAGTAAGGGATTCTTAAGCCACCTAAACTGAGTCTGGGGTTGGTACCTCTAGTTTATCTTTAAAATAAGTCCATCCTAACTTATTTTTGCTGCTCCCCTTTTCTTATGCCCCAGCCACCCAGAACACAAATACATAGCCACCTGGTCTCTGTTAACCTACAGACATCTGTCTGTAATTAGGACTTCCACCTTGAGAAGTGGCAAGGAGAATGAACTTTACATAGATCTTTCAATTTTTGTCTTCAAATACTGGTCCTCAGCATTTATTGTTGATCTTGGAAGTTACATAGTTGTCCAATTGCAGCAGAAAGTACCACACTAGTTTTCCACCAATTTATTTAAACAGTGGAATTTGTTGCACTGTAGTTAACATAATTACCAGCTAATGCTCATGGTCAAGTAATCTTTGTGAGCTGAATGGGGAGGGTTGTGCTCTCCCCTATATCATTATCAAGGGTCTGGCAAGGTCTGGGTCCAGCTTTTTGGGCTGCTGGTGGTAGGATGGTGGCACACAATATGTGAGTGGCCCCTGTCACAGGCTGTGTCAACATTGCAGTCAGAGGTGTGACTGCAGCATGTGTGGACATACCTGCACTAGCTTTGGTCTAGCTAGTTTAAATACCAGTAATAGTGAGAGCACAGCAGCAGACTAGATACCCAGGACTCTGGGCATGTATTTGAGTGGCTGATGTGTGCTGCTGTGGCTTTAGTGTGATTGTTGTTCGAACCAGCTAGCCTGGATAGGTCTACATGTGCTGCAGCCACAGCTCTGATTGCAGTGTAGACATATCCAGAGGCTCAGAGACTGAACCATCCAGTAGTCACACTTTCAGCAGGCGGCTTGCTTGTTACCTTTGGCAGATAAGGGATCCTGTGTCCCAACTTCCCCAGAACCGAGAGGCTACAAAATAAAATGCTGAAACACTTTCACCAATTTAGCACTGCTCTGATGTACACATACTTAACAAGTTAGAGATGCCTTAATTTACTTTATCTGCCTTTCTGTGTTATTTTAGGAGAAAAGCTGAAGTCATGCTTGGACATGGATTATTCTCTTTGCTGGCTGAAAGGCTGATGCTTCATACAGGCTTAATCACCATGACCACGTACAATGTCCTGTTTGAGGTAGTAATAGACTGTAGTTAGAATCCAATCTTCCTAATTACTTAGATTGATGTTATAAAATTGCTTGCGTGTTTGTGCTGATATTTTCCAGATGATGCTAGAAACTTAGCTAGGGATGCAGTAACGTTTTCTGAAGCTTACTACTTTGGAAGTTCTGCTTAATTTAGATATAGAAGTAACTCGTGAATCATTTTAAAATAACTGTTACATAAAATGATTGAAGGAGATACTTTTACACTGAGAGCTTCACTTGAGATTTTGGCTTAAGGTTGTTGTAACTTTGATTACATTTAGGGGAACTTTTCCACTATAATTAAAATACCAATTGTGTGTCTCAGAAAATGCAAAAATTGGTGTTAAAAATAAGATTGCTTCAATTACTAAAACTTATGACAAGGAAACTTCAGTACAATTTTAGCACTAAGATGATATGATGATGAGCACTGTAGAAAACCTTATGATAAGCAAGGGGATCAGCCATTCTTGGGCAAGCTTTTTTTAGTGAACACTAAATAGCTGTTCTTACACTGTGTTTCTTTCTCCTTCCCCCAGATTCTTATTGAACAAATTGGCACTCTCGTAATACATAAACAGCATCCTGACCCAGATTCAACAGTGAAGATACAAAATCCTCGTAAGCATTATACATCTTTTAAATTACATTACTGTTAAGCTAAAAATTGTCATTTAAAAAACCAAACAGCTTATTAATTATGTCCAGCAGTCTGAATTGTGGTCTGTTAGTTTTACAGAGTCATTCATGCAAGAGGGGAGATAATGCATATTTAGTTGGAGTTACTATGCCTGTCTCCAGCTTTTTGAAAGAAGTTTTGTGTGTCTAAACATATACGTAATTTAGTACTGACCCTTTTTGTTATGTGGTGGTGATGGTATGAGATGTTTTTTCAATACTTTTATGCACAGAGCATTTTGGTTTAATACATTTTCAGATTTCAGCGCAATTCTGATTGCATTATTTAGTGATGTCAGACTAAATTACATGAAGTATGGAAGTAACATTCATCTTAAATTACGGTCAATGCGGAAACTCCGGATTTGGAGTGGAAGAAATGTATCTGCTTACTATATTATTTAGGGTAACTTTATTTGTAGAGAAAAAATCTTGATTTGAGACTTTAGATTTCTTAGGAACTTCCAGGAAGGACAAATTTCTGTTCTTGAGATGTGTGTATTGATATAACCTGTTTGTGATATAATGAAGTTATGGTATTCCATTATTCATGGAGAAATGTAAATTTTCACTTTTAAAGTTGCATTGTCATTTTTAATATATAGTATAAAGATGAAGATATCTTTATCTGCAGAGTCTGGGGAAGGAAAATAAAGATGGAGGAAAATGACCTGTGTTTAGAGGACATTGTATGCTTCCTGGTAGATGTAGTCAATGTATGGAGTGAGAATTGATGGTGTCTTGGTGGTATAGAGATGGGTTGAGTTGTTGGTTTCTAAACCCCATATACTCAATTCATTCAAGTTGACAGAGTCCCTGTTAGATTAACACAGACTTCCTAGAACTGTTACCTAGGAGTCTGGACTCACTCAGGCATGTAAGGAATGATAACTTTTTCCTGAATGCACTCATAAGGTTAGTGCTTAAAAATAGGGAAAATGTTTTTGAAACTTTAAATTAGAAGCTGAATTGAAACTGTGAAAGTGGCTAGACACAAATTCTGACCTATTTTGTCTGTTTTCAGAGTTCGTTCAGTTTTTTCTGAGAGTAACAAAAACAGTGGTTTTCTTACCAACCCCACTTCCCAAAAATCAGAATATGTGCCTGTATTCTGCTCTCCCCCATAAAGTACTGTACAAGCCAATGTGTGTACATGGGGGTGAAAAATTCACCAGACACAATTTTTTTCAAACTTCCATTGTTTTTACAACTGAAACTTATTTTTAAGATTAAAAATAAACCCTTAATATTCTATAGATTCAGTATATTTGCTATTCAAAGAGAGAAATTTAGAGAACAGCTGGCGTTCATGTTTATTTTATAACATGATTCATCAGCAGGTATGTTCCTAGTAGGGTGACCAGATGTCCCGATTTTATAGGGACAGTCCCAATATTTGAGGCACTTTTTTATATTGGCTCCTATTACTCCCGCCCCCCCCCGCCCCCCCCCCCCCCGCCCCGATTTTTCATATTTGCTATCTGGTCACCCTAGTTCCTAGTCTTCCAGAGAACATATTTCTTACAGATAGTAAATACCAATATTTCCTTTTAAACCAGTCATTTGTGACATAGTAGGCATTACATTATGAAACCCTGATCATCATCAGTTCCAGCATTTTACATAATGGCCTATTCTGACCTATTTTGTCTGTTTTCAGAGTTCATTTGTTTTTTTCCAGAAAGTAACAAAAACTGTGGTTTTCTTACCAACCCCACTTCCCAAAAATCAGAATGTGTGTCTGTATTCTGTCCTCCCCCATAAAGTACTGTACAAACCAATGTGTGTACATAGAGGGTGAAAAATTTACCAAAGACACTAACTCCACTCCCACTGTGAACTAGGCCAACACTGAATGCATTTGTAAACAGTGCCTCCAGGGCCCTATTTGAGAGGGCCCCCAAACTGAGTGGCACACAACCCCACATGCTGGGTTGCAATGCTACTCACTGAAATTTGGCCTGTCCATCCCTGCAACCATGATGGAGGGTCAGCGGGGCCAAATGTGAGGGGCTAAATTAAAGTTGTGTGTACCATGTGAAAAATTTCTGGGTTTGCAAATCCCCCTGAAGGGGAATAGTCATGGAAGTCTTTGGAAGAAGCAAGCAATATATCTCTTCTTCACTTAGATGCATCTTTGACACTGGTGGAGATGCTTTTCTTTCTTTGTGTAAACAAATATATTTTTACAAATTAGTTTTTCATAAAGTGACTATCTTACCAAAATGTTTCCTGTTAGTGAATGTAGTCTAATAAGCTCCACTACTTGATGTGCTTTATTTCTAGTTTTTAAAATTTATTTGTGAACTGTTTTACAGAGGTATTGAAAGTAATTGCAACTCTACTACGTAACTCTCCCCAGTGCCCAGAAACTCTGGAGGTTCGTCGAGCTTTTCTCTCCGACATGATTAAACTTTTTAATAACAGCAGAGAAAATAGGAGGTAAGAGGGCTCATCGTGTGCATACAAAGACCATATGTAAATAATAATGTCTTACAAATCTGTCCTCTCTTAGGACTAAGCTAAAATAGTCCCATTAGGTAACCATGTCTAGGCCACGTTATTTAACAAATGCTGTATTCTCTTAGGCTTATACATATAATGCTAGAGAAGCTTGCATGCAGTAGTGTTTTTACATTTGCTAAATTCATCACCTGCTATGTGTGGTCTCAAAGTTGAATGATCTTTGTATGTTTTAATATGCTTGTCCATTTTGAGATGTGATTTAGCAGCAGGAGTATGTGTTTTGCAGGAGCTTGTTGCAGTGCTCAGTGTGGCAGGAGTGGATGCTTTCTCTTTGCTATTTCAACCCCAAGAACTCGGAAGAGCAGAAGATAACTGAAATGGTGTATGCCATTTTTAGAATCTTGCTTTATCATGCAGTCAAATATGAGTGGGGTGGCTGGCGAGTTTGGGTGGATACACTGTCAATTACACATTCAAAGGTGAGTGTTTCCTGGAAAAATATTCTGGAAATTGCAGAAACTTTTTGTTTTGTTTTTTCTAATGAAATTTGGAGCCTTTAAGTACTGAGTCAAATAAAGTCTACTAGTAGAAATAAGCTATTTGAATAAGTAGAAATTTGGCAGCTTGAATAGTCTATAATAGCATATGCTTTCAAGTTCACGCTTGAAAACGGAATGACTTTTTGTTGTCAGAATACTTTAATCACAAAATTCTTTCTGTTGCTCATGGCATGATGGTGTTCACTTGTTTAAATGCCACTTTTACTACATTTCCTAGGGCAGGTTAATCAGAGTTTCAGTGGCATGAAGTTTTTAAACACAAGGTGGCGCACCTTATCTATTCATAGACTAAAAATACCTTTTAGTAACATCAAAAGGCAGTGAAACAATCCCACAAAATTAAGGAAATCAGAGTAGAGGCTGACATTACATCTGTTAAGCCATGAAGGGAGACAGGAAGGTAAGGAGGCTGAAGGAGAAATCCCACTGTACGAATACAGCCTTCCTTCATTCTTGGCTTTTGTTGGCTTGTTACAACCTGAACAACACTGTAAAACACATTTTATTAGTAACTTTTTTTTTTCAAATTGAGATACAGAACTAGAAAAAACAACCACTTCATTCCCCTTTCCCTGTACTAAGAAAAGAAAAGTCTAACATAAAAAGCTGTGAAACTTGTGTTCTGGGTTTTTAGACAGGTAAATTGTAAATTACATACTTTTAAAAGAAGTGTGCATTTTACCCACTTATTGAGGGCATACAAAACTGCACGTCTTAATCCCACATTACTGTCCTTACATGGGTTAACTTCCTCCCAGAAAGTGTCAATCTATTTAGACCACAACAGCAGTACTGGTTTATCTTGTAGATCACTGATTTGATCCAATAAACAGCTCAATAATCTATTGTGTGGTGGTGATGTGTGAGAGAGAAGAATAATGTGTGAGAGAGAAAAAGATGTGTGAGAGAGAAGTCCATATACTAAAAATGCTTGCAAATGTTTAGTCAATGAACATTTCATGACATTATAGGTGTAAAGGATCTGGGGCCAGATCTTAATCCATGCTAAAATGCGGCTCCAGTGACATAGAGGTGCATTAATCCTTTGCTATGCCCGCTGTATATCAAACCTGAAGCGTTCCCATCAGCATAGTGGTGTGTAGATGGAGTGGGCTGCAATCTGTGACCAGTGTAAAGGCCTCTGAAGTTTTGTTACAAGTTAGAGATGCTAAAAATTATGTTGAGGCTGCTTTAAATTTCTGGGAAATTGGCTGCCCTCAGCCATTGGCTGCCCTCAAGATTGGGGTAAGCAGAAATGTGGCATAAAGCCACCCCTTTGCCTGAAGTTTGCCCATGCAGCTTTGGCAGACTTGAGGAGTATGCCCGTGGTTTCTAAACAATACCTATAAAAATTAACTCATGGTTGTTTTGAAGTTTTTGTTTGTGAGATGTGTGTGGAGAAAGAAGGCAGCAGTCTGCAATGAGAACTAATGGCTGGTAACGTTAAACATAAAATACAGTGTTAAAATCCAAACACTGAAATGGATTTGTGGTCACTAATTATATATTATTTCATACCTATAACTCAAAATGGTTAACCCAGCTATTCCAGAATATGTAGAGAAAACCCAAATGTTTGTAGGAGACCTGGTAGGGGCTAAATATTCAAAAAGAAATTCTGGATGAGTTATAAAATCTCTGAAAACAAGAACTTGATGATGCAAATACTGCTACATTCTTAAAATGGATTTGATTCTAGTTATCTGCAAGGGCTTTTGTTAAGAACATAAGAATGGCCCTACTGGGTTAGACCAAAGGTTCATCTAGCCCAGTATCCTGTCTTCCGACAGTGACCAATGCCAGGTGCCCGTGAGAGAATGAACAGAACAGGTAATCATCAAGTGATCCACACCCTATCACCCATTCCCAGTTTCTGGCAAACAGAGGCTAGGGACACCATCCTTGCCCATCCTGTCTAATAGCCATTGATGGACCTATGCTCCATGAATTTATCTAGTTCTTTTTTGAACCCTGCTATAATCTTGGCCTTCACAACATCCTCTGGCAAGGAGTTCCACAGCTTGACTGTGTGCTGTGTGAAAAAATACTTCCTATTGTTTGTTTTCAACCTGCTGCCCATTAATTTCATTTGGTGACCCCTAGTTCTTGTGTTATGAGGAGTAATTAACTCTTCCTTATTTACTTTCTCCACACCAGTTATGATTTTATAAACCTCTATTATATCCGCCTTAGTAGTCTCTTTTTTCCAAGCTGAAAAGTCCCATTAATCTCTCCTCATATGGCAGCCATTCCATACCCCTAATCATTTTTGTTGCCTTTTTCTGAACCTTTTCCAATTCCAATACATCTTTTTTGAGATGGGGCAACCATATCTGCAGGCAGTATTCAAGATGTGAACGTACCATGGATTTAAATAGAGGCATTACGATATTTTCTATCTTATTCTATCCCTATCTTAATGATTCCCAACATTCTGTTTGCTTTTTTTGACTGCTCCTGCACAATGAGTGGATGTCTTCAAAGAACTATCCACAATGACTCCAAGATCTCTTTCTTGAGTGGTAACAGCTAATTCAGACCCCATCATTTTATATGTATAGTTGGGATTATGTTTTCCAGGGTGCATTACTTTGCATTTATCAATATTGAATTTCATCTGCCATTTTGTTGTCCAGTCACCCAGTTTTGTGAGATCCTTTTGTAGTCTTCGCAGTCTGCTTGAGACTTAACTTGAGTAGTTTTGTATCATCTGCAAATTTTGCAACCTCCCTGTTTACCCCCTTTTCCAGATCATTTATGAATATGTTAAATAGGACTGGGCCCATGCGATACCATACTAAATGGGATCTGAGGTGCTTGGCCTCCGCCCCATCTTCCTGTTGCCCAGGTTCCAACAAGAAGGAGACTTGCAGCCAGGAAATTTCTATTGAGGGGTCCTCAGATGTGGAATAGACTTCTAGCTTCACTTTTCCAAAGCCCAAATCTGTTGAATTAAGGGTTCAACGTTTGTTCCCCTGGGGTTTTTTTGCATTGCAGGGGAGGTCAGAGAGACAAACAGGTGAAAAAGTGGGGTGGGTTACAGAATGTGTTCTGGGTTTGAAGTAGTTAAACAAGATCTGCAATAGTTCCGTCTGTTGAATACTGGTTCTAAAAAGTTGTCTTCATAGCCTCCTGCTGCAAGAATTAAGATTTTTTAAAAATAAATAGGACTGTTAAGACCTTATTCTGTGTATTTTCAGATTAAATTAATTTTTGGTAAAGGTAATGGTTACATTTTACACTGCAACTAGTGATATAAGGATAGAGGTGATGACGTGTGTGTGTGTGTGTGGGGGGGGGGTGTGCTTTAAGTACTGATAGTAATATTCAATTGGTTATGTATTCTTTAAATTGTTTTTTTCCTAATTAACTTACACTTGAATACTCTAGTATACACTTATTTTAAAAAGTTGTAAATTACCCAGATTCTTTATATTGTATGACTTTATAATACGGTGTAGAAATAATTCAGTTGGTATACTGCTAGATGCTAAGTGCATCACTGATTTGTTTGATTTCTAGCATGCTTTCAAAGTACTATGGAACCAGCAATCATAGAGACCCAAATATTTTTTTCTTAATATTGTTGAGGAAATAACCAGTTTTTTCATTTAATCTCTAATTGTAGGGAATTAATGCTTATTTTTTCCCTTTTACAGCCCTTTGCACACACCCCCCCCCCCCGCCACTAATTTATAACACCATTCTTTGATAAAGAACTAGTGTATAACGGACTAGTGTTGCAGAATTGGATAGGTTTTGCAGAGCTACACATCAAGATACATGCAGCTGCTATAAAAAGCCAAAGAAACTCAATTGCAATTTTATTGTCCAGTTTGATAGATTTCCTGCCACCTTTGTAGCAGGGAAGCTGTTTGTCACTGTAACCCTCTCTTCCAACAGCTGCACTATGCTTTATAAGCAGCAATGGTTTTTCTAGCATAATTGCACTACATTGGTTTCTTTACTCCCAGAATTTAAAAGGTGCGGGTAACCTTTTTAAAGCTGAATTTCTCTGTCTTGCTCATGCACTGCCTTGATTTTCATATTATATCTTTGTGCTATTTCTTCAAAGCTGAACATGATTTACCAAAAATTATGGTTTAAACTGAGTCTTACAGTTTGATGAAAATATTCAGGAAAAATTTAGATCAAAACCCAATTTTGTTTCTTCTCAAAGTACATTGAATTTATGAAACCACCCACTTTTTTTTATTTTTTTTAAAGCATAATAGACATGTTAACTATATCCTAAACTTAAATCTGTCTAGATCTGTTACTTTGCAAAAAGAACCAATGGCTTCATGGTTAATAATAGGAAACAAGTAAAGAATGGTGGACAATTTGCCTTCTTGACCTTTCAATTTCCCCAAGATTTAAAGAAAATAATGATTTATACAATATAATACACCATCTACTTGAATGTTTTAAAACATTGAAAAGTGTGAATATTTAAGTGTTTCAGGTACTTTGAAATATCTTTTAATTAAAAAAAGTTGTCATGTTACCAAGTAACCAAATTAAAGGTAAATCATTTGGATAAGGAAACATCTTGGAATATTTTAATAAAATTAATGACTTTTTCATTAATGTTATGAATCAATAAGTGTTCAGAAATACTTCCATTTTCAGACTGCTGTATGAGTTTTAATCTGTATGTGGAAATGTTTCAGAATATTGTTTACTAATCTGAATAAAAGGGGATTTGGTAATCCTAACCAAAATAAACATGTTTTAAAATACTGGGTTTTTTAAAATTTCTAAGTGATTATTCTCTACCCAAATAATAAACTGATATTTTAATTGGCATAGATAAGAAGCTGAATACATCATTTGGATATTTTCTGTTTTTGTGCCCTAAAAAAGGGATAATCCCCTTCAAGAAGAGAAAAAAATGATTGTACCACATAATGAATTTGATGTGCATAGAATTAAGCTGAATTATGTAGCTGGCATGGCAGTGGCAGGTATAGAAAAACTGGAGAGACAAATCAGCAAAAATGATTGGTCATTGGAGTAATAGATTTATGTAGGAAGATTTAAAAAGCTTAATATGTAGGGCAGGAAGCATTGTCTAGTGGAATGAGCAGGAGGCTGGATTCCAGGACCTCCCAATTCTAGTACTGCCCCTGAGTTACTATTAGGTCTTCAGCTAGTTGCTTAAAATACGAGTTGCTTAATGTTTTCCCATCTCTAAAATGAGAATAATATTTAGCTACCTGACAGAGATGCGCTGAGGAATAGTTAGCTTGTACAATAACTTAATCTAATATGCTTGTTAACTCAGCAAGGACTCAGTGGTTCATGATAACTGTTTACAAACATTGGAATTGTGTAAAATGGAGGATGAGGGTTTTTTTAACGTAATGCTAAGGGTATATGTAAGACTTAAGTAGGAAAAATGGTATGAAATTAAAAAACAGAATGTTTAGGCTGAATATTGGAGTAGGGGAATGAGTCTGTAAAGACTCCATGAGTGTAAGATACTTCAACTTTCCTTAGAAAGGTGTATAAGAATTCTGATATTTTAATACTATTAATATCTGTTAGATAAATGGTTCTTCAGCTCTTCTATTCTGCAGATTGCTTCATGAGGGAGAATCGCTGCTACTTACCTAGCCCCACTGGCATAACTCTCAATCTGCCAGGGCCCACAAATGGGCCACAATGTGTGACAAAGGCCAAACATGAGAGGGGGAAGACTAATTATTCATGCAGCAAACTTAAAATGTGGGATGGATTAATTTATTGTAAATATCTCGTTTTAAAACTTCAGTTACATGATTCTTCTGATGTAAATAATTTTCAACAACAAAAATTAAGGGGTCGCCAGATTTGTGTGGAATGCAAGTTATGTTGGGATTAAAATATGGGGTCTTCCTGAAAGTAATTGTATGTTCAAAAAGTGTGGCTTCTGGCACCTTCCTCCCCCTCTTTCCCAAGTGAGTGCCCTGCTATTCCTGGGTGTGGATGGAGGGGCCCCGCTTACTACTGACTTCTAAGTGTGATGGGAGCTCCAGCCTCAGCAGGAGGGAGTGAGAAGCAGGAGTACAAACCACCCGGGAGAGCCCTTTGACAAGCAGCATCCATGGTGGGTGGGAAACTCTGTGTCTCATTGGATATACTCTAACCACTGCATTTGGGGAAAAGGGATGTTATGGTCAAAGTTGCAGGAAAAGATTTTTGGATGTAGAAAGTTAGAGTGAAAAGGGTAGGGAGGGCCCCTCTGCTGAACTGAATTGTATTTCTCCAGCTCAGGGCTTTTTCTCCTGTCAACACTGGTTCTCCACTTGTAAGGTAACTCCCATCTCTTCATGTGTCAGTATATTTATGCCTGCATCTGTAATTTTCACTCCATGCATCTGAAGAAGTGGGTTTTTTACCCATGAAAGCTTACGCCCAAATACATCTGTTAGTCTTTAAGGTGCCACCGGACTCCTTGTTGTTTTTGTGGATACAGATAACACGGCTACCCCTCTGATACTCCGGAATCATAGTATCTCTCTCTCTGACCGGGCAGTCAGTGCCTCTCTGCTCTGGCTTGTCCAGCAGTCAGAAAGGTTTCCACTCACTCTAGAAAACTGAGCCTTTTAAGGTCCTCTATGTCACCTTCAGCTTCTCAGGGTGTCTATGCTATGGAGACTATACTGATATAGCTATGGTGGTAAAGTCCTCTACTGTAGACACAGCCTGTAACAGAGCAGTTTTTCACCACCTCCCCAAATGACATTAGCTACATTGATATAGCTGTGTATTCACTTGGAGTTTTGTCAGCCTTGTCTATATGTTGGTTAGGGATGTGAGGGTTTTTTTGTAACCCTGACCAACATCATAATGCCAATGTAATTTCTCAGTGTAGACCAAGCCTCTTCCTCTTTGTTTTTAAAACCCTGCTTTGTCACTTCTGTCTCTATTTCCTTCTTTTCACTCATTTAAAACCTAGTTGTGTGAAGAAAAGCTGGAGGAGAAACTGGTTTCACCTAGGATGTAGACGTGTTGTTCTGTTCTGGCAAGATCTATTCTGGTGGTGGTTATTTTTAATGACCATCCTGTTCAGAGACAGACTCTCAGGCACCAATCCATCTGTGTAGCACAAAGCAGTATGAGACATAAGAACAGTGAAGATCATCATAAGGGTTTAAACATAGAGTTCCTAATCCAAAACAGAATTCGTAAATTGTACGTAGATACATTCCCCAAATCACCAGAATAGCCAACATACAAATTTAACTTCCATTTAAGTGAAGACTTTTATTAGTCAATAGTGACTGATATTTGCCATTCAGAATAACTTTGTCCTATAATTCATTTGCATTTTGATAGTAAACATAAGAGAAAATTAGTTTAGAATATAGTTTTTTCCCTCTGGCAAAATGTGTTCTTTTGAGGAAGGTTGTGTGGAAGTATTAATGTATATAGTACCTCTGTCCCTTTTCTGGGACTGATTCATGAAGTGGGATTGGTATTGGCAGGTATTGGTGCCTCCAGTCAAAGTTGATTTGTTTCTTGCATCGAGTGGAGAGTTTCCAGGCCTCAGCTGTTAGCATTGCTCCTAGGAGGGAGGAAAAACAGGTCAATAAAGCTCTCAGAGTAAAAATAGTATCATATACTGGAATTATGAACAGTTTATTGATGGGGTTAGCAGCGTAAGAACTAGTTTACAATAAGATTTTCTACAGACAACAGTAGTGTTACTGGCTGGTTGGCCAGCCGGCCAGTTACCCATGCCACCTCCCTACACTCCACAAAAATTCATATATTGTGTGTCGGGGGGAAGAAGAGGGGGGAAGATACATAGACTAAATCTTAACACACAGCTAAAATGCCCCTTTTACATGTTAGTTTTAATACAAATGTTAGTCATCGTAACCTTTTTGCATGCTGCATGCTAATCTTCTTGTCTGGCAATTAGTAAATGTTGAATGTCAAATTAAGTTAAAATTAATGGCAGAGGAGAATGTTGTAGTTATTAGCTCACAAGTGTCTTTAACTAGTAGTGCGTAGATGTGCTTTCCAAATGGCTATGGATTAACCATCAAATGATTGTGAAGATTAATGACTGGCCTTTTAGCTCGCTAATTTAGAACAATTTCTGGTAATTAATTGTGAATTATCAGCTTTACAGTTGCAGATGCTTTAAGGAAAATAAAAAAAATGACTGAAGATAGGTGAATTTAAGTTTTTCAGCTGGCATTTAGCTTTCATGTTGTTACAAGTTTCCATGAGCTAGCATTTATATCTTAAAGTTAAGTTAGCTGTGTGCTATTCATATTTAAAAAAGAATCTGGTGGCTTCTATTCAAGTGTACATTTTGTTAATTGTTGCCTTCATTAATCCTAACCCTGGCTTTTTAATGTTATGTTTTACAACACTCAGTCTGCTTTGTGAGAAGCGTTTCATAAATTCAATGTCATGGAATATTTGTTTAGAAAAAAGTTGTTCTTGCCTTCCACATTTAACAGGATTGTTCATATGTAGAGTCAATGTTAATTAAGCTAATTTGCAAATTAAATTAGAAAAAACACAAATTTAGGTAGGCTTGCTGCAATGTTGATCTTTGCAAAGCAGCATTTTATATATTTTTTTTATATACAAAGAAAACCATTAATTTCAAATGCTGTTTTGTAAAGTCCAACATTGTAGTGAGCTTGCTTAAATTTGTGGTTTTGCTACTTTAATTTGCAAATTTATTAAAAAAATGTAATCTTGGTTTGAGATTTTTCTGATAGAAACAAGGCTGCTTAAATTGCATCAATTTATTTTTAAAAACCTTCCTTTACCCTCCCTGTTACTGTATGTGTATGCTTTCTAGCTTGCTTTAACAGTATCACTCCCTTTGCATTTTTCTGTGTCTTGAGTCCGTGTATGTCACCATATTATGTCTGGGATTTATTTTCCCATAGGATTACATGGCCAGCATCTAAAGATGGCAGTTGTCTGTATTGACCTTCTTTCCCCCACTTTTTGCAGCACACAATAGCAGTCTGGAAGGCAATTTCATTAGTTTAATTTCCAAAATACTTTAGCAAATCACTTTATATTGGCTTCCAAAACAATAATTTCTTTGCTGTTTTGGATAAGAAAACCACAACTGCTAAAGTGTACTGCATTATTTTTACTATAGAGCATATATTTAAAATGCCTTTAATGAGGTAACGAACAACATACAGAGGCACTGCACAGCAGCTGCAAGTCAAACAGATCAGTACTTGTAGTGTTCCTACTTCTCAACAATCTTAGACGGGTGAAGAAATGTACTTAAGCTTATTCTTACTGATTTTGTAACTAATGTGCATCAAACATACAAATTAACACTTGACTTCAAAACAAAACACATGTATTAATAGGGTTGCCAACCATCTAATCGCACAAACCCAAACACTCTTGCCCTGCCCCCTTCCGCAAGGCCCTGTCCCGCCATCTCTCGAGGCCCCGCCCCTCCACTTATTCCAGTCCCCCTCCCTCCATTGCTTGCTCTCCCCCACCCTCACTCACTTTCATCTCAAAAGTCTTCCGTTAAACTTAAGGAGCAGATTTTGTGTTACAAATTATTTACTCAAGACACAACCTCCCACAATATCTGCGTACCATTTTAGAGTCACAGGTATGAAAGAACATCTTAAGTTACTGTCATGAAATTTGTAAATGTTCTTTCATTTTAGGATTATTTTATTTATTTTTTAAAAGTTGTGGATTTTTCCTGGGGGGCACTGGATCCAAGTTTTAACCTGAAATGAAGTTTACAGCAAAATTAAACTCTTAAAAATAAGAATTGGTAATGGAAATTAGATATTAATAAGTGTTGAAAAGTGATGGGGAAGCTAAAGACACGAGGCAAAAAATCCATAAGAGACACACAATAAGAAAGAGTTTAAGTATATTAGGAACAAAAGAAATCCTAGCAATGGAATAGGCCCATTACTAGATGAATATGGTAAAATTGTTATTGCTGGAGAAAAGAAAGAAGCGTTCAATAAATATTTCTGGTCTGTATTTGCAAAGAAGTAAGATGATGTAGTCGTATCATATAAGGATGATGAAGTACTTTTTCTAGTCCATTAGTAACTAAGGAGGATGTTAAACAATATGTGCTACAAATCAAAATTTTTAAATAAGCATCCAAGAGTCCTTAAAGAGCTGCTTTTTTAACTTGTACATTATGGTGGAGTGGTAGTGACACCACAGTTAAGGTTGAATTGCAACTTTGCAGTTTGGATACTACTCTTGTTTAGTTGCCTCTGAATCTACTTTGTAGAAGAATCAGTCTTCTAATTTTGAATTCTAATGTTCTTGATAATCCTTTGGTTTTTAGGTAACGTTTGAAATGCATAAAGAGAGCCTTTCCCAAATGTACCGGGATTACCAAAGGAAAGGAGGTGAAGGAAGTGGAACAGTTCCTTCCACCCCTGTTAGAACTATCTCAGGAGTTAGCAGAGAAGCTGAAATTGCAAGGAGGCAACAGCATGTGGAAGTGAAAGAAGCCGCTGCTTCTGCATATGATAGGGCTGATAGCGTAGAGCACAGTGCTCAGAAAAACGAGATAAGAGCCTCATCTGATTGTGAGTTACAAAGTCGTACACTATCTAATGAAGGGAAGAAATCTGAGGGAAAAAATGGTCAAAGATCACCTGACTTAAACAGAGCACCTTGCTTAGAATTTCCTCCACAGACAGGAGCAGTAAAACCAGGGGATTCAGAAATCACTTCTGGAATTGCTGAAGCAATTGCAGATTCTCTGAGTAAAGCTAAAGAACTTGTGGAAGAAACAGCAGCAACTGATGGGGCTTCTCTAACTAAACAAACTGTTTTAGAAGGGGAGACCCCTGAAAGCCCAGAAATGCTGGAGGAATTTACACCAGAGGTGGAAGATGATGACTTTGTTGATTTAAAAGAGGAAAGCAATCTGCCTTTACCTTCAGAAGAGTTGGTACTAAAACCCAGTGAAGAGAATAGCTCACCTGAAAGTGAAAGCCAAATAACAATAGCAATGAAAGAGGAAACTGTAGTTGAGAAGGAACCTGAGGCAATACCTTTAGAATCCAAAAGTGCTGAAATCTTGAATGAGACGAGAGAAGAATTGGCTTCATTGTCAGAAACAGTGACCTCTGAAGTCCAAGAGGAGACAAGTCAACTAAATTCAGAAGTGTGTGAGAAGTTAGAGGAATTAAAAAGTGATGGCAGTGAAACCAAAGCAACTGGAGAAGATGTAAGCACACGTACTTCAGATGCTTCTGTGTTCTCAGAGAAAAAAATTGCCAAGCTTGATGTTTCCAGTGTTGCATCAGACACACAGAGACTGGAACTAAAACCCAGCACAAGCCTGGAAGCAACTCAGCCTCTTAGACCCCTACCTGAGGTAACTTTTTTATATACCTCCCTTATGCCGAATTAAAATTGTACCTACAAAAAAAAAAAGTAGGTCAGCCTGATTAGTTTGATATTTATAAGAAAACATAACTCCTTTCCAAAGTACAGTTTGAGAAATTTAGTGAAATTCTTTACAGTTCATAGGATTTATGTAGACTCCTGAAAAAGCACTTTGCTGACCCCAGGAGTCAAATAGCTAAAACTTTAATCGATTTGTGTCATCTGTAGTCTCTAAATTGAAGAATAAAAAGTAGCATTGTGGATTCTAAGGTTTCACCTTGAATTCCCTCTATTTTTCCACTGAGCTTCCCTCTTACTTCCTCCATCCCTTTAAGTCCTTCTATCTCTCTCAATCCTCAGAGGTCTCTTGTAGTTACAGTCCATCAGTCAGAAAAGAGCTGGCCTGAATTCTCTTCAGAGTCTAATGAAAGTTGTAGAAGCCATTTTTTAGCTAACTGCTACTCATGTTCGTCAGTTGAGAACTCATTCATTATCACTATAAAGTATCAACATAAGGATGTGTTTAGTAAATTTTAACTCTGAATTGGGCCTATGTTTTTGCCCTTACTGCAATGCTTACTGCAATGCTCCTTCAGACTTCTGCTTCCAGTTCAGTGATACTGATCATGGTTAAACATTGATGTAGCTGAGTACTTCCCTCCTGCAGAGACACCTGCCAGTTGATGCCCTTCATCCTACAACATTCTTCCTCAAAGGAGGGAGATCACTGTCAGCAGCAACATATGCTCCCCATGTGGTAAGGTGTAGTTGCTGCTTATTTTTGTCTAGACTGGCAGAGATGGTGGTGCAGTTGTATTGTAGTTTGTAGGTTTGGTATAATTCATCAGTAGTGGCCCTGCATTTGTATTAGTTTCATTTTTAAATTTATGTGCATCTGTAAATTTATATAATGTCTAAGGTTACAGACCTAGTAAATCCAAAGTGAAACTTTTTTCAGTAAACACTGCTGAAATTGAATTTGTTACTTTGGAACCTGCCTATATTTTATGCAAACAGATATCAAGACAGGAAGATTCATCAGGACAAGACTTGGCTGCTGCATCTGATGGGCAGAGAAGAGATTCCAGGTCGACTATGTTTCGTATTCCTGAATTTAAGTGGTCCCAGATGCATCAACGTTTGCTCACAGATTTACTCTTTTCAATAGAAACGGATATACAGATGTGGAGAAGGTAAACCTGTGCTTTGTAGGAAATCATATTTGCTAGCATCGCACTGTAACAGTCACTAGTTAAATTGTTTGTTTGGAGATTTTCAAACCTATTATTAAAGTATGAATTTGTTATTTTGGGGTCTATATCAGGGTCTTCTCAGAATTATTGATTACCAGTCTTCAGGAATGTTTAAAGATATGTGTATTGGTTGAAGGGTTACATATGCATTTTGGTTTAAATGTTGGCCCCATTAAAGTCAATGGGAGTTTTGCTATTGACTTCATTGGAACCATGGTCTCACTCTCTGAATAGACATCTAGCAATATGCATCTTCTTAAGAGCATTCACAGTGTGTAAGCCAGGAATATATTATTTCTTTAAAGAAACTTCCCCTAAAATTAAAATAGGTCAGTGCTTTGACATAAGCAAACAGGTGCTGCTCTGTACTTCAATATGTTTCTATGGAGCTGAAGAAATTATGTTGTCCTACGTGTGTTAAAAACAAAATATTGTAACCAAAATCTGCAAAATATCAATCAGTTGTAGCAATGAAGGAAAAATTGTGGCTAGTAGTGCCACTGGTATTTCAGGGTGTTTATAGGGCTATTTTTTATCAGTATGAGATAGCGAAGGGAAAATTTGATTCTGACTACCACGTAGCTATGCCCAATAAGAAGATACAGATGAATTATTTTTTTAAAATAATAATTTACAGGTGCATAAAATTTACCTTGAGATTTAGATGAAACTTTTGTTTGCCTTTAGAACTGAAGTTTTAAGACATGACTAAAGTATGTATCTAGTACAGCACCAGGTTTACTCAAGATACTGTGGATAATTCAGGACTGTGTTGAAAATCTGTGTTCTGTGTTTTAACAGTAATTAGGTTTTTGTGGTATTGTATTAATTTCTTTGCTTTAAAATTGTAATGTGGAGGATTTGGTTAATATTAACTCTGTTCTTCCAAAGCCTTGAGTTCAAATCTAGTTAATATCCCCAGATAAACTTTATTTTATTGATTTATACAGTGCTTTTTGCTGTACCAGATGATCACAAATTAGTCTATAATGAATAATTATCCACATGACTATTCACAACACACTTGGACCCAGTTACTAGGGTATGCTGTGGAGAGGATTAGGAGTGTAAAGGAAGGGCAGTTTGAGGTCAAGATTTAGGTACCGTTGATTGAACCTTGTGAGGATGCTTACATGATGGTTTTTGACTGCATCACAGCTATCTCTGGTTGATATCAGTTTATTTGCATTTGAAGGAACTTAATAAACTTGCTAAAAACACAATAAAATAGACTTTTATTCTGAATGCTTTCTACCACCCCCTGGTATCTTACATTTTTTGGACAGCCATTCGACAAAGACTGTGATGGACTTTGTGAACAGCAGTGACAATGTCATCTTTGTACACAACACAATTCACCTCCTCTCTCAAGTTATGGACAACATGATCATGGCTTGCGGTGGAATATTGCCATTGCTTTCTGCTGCTACATCTGCTACAGTAAGAAATTAATTTTCTATTGCAAAAATGATTACTGAGTGGGTGGGCCTTTCTTCGTATAGTACATTAATAGGAATATCTGTCCTCCTGGGAGAGCATGAATCTATATGGGCTGTTCCCTTAGGAGGAATTTAGGCTCCTGCTGTCATTGTCTTAAGAGGGGGGAAGAGCCATCTCCAGAGGGCTTGGGGCCGCAGTGCAGCCTGGAATATGAAATGGTTATTCTGTCTGCATTCTTCCAGTTAAATTCTTCAGCTTGAAGTATGACCAATTATTTTGCCAATGAGCAATAATGGACTTTTTACAAACCTGTTTTCTTCATGGAATTTTTAGTTATATAAGAATGATCTTTTCTATAGAAATACATGTTTTCAACTTTTCCCTCTCGTAGCATGAATTAGAGAATATAGAGCCAACTCAAGGACTTTCAATAGAAGCTTCGGTAACATTTCTTCAGAGATTAATCAGCCTTGTGGATGTGTTAATTTTTGCAAGCTCTCTTGGCTTCACTGAAATTGAGTCTGAGAAAAATATGTCATCTGGAGGAATTCTGAGACAATGCCTTCGACTGGGTAAGCAAGTAAAAGTGCTTAATGAAGGAAAATGAATTTCTTCAAAATAATGTTAACTACCATTTAACTTTGTTTTTATATATTTAAGGAGAATAGTTTTAGATGTTTATCATACTTCACTTAACCAAATATGTCTGACTTCTTGGCTGCTAGATCTGAAGTTTTCTAACCTTTCAGTGACTTTTTTCATATGCTGTGTTTATTTACTTGCAGTTTTCCCCATAATACACTTCCCCTTCCTATTCAAATAATACAGCATAATAAAGGATTGTATGTATTTAAGTAAAATTGCTATGAATGTGGTTAAGTATTGGTAGGCACAGTGAGCTGAAATCCATATTTGGTGCATATTTTCATTTTGTCTATGAAGACTTCCATGTGTTGAAAATGCATCCCAAATAATTGGGATTAAAAATACCAGGTTTCAGGAAAATGTCTTCTTTAGCATATATAATGAAAATTCATCTTTAGATAAGTGTCTGAGGGAAAGGAAGTTTTAAGGAGGGTTAAATTTTTGTTACAAATGATTCGGGAGATGGTGTAAACTGAGATAACTAGAAATGTAAATTTAAAATGAGTGTAATTCAAACTATTGCATCATTGTATACTAGCTCCAGTGCGTCCAGTATTATACATAGTCCTGTGCAGACACAAAATTTGCATCCGCATCCGATCTGCGATCCGCAATCATGGTCCGTGGATTTAAAGTGAATATCCACAGATTATAAGGGCTCTAATTATACAGTGTTTGTATAGCATTGAATAGAGCAGAAACAGTCTGTGTTGCAAGTACTCAGAAGATATCTGAGAAAGGGGCAAATGTTCTAGAAATGGCAGCAAATAAGGAATATCTGGGTACAGTTGACAAAATTGCTTCAGAAAAAAATACATCAATGCCAATTGTATATTAGAAGGGGTTTCTGGAATTATAAGGTATCTTTTGTATGACTGAAATGTAGCTCTAAATCTAAAGACAGAGTGTCAGGAATCAGGGCCTGCCACTGAGCCTGGGACCAGCTAGATGACCTACAGCTGAATATCCTGATCAGACAAGTGCCCTGATTGCCTGAGAGGCATCACCAGACCTGCTCTTAAGCCCAGCAGCAGTACTGGTCAGTGGCTGCTCAAGGTTTATGCCCTCAGCAACGATCACGCCTGTGTCTGTCTTCTTGTCTGCCTTGTTCCTGTCCTGCTCAAGCCTTCCTCCTTTGCCCGCTTCCTGACTCCAGCTCTGACCCTCGGCTTTACTGCAGGTTCCTGGTTCCTGACTCCTTCTCCAACTGCTAAGCAGGATGACTGCCACTGCTCCAATTTCTAGGCCTGACTGTCCATACTGTGGTTCATGATAGTCAGCTTCTCCTTTTCCAAACAATTAAATCATGGGACAAGTGCAACAGGGCAAACAGAGAAGTAAATTATTAGATCTGTGTACTCCCTTTTTTGAAAATAGTGAGAAGATAAAACAAAAAAATCAGTTAAAAAAATGAGGAGGAATAGGCTTAGTCTGAGAGCAATTGAGCAACATAGTAGTAAATATTAGTATTTGTCCTTTTTGTATATCACACAAATGTATTATTTTTATTTTTCTTCAGTGTCGGTATGCAAAAGTAATTTAGCTCATTTGTGTATCCAGTTGTGCTAATGAAAATGTTTCAAAGAGAAAATCAGAATGTGAGGACTCAGTAATGCTAACAAATCCTCTTGGATGTATAAATATTTATATGTGAAATATGAATTATAATTATTTAATTATTCCAATTATTACTCTGATTTAAGTATCTCTTGAGCATTGTTTTTGGGTAACTTACAAAGTAGAAAATCTTTCTCTTATTTGTTTATTTAATCTTTTAATTTTTAATGTAAACTCAAGCATGTTGTATTCCTTGCAGTGATGCACCAATAATATAAAATTGTTACTTCCCATTATAACGCATAACATATCCTTTCCTTTAAGTTTGTGCAGTGGCAGTAAGAAATTGTTTGGAGTGCCAGCAGCATGCACAAATGAAACCTATTGGAGAAACTGTAAGGAGTCAGAAACCAATGCAGAGCCTTGTAGGAACAGGGAAGTCTGCAGCAAAGGCAAGTATATGACACCATTAAGTAAGGCAAACATTAATACTGCAATTAATGTGTACCAATGGCTAAGTCCCTATGTTTTTTTGTTCCATTAACATGTAACAGAAAAGAAATGTAGAATCAAATAATGTGAATATTAAATCTTAAGGTAATTGTTCCAAACTGTAGATATAACATTTAAATATTGTGGCAAATTGCTGGCACTACTATGATGGGTTCCACTCTCTCTCTTCTTGTGGGGGTGGGGGGGGGGTTTTCAGGGTGCCATTTCTTGCCCCTGAACTGGGGTATCAGCTATCCCACTAGTATCCCAGAGAAGGGGAGTGGAGAGGGAGGGACCCGGGCCTGCCCTCTACTCCGGGTCCCAGCCCAGGGGCCCTAGGATAGCAGGGAAACCACTTGTATTAATGATTCCTTCCCCTGGGCTACTTCCCTCTCCTGCCCTTCAGCTTGTGGGGCTTCCTGCCTTCCCTCTGCACAAGCCAGGTGTCCCTTTACCTTGGGTCTTGGTCTTCTTAGCCCGCCGCAGCACTTCTCAAAACTCTCCTCTGCTTTCTTCTGAACTGCTCTCTGTTCCAACACCAATCCACTCTGCTTCACGCCTCCAAACTGCTCTCTGCTCCACCACCAAATCACTCTCCTTCAAATCCTCCAAACTGCTCCAACTCCTCACCTGGCTGATTGAAGCAGGGGGATTTTATCATGTGACTGGCTTCAGGTGCTCTAATTGGCTTCAGGTGCTTTTAATTAATCTACAGGGAATAAGACTTCTCCTCATCCTGGGTCTTACATCTCTCTCCTAGATCACTCTCCTGCTGCCTTCTGGCCATGCTGTATCACAATATATAAACATTGGAATCTTCCCCAATTGAAAACAGTCTGAATCTGTCTTACTTTCCCAGGTTCCCCTATCTGTATTTCTTTTAATATGAAATCTATATTGGTCACTGTGCCCTATGTACCACCAGTTTGATGTGTGTTGATGAATAGTCTAGAGGAGAGTCATGTTTATAGAATCCTAGGACTGGAAGAGACCTCGAGAGGTCTAGTCCAATCCCCTGCACTCATGGCAGGATGAAGTATTATCTCATAGACTCATAGGGCTTGGCTATACTTGCACTTTATACCGCAATAAAGCTTCCTAGAGCGCTCTACCTTACTCCCCGTCCACACTGGCAAGGCACGTAGAGCGCTCTAACTCCCTGGTTAGAGAGCTCTTGGTACTCCACCCTCCCGAGAGGGATAACAGCTGTTGTGTCTTGGCTGAGACGCCCCAGGGCCAGTGTAAACGAGGAGTTAAGTTATTACGCACTGATTGACCTCCTGAAGCTGTCCCATAATTCCATTAAGCTTAAGCCTCTCTTCTCTTTGTTGTGAAATTGGCTGAGGAATGTGGAAGCTTCGTTTCAAACAGCGGCTGCTTATCTTCTTCTGGCTGCTTATCTGCACCAGTAAATGTTTGCTGTGAGTGAGTGAGAGGCGGTGGTCGGGGGGGCGGGGGTGTTGGTTGGTTCTGATAGCGTGCTGAAACACTGTCAGCACTCCAAAAACCTTCTCTCTCTCCCCCCCCCACCCCCCCCACACATACACACTCCACCACACCTCCCTCATTTGAAAAGCATGTTGCAGCCACTCGAACGCTGGGATAGCTGCCCATAATTCACCGCTCCCAATGCTGCTGCAAATGTAGCCACATCAGTTCACTTGCAGTTGTCAGTGTGGACAGACTGGAGCGCTTTCCCTGCTGCGCTCTCCGAAGGCTGGTTTAACTCAAACCGCTCTACAGCTGCAAGCATAGCCAAAGCCATAGACTTTAAGGTCAGAAGGGACCATTATGATCATCTAGTCTGACCTCCTGCACAACACAGGCCACAGAATCTCACCTACCCATTCCTATAATAAACCTCTAACCTAAGCCTGAGCTATTGAAGTCCTCAAATCATGGTTTAAAGACTTCAAAGTGCAGAGAATCCTCCAGCAAGTGCCCTGTGCCCCATGCTGCAGAGGAAGGCGAAAAACCCCCAGGGCCTCTGCCAATCTGCCTTGGAGGAAAATTCCTGACCCCAAATATGGCAATCAGCTAAACCCTGAGCATGTGGGCAAGACTCGCCAGCCAGACACCCGGGAAAGAGTTCTCTGTAGTTCTCTGCTTCCTGCAGGACCCCACTTGTTATGCCCTTCCAGCATGACTGTGAATCATTGATAACTACTCTCTGGGAACGGTTTTCCAACCAGTTTTCATCCACCTTATAATAGCTCCATCTAGGTTACATTTCCCTAGTTGTATGTTATTCTTACATTTGTTTTGTTTCTTTAAAATAAAAACTATGAAAATGATATTATAGCACTACATATTCTACAGTTAGTGTTTACTGCGGTGGTACTTTTATAAACAAGTTACAAAATTCATTTCTCTTTAATAGAGTCCAGTTGACATTGTGACTGGTGGAATTTCTCCAATACGAGACCTTGACAGACTTCTACAGGATATGGATATTAACCGGCTTCGAGCAGTAGTGTTCAGAGATATAGTGAGTTATTGAAAACCTTAGTTGTTTTGTTGCTAAGTCTTTGTATTTTTTTTTGAATGCTGCACTGCTGCTACTTGCTAGGCAGCTGCCTATTGTTCTGTTATCTAATGGGGTTCATGAAACTCTGCGGCCTGTCTGGGAGAATTACAGAACAAGGGTTTGAGATCAGATGAAGGGGCATGTGCACATGTATGCGTGGTACAATCTCTGTCCCTGTGGGGCATGAACTTATTGATTTGTTTAGGAGCCTGAATCTCTGGAATTCTGCTTTCTTCATAAATGTTGTGTTCATTTACATTAGCGTGTAGGTGTGAGTGCATATATATACAGTAACTCCTCACTTAAAGTCGTCCCGTTTAATGTTGTTTCGTTGCTGATCAATTAGGGAACATGCTCATTTATCGTTGTGCAATGCTCCACTCTTACGTTGTTTGGCTGCCTGCTTTCTCCACAGCTGGCAGCCTCCTTATGCCCCCTCCCTTCCCCACAGCGCCGCCCACCCACCAGCAGACCCCAAGGATCAGTGCCTTCCCCCTCCTCCCCTCGCCTCCTGCCCGCGGCAATCAGCTGGCTGGCGGCGTTTTGGAGCAAGAGAGAGGGGTGAGGAGCGAGGACTCCGCGCGCAGACTCTCCTTCCCTTCCCTGCTGCAAGCCAGCTGATTGCCCCTGGCAGGAGGGGGGGGGGAGGAGCGAGGGCTCGGCGCGTCTCCCTCCTGCCTGTGGCAATCAGCTGGCTGGTGGCATTGAGAAGGCAGGGGAGGGAGGGGGAGCCTGCATGCCAAGTCCTCGCTCCTCCCCTCCTGCCTCCTAAACAGTACCGGATTTACCATGGCGCTGGGCTCACAGTCCAAAGGGAGCTCGGCCCGGTCCGCTCTTCTTCCCCCCCCAACCCCCCATGGGGGCAGAAGCTTAGTGCTGTCGGCTCCTGCTGCAGCAGGGCTCTGCTGGCAGCCAAGCTCCTCCCCGCCTCTTTGCCCAGAGTGCTACGTTCCCTTCCCTCCCCCTCTCTCCCTTCTGATCAGCTGCTTGCCGAGAGGAGGAGGAGGAGGAGGAGGAGGAGGAGAAGAGGCGGGGGCAGGTCCTTGGGGAAGGGGCTGAAATCGGGGCATACCCCCTCCAGTCCCCTGCCATGAGCACCCGCACGACCCCAGCCCACACCCCCAGCCCTCTTCCCTGCCCCTGCACCGCCCTCACACTCCCCAGCCCCCTGCACTGCCCTCACTCCTCCCCCAGCCCTGACTCCTGCACCTCCCTCACACACCCCCTGCACCTCCCTCACACACTCCCAGACCCCTGCACCTCCCTCCCTCACCCCCCCCACCCCCCTGCCCTGACTCCTGCATGGCCCTCACACCCCCCTGCCCTGACTCCTGAACCGCCCTCACACACCCCCTGCCCTGCCCTCACACCCCCCTGCCCTGACTCCTGAACTGCCCTCACACCCCCCTGCCCTGACTCCTGAACCGCCCTCACACCCCCCTGCCCTGACTCCTGAACCGCCCTCAGACACCCCCAGCACCGCCCTCACACCCCCCTGCCCTGACTCCTGAACCGCCCTCACACCCCCGTGCCCTGACTCCTGAACCGCCCTGAAACACCCCCAGCACCGCCCTCACACCCCCCTGCCCTGACTCCTGCACCGCCCTCACACCCCCCCAGCCTCCTGCACCGCCCTCACACCCCCCAGCCCCCTGCACTGACTCCTGCACCCCGCCCCACACGCAGCCCCCTGCACCTCCCTCACACACACCCAGCCCCCTGCCCTGACTCCTGTAACCCCCTCCCTCACATATCAGTATTAAATTGCTGTTTAAAATTGTTTAAAATGTATATAATGCCTTTTGTCTGGCAAAAAAAATCCAAATCCCTGGAATCTAACCCCGCCTATTTACATTAATTCTTATGGGGAAATTGGATTCGCTTAACATCGTTTCACTTAAAGTCGCATTTTTCAGGAACATAACCACAACGTTAAGTGAGGAGTTACTGTATAATATATATACACACACACACAGTGTATACACATATACACACACGCTATGTGTACACATGCACAAACACTCCCTTCTGAATTTATGTTTATAGAAATTATTAAATACAGGGAAATATGTTAACACACATGCATTTCTTGTAAAGTGTTACTGGAAACTAAAAATAAAAACGAGTCTCATTTATTTTTAAAATTGGGCACGATAGAATCTGTATTTCTGTTGTGGCAATAGGGCTTTAAATTAGCCATATTCACTTCTGGTGCAGCTCCAGTTGTGGAGTTAAACTGGGATATTTGGCGTACTGTATTAAGTTTCAAAACTTGGAAATAATTCATAAACATTTTCCTCTTTTACTAAATAGACATAACTTGGCTGCACTTTACAGTAAGTGGCATTAATATCTTTGAGACATGGTGGGTAAGGTAATATCTTCTGTTGGTGGAACATCTGGAATTGCAGAAGAGCTCTGTGTAGCTCGAAAGCTTGTCTCTTCCACCAGCAAGTTGGTCCAGTAAAAGATTACCTCACTCACCTTACGTGTCTCATATCCTGGGATCAACATGGCTACAACATAGCAAATATTAATAGCTTCGTAGCTATGCGAGAGAGTGCTGTGTGTGCGTATATAATATATATTTGGTATAGTAATTTGATATGATCAGCTTGAGCATTTATGCAACATTAGGTCTAGTCAAGCTGAGGCTTAAACATTCATAGAAAAAAACAAAGGGATTTGGTAACAATTGTATTTCCCCCAATTTTATAGACTGGGTGAATAGTGACTAGAAAACTTTGTTCTTCCAGTGCTACACGTACATTTAGATAATAAAATATCAAGTAAGATGCAACTTTGTCAAAATTTAGGAAATCTAAACTAGAGCAATAGATTCCTTGAGATGGTTTATATCCTGAGTATAAGCATGATTTATTAATGGATTGATTCTGCAACAGTGGTTCATAGGTATAAATTCTTGTAAGTCAATTTTGCCCATGAGGTTTCAGTATAACATTTTGTTTACTCATTTCTATTTCTGGTAGACCATGGGCTACCATATGAAGAGAATATCCCACTGTTTAAATTGTAATGGAAAAATAAATGTTGTTCTTCACAGGAGGATAGTAAACAGGCTCAGTTCTTGGCCTTGGCTGTAGTATATTTTATCTCGGTCCTTATGGTGTCAAAATACAGAGACATACTGGAACCCCAGAATGAACGGAGGCAAACTCATCGTAGCCAGTCATTCAAGGGAACAGAGAATGGAAGTAATGAGGCAACATCTACAGGTTAGTGACACAAGTGGGTACATGGTTACACATCACATGTCACTTATTATGAGTGCCATTACAGAGCCTTATAGGACTATATAGAATTCTACTTAAGGATGTACATAAATATATGTATTATAACCACTTTAAATCTACAAACTTTTGAATGTGCCATTTAATTTGTTTTATCAGAAAGCACTGAGTTTTAAAAACCTAGCTTGCAAATTGCTGATGCTGTCTATTTGTTGTTGTTACCTCTGTAGGGCCTAGGAGCCATAGTCAAGGACCAGGACCCATTGTGTAAGGTCCTGCTAAGTGCATGATTAGTCTCATTGAAGCACATAAGTAATAGTGATCATTAACTTTAATAGGACTTTAAGTTAAGCATGTGTATAAGTGTTTACAGAGTCAAGACTTCATTTACTTTGTTTAAATTATGGTAGTGCTTTCTTTCTTTCTTTCTTTCTTTCTTTCTTTCTTTCTTTCTTTCTTTCTTTCTTTCTTTCTTTCTTTTCTTCCAAAAAGCAATTAGCTTGATTTTTTTAATCTTTTACTATTGAGTCTGACTCCAACTTCTTTTCATTATCTTAAATTTTATTCTCATAGACAGTTTTTGAGGATTTGTCAGAGACTTGTAGAAGTGATTTTTTCCTGAAATGAATGTTCAGTATAATCCTATGAACAAACTAGAAACAAACCTGAAGATGAATACAACATTATTTAAGTATATATAAAATATTTTAGCAATATCTTTATCACCTATTGATAGATCTCAGAAGTAATATGGTTGATGTTGTTCTGTTAACGATGAACTTGAAATAATTTTCTCTTCTTTTTTGGGGGTAATAAGATGTAGAAAACCCATCTGCTACTACTGGTGCTTCAACTCCAGTATCAACAGAAGATTCTGAAAGTTCAGCACCTGTACGAAGAAGAGACTCAGGCATTGGAGAGGAATCAACTTCAGGTCAAGCAAACAATTCAGATGTTGTTGCTGAAGCAGGACCTCAGAGTGCCAGTTCAGGTCCAGACGCTATCAGTGAAGTATTATGCACACTTTCTTTAGAAGTCAATAAATCTCAGGAAAACAGGAGTGAGGCAGGAAATGAGTTGACCGAGAAGACTGCATCTTCTGTACCATCTGCAAAAAATGTCAACGTAAAGGACATCCTCAGAAGCTTGGTTAGCACCCCAGCAGATGGTGCCACAGTGGATCCTATGCTTCTGCCACCAACCTTCCTTGGAACTCTTGGTGATACTGCTGCTGAGCAGCATGTGCAATTCCGTTCCTTTGACAGGTAACGTGTTTTCTTTATATTTTGTATAAATAGTACCATTTTGTATTCTTTGCTTAAATGTATAATGTAAGGTACAGAAAAGTTCTGCTGCATAGCAATTTGACACATTCCTGATTATGTATCTGGTGAACAACCTGCATAATCTCACCTGGTAGTAATATAATTAAATTAAGGCCCAGATTTGTAAAGGTATTTAGGTGTTGCTCCACTCAGCATTGGAACGTCTAAGTAGTCTGGTCTACACTAAAATGTCTCAGAGCTGGTCTACACTGAAAACATACTTCGGCATAGCTGCATCTCTCAGGGGGTGTGAAAAATCCACAGCTTGAGCCACATAGCGAGGCTGTCCTGCCCCCTGGTGTAGACAGGGCTAGGTCAATTGCAGAATTCTTCCATTGACCTACCTACTGCCTCTTGGGGAGGTGGATTAATTACAGCAATGGGAGAACCCCTCCCATCACTGTAGTGAGTATCTATGCTGAAGTGCTACAGTCATTGTAGCAAGGGTGGACATAGCCTAAGTCTCATTTTCAAAAGTCAGCCTAAATACCTTGTAAAAATCTGGGCCTAATTAACTGATAAGTATCTTATTTTATTTGTGTGACTATGGCTGTGACATTGTCATCATCTGAGATGTGTGTTAAAACTGCAGCAAAAATGAGGTATTCAGCATGAAGCTGTTGGAGCGTGATCTACAAAGCGTTGGTGTAGTTCTGGACTTTGGAAACCCGGTGCAAACATAGTGAGGGAAGTTGAACAGTATAACTGACAGCATATTAAATTACTTCAAAAAGTGTCAGACAGGTACAAGTTGTCTTCAGGCCCATGAGTTACAGCTGCCATTAACAAGGTGTCACGGAGTATAGGGGAGTCCGGCCCTGCACCCCTCTTCCCCGGATTCACTGGGAGTCTCAGCCAGCCAGTAGAACAGAAGGTTTATTAGAGATGCCAGGAACACAGTCCAACCAGAGCTTGTCAGTACATCCAGGACCCCTCAGTTGGGTCCTTCCGGGGGGCAGGGAGCTTAGACCCCAGCCTGGGGCTCCCTGCATTTCGCCCCACAGCTCCAACCGGGGCAGGGAGGCCAGACCCTGTCTGCCTCTCCCCCCTCTTCTCCGGCCAGCCCAAACTCAAACTCTCCAGCCCCTCCTCCGCCTTTGTCTGCCTCCCGGGCCAGGAGGTCACCTGATCCCTTTGTTCTCACGCCTTCAGCTCTCACCTTTGCCTTTGCCGGGCAAGGGTCCGGGCCATCTGTTGCCAGGAGACAGAGCCCTTCTCTGTGTCCAGGCCTCTGCCTTCTAGGGCTTTGTAACAATCATGCACCGTTGTCCCACCACCTAGATACTCAAGCACCGCATAGGGGAAACTGAGGCACCCACACAGTACTCAGGGAAACCTTAACTACAGTCCTAGTTCGTCACACAAGGATAGTCAGTTTTATTCACTAATAGCACTGGTTGAGATTGTTTGGATTCTCCATTATTGTAAAACCAGATACGATTAGGTAGTTTGAATATAAATTGTGTTGGTAGATATTAAAAATGAAAATAAGTTGGAATACTTGCTAGATTTGTTGGCTAAAGGTGTAAAACAAAAATCACTTGGAACTAAAATTAAATATTGAATCATCTGAACTTGAAAGAATCAGTTATTAGCGAAAACTGGGGCTGCTTTAACTTATTTTACGTTTGTCAGATTATAGAATTCCTAAAACACTCCAAAACATTGGAAGCCTCTCATGCAGGTTCTTCACTGACATAGCAATAATAAAGTCTCTGAGTGGGGTATGCCTGCAATAATTTAAGAAGTGCTGATTTGTATAAACCAACAAGGATGGTAAATTTGATATTTTCATTACAGACGCTGTCAAGTCAAATTTTTGAAAACTTTTCAAATATAATTTTCACACTTCAAATAGAATGTCCGGATAGGTTATTTTAAACTGAATATTTTTAAAGGGATTTTTCTTTCCCCTATTGGAAAGGGTTAAAGTGTTGCCAAAATATGGGCTTAGGCCTATTCCTTCTCCCCTTTCTCTTTTTACTCTCGCTGGATTGTTGCCTGCTCACTTGCAGTTTCAACCCTGCTGTTGCTGTTACTGATGTAACATCTTGCAGAGTCTGCAGAAAGGGCCTGGACCACAAACAAAACAATGCTGGAAAGTTCTGTCTATACTCTATACCAGTGTTTCTCAACGACCGGTCCATGGACCAGCGCTGGTAACTGATATCTCTGATACAGTTTAGGAACACAGCAAGCCCGTCCCTGGTATCAAAGTTGAGAAACACTGCTCTATATTAAAAGAAAATGTGTTCATTAATGGTGGGAATACAATGCTTACACACCTAATGATTGCTGGCCTGCCTGTCTTTTATTCTGTGGGGCAAATCCCCCTCGGAGTAACACCCTTACCCTTCATCCACACTTTTGCTCACTTGAAGTGAAAGTACAGCAGTCCCTTGCTTTTCTCTTCAAGATTACTGTTCTCCATACCTTACTGTTCAGCCTTGTTTGGTTGGTGACTCGTAAAATGGTTTAAAAAAACAGAAATCCTGTGAGACACCAGTCCTCTGTGGCTGCAAAGAATTAAGGGATTTAGGTCATAGCAAGAACCCTGCATGGTATTTGGTTGCCAGAAGGGCTGTTATTGGAGGAATAGAGGGATTGTAATGGAGGTACTAGGGATGGTGATTCTTGGCTTGGTGTCGGGAGCTGTGGCTATAATGGAGAAGTGGGAGTTCTGGTGTGAAACAGGGCTGATTGGTGCTGGATCTCAGATGTGCCAGTTAACTTGGTGCAGTGCTGTTTCAAGAGGCTATAGAACTTTCTTAACAGCCTCTGGAAGCTGTGCATTTTAGTAGCAAGATGACAGGAGGGCCAAAAATTGCTGAGATTTGGGTGGAGGTGATAGTAAGGGCAACATAAGAACAGGAGGAGGGGAGCAAGTTGCTCCTTTTCCTGCCCTAGTTTCCAGTGAGTCTTAATGTGTCCATTATTTTGCTCCCTTTTTACTCTCAGCTGTTGCCAGGCAACCCAGCAGGTGCCCCCTCATGACCCCCAGGATCATCAAGCTGCACTAGTTGAAGTGCTGTTCTGTTCCATTGATACATCTACTGGGTCTTGATGAAGTCTTTCCTTCTCTGAAAGCAGTACCAAATTGATAATTATCCTGCGATACATTGTAAAACTCTAATGCGCCAACCTTTTATTTTCATTAAATTTTGTTTTGTTGTCTGTCTGGAAAAGTTCTTCTGCTAAATTCCTTGTGGTTATGCTGAACCATTCTTTCTTTAACTTTGGCTTTTTCCCTGCACATGACAGTTCTTGCAGATTCTGGTCTACTTATCCAAAGTATAAGTTGGACAAATCAGTTGAATATACCCTGCATCAAGAAAGTGGTGATATCTAACATAGGATAAGAGTGTGTTAAGGAGAGAGGGTTTTCTCCGATGACAGTTTTAGCCCAAGTTTTTAACATTTAACTGAAACAAAACTTGAAGAAAATTATCTTGCCATGACTACATTCATTTTTTCTACTCTAGGAAATGGATTTTACAACATGCCCAGAAGGAAAATTGGTTTGTGCTATTTTAGATCAGGTGAGGGAGAGTGAATTACATGTAAGGGAGCTCTTGGGGAATAGACTCTGTTGGTTTCCAGGGGCTGCCTACCTCTACTTATCTTAGTTGTGGCAGTACAGCATAGGAGAGAAATAGTGTCTTAAATAGGGATGACCCAGATCCATTAAGGGTAAAAATTGCCACTTGGAACTCTTCCTAGCAGCCAATGAGCAAATAAGTGCAATTCCTAGGTCACTGGAGTCATGTGCTCAGGCTGAGGTACTTCTGCCCACTAGTTTCATGACTGGAAGAAAGTGATAACAGAATTTAATCTGTCTCTTTCTTAATTTGAAAGCTTTTCAAAGCTTGTGCCTTATTTTTGAATGTTGCCTAGCAGAATGAGCACCTGATCGTAACTGGAGCTCTTGGATGATACCGTAATCTGAATATGTAATAATTAGCTCTAAGAAATAAAACTAAACAAATAAAATCTGTTTGACAGTAAGTTCAGTTAATGTCAAATTGCTTATATGCCAGTACATTATCATACAGCTCAGTGAGCAGACCTAACGAAAAAACAAAACAGAACCTAACCAAAATACCTTGGTTACAAACTCACACAAACTGATAAAAGCAAGGGAATAACCAATTAAAGCACTGTTTCTCAAACTTCTCTTCTCTTCAGGAAACAAAACCAATTGTGCCCTGCCATGTGGTGTTAAAGGTCTACCTCAATTTACATCTTCTGTGGCTCTTCACATCCACTTTGGAAAACATTTTCTGTAGGTCTTCGTTATATATTTCCTCTCCTTTCCTACATGCTTTGTGAAGTGAAACAGATAACAAAGCAGACATATAAATAATCATTGTCATTTTAATTAGCCCCTATTGTTTGAGGCTCCGTGTAAATTCAGCAGATGTCTCTGAAGTGGGTACATTGTTCATATTTTGAAGGTTTTACTCACAACCATAACAGCTAGAGAGTATTTTTAATGAAAATGGTAGCTGCTCAATACTCATAATTGCACTTTAAGATGCTCTTAAAGTAGGGCATATGTTCCTGTTTTTTTCTCCTAAAAGCAAGTGGCCAACTCATGTGAAATTTCACACAGTATTCGTTTTTATGCCCTTGAATTTTCTGGATTTTTTTTTTCTGTCTGCATTTTAATAGGAGGTGTTTAAACTTGGGCTCTAGCTGATTTTTTTTACTGGGCAATCTTACTTTTCATTGTTGACTGATATTTCTTTGAAAAAATGGTCCATTGGCACAAAAATTGGTAGTGGTTTGGTGCCGTGTGTGTGTGTGTGTGTGTGTGTGTGTGTGAGAGAGAGAGAGATGTTGGATTTAGGGTCATTTTTAGCTGTTGCCAATGTTGTAACTGAATATTTGTACTGTGCTCAGAAACCTGATTGATTATCTGGAAAGGTGCTGGGCCACATGCAAGCTTGATTGACTGATATATTGGGGATGGACCAGACACGCACAACCTTCTCTGTTAAGAGCTATGTTCTTGTTAGATTTTATCCAATAGAGAAGGGTTTGTGCACAGCTGCTGATAAATAAAATATTTTACATCAGCTGCTGTACTTCTATTCCCTGCAGGTCTGTGCCCTCTATCTTGTACAACTCTGACATCCAATCAAGTATTAAAAAAAAAATGAAAATAGAAAACCAATACACAAACTTTACTGTGAAGTAGTTAGGGTTGCTACATGTACACACATCTGAGACAGACCCAAAAAAGCAAGATGATGGAGAGATAAGCTACCTAACAAGACATACCCTCTACTCCTCCACCCAGAAGCATACACCTTTACGTTTCCACAACTACCACACTCTGTAACCTTAACTGTCACTCTCTCCTCAAGGAGATGAGCCTTCTTTAACTGTTGTTTTTCCCCGCCCCTTCATCAAGTGACTTTGACCTAATACAACTGACTACTGCGCCAAAACCTACAAGTGTTAGTGTTGGCGTAGGGAGAGAGGGAATATTCCAGTAATAGGGTGTGTGCAGAAGAAAGAAAGGGTGGCTGAGTTAAGGTTGTGATGTACGGTCTGTGATGTGTAGAGATTGTGGTGGTGGCAAATTGTGTGCTGTTGAATGGAAGAGTAGAAGGTGTGTACAATTAGGTGCCACAATTTTTTCGTTTCCATGCTTTTGTAGATTTGCGTCGGATGTGTTGTGTGCATCGTGACACTGACTGCTTCACAATGACGTTTCTGGGGTATTGATTTCCTATGCTTTTGTAATGCTTAATTGGGGGGGAGGGGCTGGCTTGAGGAAGAGGTCAGGAGCAAGTGGAGGGTTGAAATGTAGCTGCTGATATATCATATTTTATCCATCAGCAGCTGCACATAAGCCCTTGTGTCAGCATCTGTGCACTGCTAGATTGTGTAACTTTTCATTTCCTTACTTTTGTGGTGTCAGGGAGACAAAAGTACATAATGTATAAGTGAAAGCTTTACCCATGTCAATCTAGTAGTGACACGCACAATCTCACATCTAGGGTAAATCTGTTTATTTGTAATGTGACACATAGGTAACTAACTCATAAATCAAGAGTTTTAAAAATCAATTTTTAACATAGTAAATAATACTAGAGAAAGTAGCTGTGTATGTAATTTCTACATTAAAAATGTAGAAAGGAGAAAATCAACAGTTTCGCAAACACTTGAGGATAACTGTATTTAGTGCAAAACTATTTTAAAAAGTAAGTTTTGGCTCTGAAATTATATCCACATCTATTTGGCTTTTTCTGGTTGGGGTGGGTGGAATAGGTTATGACCTTTTTACAGGAAGCTGTAGCAGAGTTAGAAGGAATAGCTTTTATCTCTGAGGGATCACCAAAATACTAACAGTACAGTGGGAAACTCTGGAAGGGCAGATTTCAGGATGCTCTACGCAACTTACTGGGTCTGGTTTGCATTTAATGTATTGTCTGGTGGCAAACACAAAGCTTGGTAAGTTAAAAAAATTTTTTTTTTGAGACACCTTGTTAAAAGTTGTTCCCATGTAGCAGTTACCAGTGGAGTATCTCTGGGAATTTCAAAGCATCTCTCTGATCCTGCATTTATCTCAGGAATGCTGTGTCAGAAATCAAAACTCTCCTCATATCTTAAGGATTATCAACTTCCCAGCCATAGCTGGAGAGTATACAGTAACAGCTATGTGAGTGAAACCTTGCTGAAAGGCTGCCAGGTTGCAGGCTTTTGCAAACAACAAGGTGTGTGTGTTCATTCCCATGCCAAAAATCTTCCTCTTATCGTATGTGAAGATCCAATATGGTGATTAGTGGGTGCCAGGGGTTTATCTTGATAAAGTTCAAGTCCTGGGCTGGCTTTTTCACTAGATCCACAGTGAATTAACACAGTCCAATTGCAGAATGTCCTGAGACTGTGTTTTTTGTAGACAAGAAAATGTTACTAGTGTCTCAAGAAAAGAGGACCGATGGAAAAATAAAAGCAACACTTGTTTTCAGAGTTATAAACAAACCTGATGAATTCTCTCTCTTGGCTAGTCTAACAACCTATTACTTGCCATTTTTACTATGTGAGTCTCTCCTGACTACTGCTACTTTTTGTGATTCAGTGATCATGGAGTTCAGGGAAGCAGACATTGAGGTTATAAGAGAAACAGATGCTTTAATCATGGCTCTCCAGTGTGGTGCTTAAATCGGAGGCTAAGCTTTAACTCGCAAAACAGATATTTTTATAAGCTTGTTTACTTCTTGGAATGTCACATGTGTAAGCTGCTTAGTTTGGGTCAATCTGTTTGTGCATTTCCCACTGTCACGTGTGCCCTTTTTCAGTGGCTGTATTTTAGATAATGAGTTATATGGATTTAACATAATTTATGTACAGAATAAACATATGTAAATATCTCCTGGTAAGGTTAGAAAAGGTTGGAAAAGGTTTAGCTGGAAGACTAAATCTACTAGTTGGAAATAGGGACAAAAGATGATCATGGGAGAGCTCTACTAGCAAAGGCTAGGAGTAGTTCCCTAGCAAGGAGCTCATCCCTCTTGCCACCCAACTCCTGGGCTAAGAGTGGGTAGGTTTTCTACCAGTGTGCTGGCAGTGGCTCCTGTATGGGGACTAGCTAGCTCTGTCAAACATATGTGAAACTCCACTCCATTTAGCGTCTGTCCATGTGAAGGAGACTTTTGTCTTTTCTCCCTCCTTCAGAGTCTTCTGGCTGCTGTGAAAATGCTCAGATCTATGGTGATGAGTGCAGGCTGCCTGGAGGATGGGATTGCATTGTTTCTCTCCTTCAGCCTCCAATATTTAGGATAATCTTTTCTTAGGAATAACTCGAGTGCTTGCCTCTGATCATAGCTTTCCTGAGTAGCAGCATGAAATTGACGTGGTTTTGATGTTTTACTGCAACTTACAAGATTCCATATAGAGCTGGAGGATGTAATTATTTACAGACTGAAAACTTAAATTCTGTTGTAGAAAAAAATTGATGGGCCGTGGCAGGTTCTCTCTGACACCTCGCAAGTGGATTTTTAAAGCCCCCCATAAAATGATGGGATAGAGCCCATACTCTTTCCCTCCCCCTTCTTCCCAACTGTAGTGTTTTGCCCATCTGATCCCTGATGGGGCTGTGAGAAACTCTTTCTCCCAAGGTGTGCAGAGAGGGAGGGAAAGGGGACTATCCGCATCTGATAACAGAGCCAGTAAGGTGATAATGTGGGTATGTCTACACTGCAATAAAACCCTACCCATGTCAGCTGACTTAGGCTTGTGAGGCTCAGGTTGTGGGGCTCTAAAATTACAGTGTAGACATTTGTGTTTGGGCTGGAGTCTGGGACCTCGGGACCTTCTGTTTCTTTAGGAGAACAAACAAGCTGCTTCACTGGTATTCCTATCCAATGTGAAAAGTTAGACTCTAGAAATCAAATCCTAGTAAATTTCCACATGCCAGTGGCAGTTAAAATTAATGTATTGATTTCTAAATTATTAAGAAGCTATCAGGTAGGCTTGATTCAAATTTTTTACTTTGAGTCAAGCCCAAGCAACCTGTGCAACTTACAATACATTTAAAAAATCAAATGTAAGCGTATCACTTTACTAATAAATAAGCAGGGGAAAAGGTACTTAGAATTTTTTTTATATATTTATAGATATTTTGCATCTTATCAAAACAAACAAAAATAAGCATTCTAAAAATTGAAGAATAGATGACTGTTTAAAGAATTTGGCTGAATGGATTCTTATTTTGTAAGCCTTTGTCTCTGATGGAAGCCACTGCTCAGTTTGCTGATCGGTGCTCATTCAGCAGTGAATAATTGTCTGCAACACGAAGCCTTCCTACATTTCAGCATAATTGGGACTAATAACACACTGACCTTCTGGCTAAGATGTATTTATGGTGGCTGGTCTACACTGTATCTGACCTACGTTTATCAATTCTTGTGCTATAAATTCTTGCTTTAAACATTAAAGATTTGGTTTTAAATTAAAGAAGAAAAACACCTGAAGTAGTCGTGTTAATGAGACAATCTGCGGAAGACCTTTTAATGTTTACAGATGTGTTGAGGCAGACCTTTGCTCAAAAAATGTGTGAGAATATTTTGTTTATGGTATTTTTCTAATTTATATTAACTTTTCCATATCTGAAGCGATTAGTATTATAATTTGCAAATGTTAGGTGATGAAGGAATATAGATTTACATGAGGTGGTTGAATGATTTAGATATTAAAGGAATAAAATGAATTGATGTGTAATCTTGATCAAGGTACTCAAGATGATGGTCATCTTTGAACCTAGGACATGAATTTGGTGTGTGAAAATAACCCAACATTCCTTATAAACCTGGTAAAATGTAAAATAGGAACTATGGAGGCTTGTAAATAGACTATTTCTGTAGATCCAAAAGTTTCTCACTTTTAAAAACATAATTCACCAATCAATTAATTTACTAAATGAAAGGAAAACATCACACCTGTGTGACCATCTTGTTTATCACTTCAAAAGCTTTTTCTTCCCCTGCTGTCATGTTTCCTCTCAACTAATTAGCCTCTTAAGATTGGTCTATACACCTGGACCTTATGTTTCTCTGACTGTATAAATGTCTGTCTGCAGTGTGTTTCATTCCATGCATCCGATGAAGTGGGTATTAACCCACGAAAGCTTATGCTGAAATACATTTGCTAGTCTCTAAGGTGCTACAAGTTTTTCTTTCTTATTTTCATCTTGTTTGTGTGTAACCTACTTAAAGACAAAGCAGGTGCTCCTCAACTTTTAGTGGACTAGAAGGTGTTTTTGAATACTTGGATATTTCTTAAGATTATTTTGTTTAACATTAGATTAATATGGTGCATATTCTAAAGTTTCTACATAATTTCTATTTTATATAGAAAATGTATCTTAAAATAATGGGTTTTCTAGTGCCTCATGAATTGGTCTGTCATTTGACATCTCTTTAACTACGAGTATCTTAGCATTGAAATAACTGTTTTTTTTAGACCAACACCAGAACCATTTGCGCTAGTTATGGAGCTGTTAAACAAGTAACATATATTTCTTTATTTGAAAGTTGTTATATTTCTACTTAGCTCCTAAGAATGAGAAAATATCAATATCACTTTCTAAAGAACTGTATTAGAATTTATCACAGTATCATAAAGTTTAAACAGAGGACCCTTAAGGTACTGGATCTATGATTCAAATGTACTCTTGTGCATCCCAGCTAATAGAAAGTAAACAAATCTACTTATAATTAACATGCCTTCCAGAGGCCCTTGAGTTGAACCTCTAAAAAATAAATCCTGTGGCTATAATCTTGTTTGATTACTCTCTTTAAACATGTGTATAAAAAATAAAGGAATGATGCAGAGTATAAATGGATTACATAAAAAATACATTAAATACCAGATTAAAATAAATGGGTAATATGACAGTTTAGTTGCAAAAGGAATATGTTAAGGCACTTAAAGATTACAGTTCATTCTTTTTGAGTTCTCATTTAAACTCTTGACTTCGGAGACCATGGCAATTGCAGGTTACAGAGAGGAGAGCAAGTTCCAAGATGTACTACATAAAACTTTTGGGCCCATCCCAGCTCATCTCAGAGGGTAATGGCTGGCTGATATTTTCTCTGGGTGCCAGTTTAGCATTGTGAACTCCTAGCTCCTTTATGTGCTGGGTACAGTTTACACTCAAAGTACAGCGGGTCAGGAAAAATGTTTTCCCCTTGGATTCCATCTCTCATGATACACTACAGTCTTCCCTCTTGCTGAGCCACTGTGGTGCATTACGGAAGTCCCTGATTGCGGTGCATCATGGTAGATACAATTTTGCTGGAGAACTGGATTTATAGAGGAGAATGGGGACACTCAAAATACAACTTCTATGAGACACCAGCATGTTTCTAAATTGAATTGTTTTGCTTTAACTGAAACATTTTCCTGTTTCAGATATTTGGGGTTTATTTTGACAAAAATTCAAAAATTTCTGTGGAAAGCACATAGTTCTTGTGAAAAACAATTTATTAAAATAACTTTTATGAAAAGTGTTTGACCAGCCCTAACTGAGAGGCAGTTTTTCTACCGTCCTCCAGGGTGGATATATATAAATCCTCTTACTGAACTGCAACATAGGCTCTTCCGTACACTCAACTTTGGGATGTTAAATGAGTCTGTTTCTTACCACTTGAATTCAAGTACAGTAGATCACTTACGGTGCTGAGCCATTATCCCATGGTTAGTTAAAGCTCTATTTTCTTTTCTGTTTTCAGTTGCAAGTTTCCATTCTAATAAGGAATAATGAGATTGCAATTTTAAAAAGCTTGTGAAGATCCCTAATGGTTACTCTGTGTGTGTGTGTGTGTGTGTGTGTGTGTTATAGTGTCAGATTTGTGGTGCAGTTACTCATTGTTTCCTTTGCTGTCTGCTGAGCTCTGAGAACGTGTAAGGGCTGGTCTACACTACCCACCGATTCAGCGGGTAGCGATTGATCTTTTGGGGATCGATTTTTTTGCGTCTAGTGTAGATGTGATAAATCAATCCCCGATCGCTCTCCTTTTGACTCCGGTAATCCACCCCGGCGAGAGGCGGAAGCGGAGTCGACGGGGGAGCGGCGGTAGTCGACATTGCGGTGTCCTCACTGTGCGGTAAGTCGAGCGAGGTACGTCTACTTCAGCTACGTTATTCATGTAGCTGTAGTTGCGTACCTTACATCAACCCCTGCCCCTAGTGTAGACCTGGCCAAAGAGAATATTAGGATGATGTGTGTATATCCCACTATCTTCATATACCTAGTGAATGTGAATAACAACTGTTATAGTTGTCCTGATACTCTCTACAGAGTTTAGAGGCAAGAGGGCCCATTTTGATCATCTGCTTTGAACTGCTGCATATCACAACGCAGAAAAAAAAGGGATCCCCGATTGCTTTAGCTGTAGCTGCACCTCTCCTCAAATGGCAGTGCAATCTTTGGAAACTTGGTGTAACTCATCCCTTGATAAGTTCAGCTACACTTAGCACAGTAGTATCAGTGTTAGTATCAGTGTGTGAAGAGCTACTATGGTGTAGCATTGTGTTGGACACAACACAGAAAATGACAGCTCGTATTTATGATTGGTCATGCCTGGTTTTGTCCCAGTGCTTATTGCCAATTCTAGGTTGGGAGAATTGAGATTGTGGGGTGTGGTTTTGGAGAAATCTTCAAAATTTCCCCCTTGGTTTTCAGAGGATTAAGTATGGGTGCATTTGATGGAAGGGTATTTATCACTGTTGGTCAACCTTAACTTGGCATGATCATAGTTCTGTGCAGTGAATAGTGTCCAATTCTGGTGCTGTGACTCATATCAACCCTAGGGTTGCCAACTTTCTAATTGCTGACAACTGGACCCCCTCTGCCCTGCCCTTACCCGCCTCTTCCCTGAAGCTCTGCCCCCCATTCGCTCCTCTTCCACCCTCCCCCTACTGCTCACTGCCCTCCCTCATCCTTGTAGCTGGATCTTCTCCACCTCCGTGTCCCGCCCACTGGGCTCCCTCTGCTCTGAAGCTGTAGCCTGACATGGAGCCTGCCTGCCTGCCCAAGAGATGCAGTTAGGAGGCATCCCTTCCCTCCCTGCTTGCAGTAACTGGACTTTTGATGTCTGGTCAGTACATCTGACTGGACACTGTCAGGTCCCTTTTTCGACTGGACTTTATGGTCGAAAACTGGGTACCTGGCAGTCCTAATGTCTATAAAAGAAATGTGTTCAATTATTACAGAAGGTTTATAAAGTCTTCCAAAATTCCTTCTATCTCAAAACTTATTGCATGTGTTCTTAAGCTAGAGAAGGAAATCCTAAAATCTAAAATTAACAGAATCTAATCAACCATTTATGTGTAATACTTGGGGAGGGAGCTTAGAGGGCTCCTGGCAACTACTGTTCCCCACATGCCCTGAAGGAAGAAGATGGTGGCACGCAGGAAACTCCATGGAAACCCGGGACCCAGTATCAGGCTGTTTCTCACTCTGGATCCCTGGTCTCAGGGGGAGGGGGAATAGGGGATGTGTATGTCTGGGCTGGGGGGGATGTAGCTGGGCTCTGGGGGGTAGAGAGTGTGAATGTCTGGGCTGGGGGGAGGGGGATCCTGCAGCTGGCCTCTGAAGGGTAGCAGGTGTGAGTGTCTGTGCTGGCGGGGCATGGCTAGGCTCTGGGGAGGAAAGGGGTGTGGGTATCTGCCCCCCTGACTGGGCTCGGGAGGGGAAAAGGGGTCAGAGAAACAGGAACTGGGTTGTTGTAGGGGTTTCTTTAACTCTACTCCTGGGGGAATTTATGTGTGTCTGTATTATTACAGACATACCTGCTGACAGGTATTTTGAAATAAATTACCAAAATCATCGAAACTGCTGTGATTATATAGTGTTGTTTTTGACAGATAAAATTTGCAGGATTTTGCGGAATTTTAAAATATTGTGCACAGATTTTTTGATTTTTTTTTGGCACAGAATTCCCCCAGGAGTAAAAGGTGGAAGGAATCTAGTTTTGATGATTCCTGCGAACTGACAGGTTTAGAAAAATCCTGAAAACATATGACACTATAAATGAAAAAAGAATATGTAGCACGTTTTATTAAGTTAATTTTGGTACCTTCCAGTATTAAAATAATTGCTTTGATGTAGGAGAGAGAGCTATTCAACAACAAACTATTATGCATACACAATAACTACCTTGTCAAAAGTTTTAGTGGCTCCAGAATTTTATCACCAAGCTATTTCCCTGCATTTATATTAGGATTCATTCCAGTTTTCTTGTAATGCACTTAGTGTTTGTTGGTAGGAACTTGATAAAATGCTACTGTAACTCTTTTGGGGGAAAGGAAACAAATGTCTCCATGTTTTACATTAGGTCTGATACAGACTATGTGAACACATCTGCATTCATGAAATATAGATCTCTGGACCCTAGTTAAATATTTTTGAGTATTTTGACAAAAAACAATTTAAATCCAGCAAGGAAATACACATCAAATTTACTAGTGTGGGTCAGATGCTGAAGGCCCATCCTCTAATATTAATAGTAAACCCATTTTACTAAAACCCAGTAAATATATATTGTTCTTCCACCTCCTTCTTGTTTTTTGAACTTGTCCTAAAGAAGAGCAATAATAGTGTCTTGGTATAGCATGTCTTGAGGGATATTGTCTGTTTTATGCTCTGTAATGTAAGGCATGAGGAAATGCAAGGCCCCATTATACATTAATGGCAGTGTATGTGTAATTTAACAGACAGTGTATATATTTATATAAACTATTTTTCTAATACATTGTACATGTTTGGTGGAAACCGACATGTACATATGAGAGAAATTCATGGCTCAAGCACAATGTCTTGGCTTGGGGCTCAGGTGGTTGTTACGTCTGTTTTTTAGTGTATAGTTAACATTAGCAGTCACCCTTATAATGATGTGACACACACTACCCCCAAGTACGGTGGCTGCCTACTCCTAGCAATAGGAGGGTTGATTTAATCAGTAACACAGCCTAGCTTATGTGACATCCATTGGAGTGAAGGAGAAAGACAACTGTGATCCATTTTCCCTTTCTAATTAAAATTATTTTAAAAGTATTTAACAAAAACCTCTTGTTTCCACGCCTGAATTTGGTTCAAGTTTCTAAGTAACTTTACTTAGAAACTGAATTCTTTACAGTTATTAAGGGAATAATTTCAGTGTGTAGTTATAGTACTGTCAACAGAATATGTGATTAAATAAATTGAATGTTGAAGACTTTCAACTTACAGTTAACACCAGGTAATTAAAAGTAAGCGCTGCTGTGGGAGTGCATTATATATCAGCTGTACTCTTTACCTCATTAGTTGGGTTTTTGCATTTCTATGGAGCTAACTTGCAATTAAAAATGCCTTAAACGTATGCTTAACAAGGTCTTTTAGGTATTTGGAATAAAGTACTACAATTTAATTGAAATTGGTGAATCATAAATAGATTTCTTGGTAACGTACAAGATAAATCTCCATGCCTAACTTGACATTTTACATGTTGTCGTTGTCGTCTTTTATATTTATTGTTGAATGTAATGCCTGAAATTTAGCTTATGTAAAGACTGGTGACACTGTCTTCAGCTCTAAGAATCTTCTGATTTGTTTTAATAAGTATATCTTTAAGTTCAGAGATATCCATAGATTTATTTCCATATAAGATGCATTTGAAATGTAATGAAGACATTAATGTATGTACTACATATTAGCATTTCAGGATGGTTTTAGTTATGTTTATACTATAGATTTCTCCATTGAGTAGTCTTCCAGTATTGTAAAACAGAATTAAAGGAGCTTATCACATCTAGACAGTTTTCAAGGTGGATATTGTCAGAGCTCAGTATCTTTCATTTTGAGTATATTGACATTGTAGCCCCTTTCTACCTTTCTGTGTTCAGCTATGTTAGATCATTAAAGCATGGTGTTGCTCTTAAAGCAGTACTCAATATGAGTAATACCAAAGGCTAAAGCTGTTTTTACTGAAACTGGGATAGATCCAAAAGTAACCCACCCTAATATACATATCCATACAGTTTTAGCTGACCATGTTTCTGGTTTCTGAAATGAATGTTAAAGCCTTGCTATAAATAATTGGAAGGAGGAGAGGGAGAACATGGATAAAGTGTCAGTGCATATCTTTAGATAGGCTGGCAAAAGAGAATGTGGAAGGAAGTGTTGAACTTGCTAGCTAACATGGTTTGCAGAAAACAGAATTCTGTATGTATTGTATTTCTTTCCTTTCAAAAAAGGGCCACTGTATGTGTAAACAAAACAAAACAAAAAAAAGAAAAGAAAAGGGAAAAAAAAAGTACTATTTACTAACTTTATGTATTTCTCCATGTAGGAGTGTTGTTGTAGCTCCAAAGAAATCAACAATTTCCTCTTCTACAGCTACTATGAGTGTACCCACAAATGCTGTCAGCGTGGTTTCTTCATTAGATTCAGCGCAGGCCCCAGACCTGGCAGGAGAATCTCCTGGTGAGTAAGGGTAAATGAAATACAGCTTAATAGAAAAGAAACAGAAAAATATAATAGACATGGAATCATCTGTAATGAGATTCCCTATGAAGGGGAGAGACTTTCAAAGTTTTAACCATCAAAACATTGCAGACAAACATTAATTTGTGCATCATTTGCTAATTATGTAACTAAAGATTCTATGTTGGTGGCCTTATGTTTTAATTCCTACCAGGGCCGGCCCTACCTTTTTTGCCGCCCCTAGCAAAAAAACCAAACAAACCCACAAGCGCTGCGCTCCCCCCGCCGAACCAAAACAACGCCCCCCACCAACGCCGCCGCCCCGCCAAAACGCCAAGGGGGCCGGCGGGGAGTGTGGCATGTCCGCCACTCCACTGTCCTGCTGGTGGGGAGCGCGGAATGCCTGCCGCCCTGCTGCCTCGGCTGGCGGGGAGCGCGGCACGCAAGCGACCCCGCTCCCCTGGCCGGGGGGGAGTGTAGAAGGCCCGCTACCCTGCTGCCCCGGCCGACGGGGAGCACGGCACGCAAGCGGCCCCGCTCCCCCGGCCGGGGCGCTGGCGGGGACCGTGGCACATCCGCCGCCCAGGCCGGCGGGTAGCGGGGCACGTCTGCCACCCCGCTGTCCTGGCTGGCGGGGAGCGTGCATGCCTGCTGCCCTGTTCCCCCCGGCCGGGGTGCTGGCGGGGACTGCGGCACATCTGCCGCCCCGCTGCCCCGGCCAGGGGGGAGCGCAGAACGCCCGCTGCCCCGGCCAGCGGGGAGCGGGGCTCGTCCGCCACCCCGCTGTCCCGACCGGCGGGGAGCCCGCACGCCTGCTGCCCCGCTCCCCCGGCCAGGGCGCCAGCGGGGAGCGGGGCACGCCTGCTGCCCCGGCCGGGGCGCTGGCGGGGAGCGTGGCACCATGCACGTCCCCTGCCCTGGCCGGGGTGGGAGTGCGAAATGCCTGCTGCCCCAGCCAGCAGGGAGCGGGGCACGTCCGCCACCCCACTGTCCCGGCCGGTGGGGAGCACGCACGCCAGCGGCCCTGCTCCCCCGGCACGGGCGCCAGACGAAAATTGGGGTTTTTTTTTTGGTAAATAAAAAAAAATAAAAAATCCTTTTGTGCCGTCCCCCCTCCAGGTGCCATCCCAAGCACGTGGTTGGTAGGCTGGTGCCTGGAGCCGGCCCTGATTCCTACCTAGAGTAGGACAGCAAAGAATTATTTTTTAAAAATCTCGCTATGCTTAGAATATTAACAATTATTTTTTATTTTCTGTTGGAAAACTTACCTGAATCTATATTAGAAAGACGCTTTTCCCCCCTACCTGGATATATTAGGTAATATAGAACTTTTTATACCAGATCAGACAGAGGAAACTCTGAGGCCCTAGATCCTGCAAGCTGTTCTGCATATGTCTGCTGATGCACATGTGACAGTTTGCAGGGTTGGGAGCATGTGCTTGATGTCCTATCTCTAACTATGGCCAGTACCAGATACTTCAGAAAAAGATAAAATACCTGTATGTTAAATCTGGCCAATCATGCAGTGGTGTTACTTGAGGTTGTGACCATGAGAATTCCTTTCTGACCCTCACCAGTGATCAGCTTACACCTTAAAGCACAAGGTTTGACTACTCATATGATTCTTAGCTTGCATGCAGTAGCTGGAAATGCTTATAAAGCTAACCTCCTTTTAAACAAAAGAATCCTGCTAAAGTATTTTTATTGATCACCAGTGATGTTGATTTGCATAAGTTTACTATATACAGTGAAACCCCGCTATAACGCGATAATTGGGGTCCAAAAAATTCCATCGCGATAAATGCGGGGTCGCGTTATAGGGGGGGTTACAAGAATTACCGTTTCAAGCCGGTCTCTTCTCTTCTGGCGAAAGTGGAGAAGTTTCGAGCTGGTCAGTTTCAAGCCGGTCTCTTCTCTTCTGGCCAAAGCGGAGACCTTTGACCAGCTTGAAACTGACCAGCTTGAAACTGACCTGCTTGAAACTTCTCCGCTTTGGGGAGAAGAGATGGCTTGAAACTGACCAGCTTGAAACTGACTAGCTTGAGTTTCAAGCCGGTCTCGCCAAAAGGGGAAGCGGAGGCACGGGGAAGGGGCAGGGGGGGAAGGAACAGGGGGGATGGGGAGGAGATGGAGCCAGGGTCGGCTCCAGGCGAGGAAGCATGCTCTGGATGCTTTTTTTTTTTTTTTGCTTGGGGCAGCGGGAGCCACCTTATGATCGCCTTTTAACCGAATTCGTGTTATGGCGGGGCGCGCTGTAGGGGGTTTCACTGTATAGTAATTTTTTTTGTTCTAAGTTTCCTACCGTTAATTTTATTTTGTTTATTTTTGTCTGGTTATAGGGCAGAGCAGATACAAGAATCTGATTGCTTTTAACAATACTTCCCATAATTCCAAAAAAGATGAGAATACTATTAATAAGCAGAAGTCCTATAGTAGGAAGTTATTGTAATTAGCATAGGGATATGTTGCACTTGTAATAGGTAATGTTTTTTCTTGAGGGTACTTTTATTTTTAAAAGCCTTCCTCCAGTGAACTGTGATCATGAAACTTGTATATTGCAATGTAGAATATTTATGCTAACAGAAAGTAAGTCTGAATATGTTCTCTACAAAGGCAACAAAGTTTTATCCTGACAAATTTGCAATCATGAAATCTGAGTAATTGCTGTGGTACTCTTCACTGAGGACAGACTTAATATAGGTTGTTCATAAACACACAGTCATGTGGTACTTTGAGTCCTGAGGCTCTCCTTTCTTTCTGTACAACATGTCTAACGCTCCAATATAGTGCGGAAGGCCTGCTCTTTTGGTCAGCCATTTTGTAGTCCCAAGGCTGCGTGTGTTCTCACAAGTATCTGTGCCCAGGAAAACCACCAAATTGCATGCTAAAGCTTTGAATTTAATTGAATCTCTATGTCAAGGAAGCTTCCATCCGTGCCTGTTTACTGGGCATTTCTTTGTACTGCAGGAGCTAGTTGTTGTTGTTGATGTATCAGAAACAAGACGACCTAGAAACGAGTACAGTCCCCTTCCTAAGTGCCGTAATGGGCACATTTATTGTCATCTTTGTTCTCTCCAGCTCTCTGAAAAAGTACTTGTGGGGGTCGTGCAAATTTAATTGTAACCATGCTACATGAAAGGAAAAGCTTTTGTGATCCAATACTTTCTTACTGCCTGATACAGAAAGGAAAATTGAGTTCATCACTCAAATTTGCAGGAGGTAGTAGTCTTCTAGTCTGGGAGGCAGGTCTAGACTAGGAAAATAGGTTGTGTTTTAAAAACATGTCACATTTCAACAGGGAGCCTAGGGCTGACCAGTAGCAAGTAGCATATTTTTGAAGGCTTTACACTCTGTATATAATATAAGCACATTAGTTAAAATCTATTAGCCAACATGGTAAATCATGCCATATTTTCCTCAGTTAGATAAGGCCTAGATTATTGAGAAACTGCTGCAATGATTTAAATCACTTTGACTAGGATCTCATCAATGGACTTTAACTTGCAGGCTCTCTAAATGGATATATATATATATATATATATATATATATATATATATATATATATATATATATTTTGAGAAATGATTTTGGAATATGTGGAATGCTGCTGTACTGTAAAAGGTATAAGAAATCCAGACAATGAACAATAATGATCTAACTTGTACCAGTATAACCTCCAGAATGTCTGGAAGTGTTGGCAAAAACTGAGACTTCTAATCTATATCGATATGCCTAAAAAGAAACAAAGTAGGATTAAAAATGCCAGACTTGTTTGGACTGGCAATCTAATTCATTAAAAGGAAAAATTTAAGGGATACATGAATTCATGCCTAAAACTGATTACAACATGACTATTGATTGGAAATTATTTTTAATAAAAATAAAGATTAAATGGAAACACTAGTTACCACTGATATAAAATATTAAAAGTCTAAGTAATTTCTGTTAGTGTTGATTATGTAAATTGCCTACACTTCAATTTTAAATACTCTTGTATGAGGGCTTCAAACTTGTGGTATGAGAGGAAAAAAGTTATATCTACTATTATAAAAAAGGACTGAAATAAGCAAATTGATGTTTTTCTTCTGAGGTCATATTACAATTTTTTAATCTCCACATAATTTTTTAGGCCCCATTTAGCGTAGAAGAGAGTTAATAGCTGAGAAAAAGGGTTTGGCCTTACATTAATTTCAGACTGCTTACCTGGCTATTAAGAAAAAAGCACATTAAATCCATTAAAAAAGAAAAACAACAACTTTCATATTAGATGTCTATTTAGTTAATATAAATTGCAGTGTTACCACATTTTACATTAAGGCTATATATAGTATTTTAATTTCTTCATGTCATTTTATTTAAAAACAACTGCTAACAAATAATTGCTCTTACCTGATTAACTAGGCTTTTCTAAGAAAACAGGTTGAGCAACGGACACATTCCACATAGGATAGTCACAATCTTAATGTCTTGGGTTTATTCACTTTGTTGCATAGTGGTCATTAATCAGTTTCTCAGGACTCTTTTTATTTATTGGTGCTAGTGTGCACACCTGAGGCTGACAACAGATTCTTTGATGTGGTATGGCTGCTGGAAAAGGCTCAGAAATTCTTCTGAGGTATAGAGGCCAAGAACATGATCCTGAAAAAGATGTATGTAACTGCATGCTGTGAGGAATTCCTTTTGACTTCAGGGGGACCACCACTAGCATGTACAGTTCATCAGGTGCTTACATCTTTGCTGGATTAGGCCCCGCTGTACAGTTTAAAATCGTGTCAAGTAATTTTGAACTTATGACTGCAAGGGATTTGAGTCTGGCACTCCTTCCTTATAAAGCAGGGGTGGGCAAACTTTTTGGCCTGAGGGCCACATCTGGGATAGAAATTATATGGTGGGCCATGAATGCTCACTAAATTGGGGTTGGGGTATGGGAGGGGTGAGGTCTGTGGCCGGGGGTGTGGGCTCCAGAGTGGGGCCAAAAATGAGGAGTTCATGATGCGGGAGAGGGCTCTGGGCTGGGGCAGTGGGAGTCAGGGGTGTGAGTGCTGCAGCTAGGGGTGCAGGCTCTGGGGTGGGGCTGGGTATCAGGGGTTTGGAGTGTAGGAGGGTGCTCCGGGCTGGGACCGAGGGGTTCGGAGGGTGGGAGGGGGATCAGGGCTGGGTCAGGAGGTTGGGGCACCGGGGGCAGGGTAAGAGTTCTGGCTGGGGGTGCAGGCTCGGAGATGGGGCTGGGAATGAGAGATTTGGGGTGCAGGAGGGTGCTCTAGGCTGGGACCAAGGGGTTCAGAGGGTGGGAGGGGGATCAGAGCTGGGCCACGAGGTGAGGGGTGGCTCAGGGGTGCAGGCTCTGGCAGCGCTTACCTCAGGCAGTTCCTGGAAGCAGCGGCATGTCCCCCCGCCGGCTCCTATGCATAGGGACATCCAGGCAGCTCTGCTGCGTGCTGCCCTGTCCCCTGGCGCCACCCCTGCAGCTCCCATTGGCTGTGGTTCCTGGCCAAAGGGAGCGGTGCTTGGGGCAGCGTGTAGAGTGGAGCTCCCTGGCTGCCCCTATGTGTAAGAGCCGGAGGGGGGACATGCCGCTGCTTCCGGGAGCCGTGCGAACTGGTCCCCGACCCTGCTACCTGGCTGGAGCGCCAGAGCGGGAGAAGCCTCAGACCCCACTCCCCAGCAGGAGCTCAAGGGCCAGATTAAACAGCTGGCGGGCTGGATGCAGCCCACGGGCCATAGTTTGCCCACCCGTGTTATAAAGTAATATGGTAAGAAACCAGAAGGACTGACTGAAAACACTCCTGAAAGAAGGAAATACCTGGAGGAGTCCTGGAGGAGTACTGGATAGTCCTTGGGTGGGGAAGTAGTAAAAAAAAAAAAAAAGATAATTGCTCTAGATGGAGTTGAAGAATATGATCTAGGAAGCTAGTCATTAGTTGGTACAGCTAGTAACTTTGTCATGGTAGGTGGAACTAGTCAAAGGCAGCAAAGCTATTTTTGTGTATTCTGATGGGATATTTGTGTGTTGTGTTCAGGGGGCACTTAGTCTTCCTTTTCAATGTTTTTTAGTTATGATGTGTTGATGTAAATTTCACTGACACTTTTTTCCCCCCGCTAAAACTTGCATTTCCTGCCCTGTTTTCTGTGGATGCTCCTGTCTTTGTGGTATTGGACCCACAGTACTTGTTACCAATTTTTCAATGTAGGGCATGCAGTATTGAGACTTTTTCTTTTTAGTGCTATCGATTTCCATATTATTTTTTCAAGCATTATTTTTAAAAAGCGAGGATGCTGTATAGATTAAAGGAACTGACTACGCTGGCAAATGTTATTTATCTGAAGTGACAGTCACACATTTGCCCTGCTATCATTCACTCATGCATGCAATTCCCCTCAAATTTCTCCACCCACAGCCCTGCCAGAGTCTTCCATTGGGTCTTGTCCCCTCAACTGCATTCTCACCTTACTTTGCCTCTCAGTGTAGAAACAGTGAGGATAATGGGCACTCAGCACTACAGCTTCCATCCCTGAGTAGTAGCATCTTCCACCCCAGGAAGCAACCACAGTGTGAAGGGGACAGGACGAGAGCAGGCACTGAAGTGTGGAGGGACTAGGTGGAGAGACTAGGTTGGAAAGAGGGGAAGGGAGGAAAGATTACAGCGACAAATGGGGTGGTCTTGTGGCTAATGCACAAACTGGGAGTCTGGGCTTCAGGATTCCATTCTCAGCTATGAGAAAATAATCACTTTGTGCCTCGGTTTACCTAGCTCTAAAATGGGAATAATGCTGACCTACTTCACTTGTAAGTGAAAGCACCTTAAGGTCTTAAGATGAAAGTATTGACTAAGGGCTTGTCTACACTTATGGTACTGCAATGGTGCAGCTGTGCCACTGTAGTGCTTTGTGAAGAGGCTACCTGCGCCAACAGGAGAGCTTTTCCCATAGTGTAGGTACTCCATCTTCCTGAGAAGTGGAAGCTATGTTGCCAGGAGAAACCCTCCCGTCAACATAATGCTGTCTACATCGGGGGTTAGGTTGGTATAAATACGTTGCTCACACCTCTGAGCGATGTAGTTACACTGCTGTAAGTTTGTAGGGTAGTGTAGACTAGGGCTAAGTATTGGAAACAAATAGAACCAGAAACCGTTTTGCTCAAGGAGCTACTTGGAGTGTGGCAGCTAAGTTGAGGAGACATAATAGCAACAGTGGCTGAAGATTAATAACAGACTAAATATTGTCAGTTTCTTTCTTTTTTTTTTTTTTTCTCCAGAAGTGTGAGCAACGTAGTTATACCGACCTAACCCCCGATGTAGACAGCATTATGTTGACGGGAGGGCTTCTCCCGGCAACATAGCTTCCACTTCTCAGGGAGGTGCAGTACCTACACTATGGGAAAAGCTCTCCTGTTGGCACAGGTAGCCTCTTCACAAAGTGCTACAGTGGCGCAGCTGCACCATTGCCAGTACCATAATGATGTTTTACTTCATCTGTCACTGACCGTTATTTTTATAGAAACCTCCTCAATAGAAAGTGTTTAAACATATTAATTAGGTCAAAAAACATTCCTAAAAGCTGTTCGCATCAGGGTGCACCAAGTTCATGAAATTTGTTTTGGCTTAGGATACAGAAGATATGTTTATGTAACAGATCCTTCTAGCTTGTAAACCCTTTCATTATAGTTTCTTTGTATTCATAGGAAGTTTATTTTTTGAACTGGCTCGTTAGTTTACTAGATAATCATTTAAAATGTTTTGTCTGTTGGGCAAAAATAAGCAGATCTATTCATTTAATTGGCCTCTTCCTATTTCTACCCGTGTCCCATATCTCACCATACAGCATGCAGTATGTATGTATTGCTTTTTGTGTTATATACACACACAAGGCTATAAGGAGTTTTGGTGGAGAAGGAGTTTCTTAAATAACACTATTGCTAGAGATATTATTTGTTTAGACCCTTGGGAACCCTGAATAAACAATAAGCTTTCACTAGAAGGGTGTTAGACAGATGATCTATTTGCATTTTCTTTTATGTTCTTGCAAATGTCTGTAAAACTGTCAGTTTGAAGGAGCCAGTTTATCAGTGAAAGGATAAGGAAGAGATAAGGCAGTTTGGTTCCACATGTTTGAAGTAGCTACTGCACTTACCCACATGTGTGCTGTAGATGAAATCATACTTCTGAAATGCTTCATTTTTGGATAACTGCACAAAAAGCCATTTTAAAAAAACTGAAAGCCCAATTTGCCTATAAAAATTAATAAATGTATCCAAAAAACTTACATGACACAGTCATTTGGTGGAAAAACCACCGTGCACATTTACATCTCACATAAGTGGAAATCTCTGCTCTGACAAATCTAAGCTAGTTCTTATAATGAAACATGTCTGAATTTGGAGTGTGGTCTCTTAAAGATGGAGAAGCTTAGGCCATACATACCATTATATTGTTAAAATAGATTTTCAGTTTATACAGTGGCCTGCCCTACGCTATTTCTCAAGCATAAATTGCTTAGTGCTTTCCCCCCATTTTAGGCCTGCATTTTAACTTCACTACTGATTTTAGTAATTTAAGAATATATGCAGTATATAGTACAGGTTTCACTATTCCATTTAGTCTATAGTGCACAATTAGTTTTAGTTACTACAGGGAAAAATAGCAGTTGTCATGAGTAATGACCTTTCTGCATCCATCAACACTTATACTAATGGCAGTATAAAATAGTGAAAGTTAACCAGAACCAAGGGTTGCTTCATGGTATTTTATTACACCATTTCACTAACCTGAAAGATGATTCTTTGGGTTTGTCCATGTTTTCTTCAGAGATTTTTCATTTTGGCTAAAAATATTAGAATGTCTCGCATCTCTCTCCTGTTTTTAATGTGCTTCCCACCTTAGTATTAGATTATATAAGCCCTTAACTTGGTACTGCTGTGATACTTGATACCATCACATCTTTGATAGATGGTAACATTAAAACCTCACTAAATCATAATAGCATCTTGTATTTGTGGCAACCTTCTAACAACGACCTCTTTATCATAGATTTTAAATATATTCTGATGGACTTGTCTGAAGGGAATACTAATACAAAATGCATTTTGTATGTCAATACTTTCTGGGAATCTTACATTTTGAGTTCTTGTGTTCAGCCTAGCATCATAGAGTGGCAATATTTGGGCATGCTATAGAGAAGGTGTATTCGCTCTTGGAGGTGTGAGTAGGAAGGGAGCACTTACAAACTGGTTGAGGGCTTGCTGCATAAGTACTTGGACGGCTATTGCTGTGCTCCCAGGGGAAAATGCAAAGACGGACTGCTTTTCCTGGAAAGGCAAAAAGTTAAGAGGTATTTTATTATAAAGGATATAATGAAAACTGATTAGACCTTTTTTAATCCTGCCACATATTCAAAGAACAGGGGTCATTCGATGAAAGAAAAACCAGTAAATATATAGTCCTTTACAGAGCATTTGAGTCAATCTGTGGAATTCAGTGTCACAAGAAGTTCATCACTGTCTGTGTGTTGCTTCTCTATAGTTGTATCTAACAGTCTAGTCTCAATTCTTACCACATCATCTGACTGATTTTTTTTGTACTTAATGTCACTTTTAATTTCTTTTTGAATATGTAAAAGTAATAGTGCTCAAAGAAACTGTATTTTAAAAAAGATAATTATATGGTTGTGAACTACTATTTATTCACAAAATAATTTAAGAAGTGTTTATGTTGAAAACCTGTTTCAGTAAAATCCAACTAACATCCAAAAATGTGATGCTTTTAAAAACAATTCTTAACCCCCCCTCCCCCGCCTTCTCCCAAGCGTATAGTGAGCAGTTAAGGGATCCAGCATTTTCTTGCTGTCATATAAACCTTCATCACTCCCTTCCACATCACCCAGTTTATGCTGCCCGCCCAACTTTCACTCTGTTCTTAAAATTTTCCAAAATTATGCACAAAGGTGCAAATAACAAATTATACCGTAAATTACAGTTAAAGTTTAGATTAATTTTAGCCATAAAATTTTGCTCACAAAAAATAGAAGCCCACATTTGAAAATTAGGCCCTAAATTGGAACTTTTTTTTTTTTTTTAAACCACATACTGGTATTGGTCCTGGCTGTGTTTAAGAACAATTTCTTCAGGCTTGTATTGTCAGTATCTGTGCTCAGAGAGCCTGCTGTTTAGAGTTTCCATTTTGCATCTGAAGGCAGCATCAACTTTGCTATGTTGAGCCTGATGATATTGAACTGTTGGGTATGTCTGCACTGCCGTTAAACACCTGTGGCTGGCCCATGTCAGCTGACTTAGGCTCATGGAGATTGGGCTACAGGACTGGTTAATTGCGGCGTAGACGGACACGCATGTGCTGGAGCCTGGGCTCTGGAACCCTCCGAGGGTTTACACCACTGTTAAACAGCCCCATGAGCCTGAGTCAGCTGACACGGGCCAGCCGCAGGTGTTTAACTGCAGTGTAGACCTAACCTTTCTGCTGAAATCTGATTTTGTCCCTTACAGGTTTTTTTCAGTGTTGTTTTCAGAATGATCACTTTTCAGAGTAGCAGCCATGTTAGTCTGTGTCAGCAAAAAGAAAAGAAGTACTTGTGGCACCTTAGGGTATGTCTACACTACGAGACTAGTTCGATTTTTGTGAAATCGAACTTGGTAACCCGATATTGCCAGGTCGATTGTTCGAATCCAAATCAGGGATCTTAATTCGAATTTCCGAGTCCACAGTAAGGGGGCAAGCGTCGACATTGCAAGCGGTGCACTGTGGGTAGCTATCCCACAGTTCCCGCAGTCCCCGCTGCCCACTGGAATTCTGGGTGTAGCCCCCAGTGCCTTGTGGGACCGAAATTGTGTCAAGGGTCGTTATACGTAAATTTTGTCACTCGACCCACACTTCCGCCTTCCCTACGTGAAAGCGCCGGTGGGCAATGAATTCGCGCCCTTTTCCTGTGGCTGATAGCTCGGACGCCACAGGACAGTGAGCATGGAGCCCTCCGCGATTATCGCTGATGTTCTGTCCATAGCCAACACCTCGCGCCTTATAGCGCACCTTTTCCAGACTCAGATGCAGAGAAATCGGGAGAGGAGACAACGGAAGCTCCGGGAGTACTTGAACTCTGAGAGGGGCATGGACCTCTCGCAAAGTGCTGGACCCCGGCCCCTAGACATCATGGTGGCAATGGGTCACGTTGATCCTGTGGAACGGCGATTCTGGGCAAGGGAAACAAGCACTGACTGGTGGGACCGCATAGTGCTGCAGGTCTGGGATGAATCCCAGTGGCTGCGAAACTTTGGGATGCGTAAGGGCACTTTCATTGAACTTTGTGAGTTGCTGTCCCCTGCCCTGAAGCGCCAGGACACCCGGATGCGAGCAGCCCTGAGTATCCAGAAGCAAGTGGCCATAGCCCTGTGGAAGCTTGCAACCCCTGACAGCTACCGGTCAGTAGCGAACCAGTTTGGAGTGGGCAAGTCTACCGTGGGGGTTGCTGTGATGCAGGTAGCCCATGCAGTCGTTGACCTGCTGCTCCCCAAAGTAGTGACCCTTGGAGACGTGCAGGTGATCATAGATGGCTTCGCCGCGATGGGATTCCCAAACTGCAGTGGGGCCATAGATGGGACACACATCCCTATCCTGGGACCGGAGCACCAGGGCAGCCAGTACATTAACCGAAAGGGCTATTTTTCTATGGTACTTCAAGCATTAGTGGACCACAAAGGACGTTTTACGAACATCAATGTGGGGTGGCCAGGCAAGGTTCATGATGCTCGAGTCTTCAAAAACTCTGGTCTGTTTAGACAGCTGCAACAGGGGGTTTATTTCCCGGACCGCAAAATCACTGTTGGGGATGTGGAGATGCCAACAGTGATCCTAGGGGACCCTGCCTACCCGCTAATGCCATGGCTCATGAAGCCATACACGGGAGCCCTGGACAGTGAAAAGGAGCTCTTCAATTACCGCCTGAGCAAGTGTAGAATGGTGGTGGAGTGTGCCTTTGGCCGTCTCAAAGGCAGATGGCGAAGCTTACTGACTCGCTCCGACCTCAGCCCTAAAAATATCCCCATTGTGATTGCAGCGTGCTGTGTGCTCCACAATCTCTGTGAGATCAAGGGGGAGACGTTTATGCTGGGCTGGGAGGTTGAGGCAAATCGCCTGGCAGCAGATTACGCTCAGCCGGACACCAGGGCGATTAGAAGATCACAGCGGGACGCGCTGCGCATCCGGGAAGCTTTGAAAGCTCGCTTCCAGACAGAGCAGGGTAACCAGTGACTGTTACACTTCCTTAAACAGATACTGAACCTTCCCCTGTTTCTTTACAAAGTTTCCGTTGCCCATCCTCTCCCATTACCAACCCCCTTCCCCCTCCTTCGCTCAACGCTTTAAAGGAACAATAAAGGAAACATTTTTCTACTTGGGCCGTCTCCGGTACTGGTTTCTCGGTAACGGTTTTAACCGTGGACGCATACCGCGGTTGGGTAGCGGGTGGAGTGTGGGAAAGTACGCTTCAAAGCTAGGGGAATGACATGCTCCTGCTCCCAGAGCAGTCCTAAGTGCTGGACTGCTTGTTTAAAGGGAGCCATTAACCTCTCCTAATCGCAGGTGTGTGTGCATTGCTCTAGCATGCAGGCTATTGCCAGCCGCTAAAGATCAGCGGCCACCCTCCTCCACCAGACAGCGAATCACCCAACCACCAACCCCACATAGAGAACCTGAAAACCCACACACAGAATGACAAGTGTGCTTACTGCATGCAAGTGTTACTGTGCGTTTCAGTTGATCTGTTACCCTGTCTGTACCCTGGGTTGTGCTCCAGTCCTCTGCACTAACGAACCCCGTTAACAAATAACCCGAAACACAAACGGTCCAGTTCAAGACACTCAGGGAAACATCAATGAACCAAAAAACCAGTTTTATTAAACAGAGCTGTTCTTTAACATGGAACCTGGGAAGGGTTGTGTTGAGGGGCGCGGCTGGAGGGATGGGAAGGAACAATCTATGGTTTGGGGAATGAGAGCCTTCTGCTACTGGAGCAGTCTGCAGGGGTGGAGTGAATATTTCCACGGACCCTGCCTCCCCTCGTCCTAGTGACTTTGGGTGAGTAAACCACTGGACTTGGTGGCGGGGGTGGGCGGTTGGACAGAACATATAGAGGGGCTCTTTCCTCCTGTCTCCTGTCCTGGAGAACATCCACCAGGCGCCGGAGCGTGTCTGTTTGCTCCCTCATTAGTCCCAGCATTGTTTGGGTCGCCTGCTGATCCTCCTGCCGCCACCTGTCCTCGCGCGCTTCAGCCCTCTGCTCCCGTTCCCTGGCTGCTCGCTCGGACCGTTAGACGTCCTCTCTCCGCTGTGCCGCCTCCCTTCAGGACAACATCATCAATTCCGAGAACATGTCGTCCCGGGTTCTCTTTTTGCGCCGCCTTATCTGTAGTAGCCCATGGGAGGGAGAAACACGGGTAGGGCGGGAGACACTCGCAGCTGCGGGATGATGGAAAGGGAGTGAATTCCTCAGAAAGATACTTTTTCCAGAACAATGCCCATACTCTTTCACCGTGAATAGGACCAAACACAGTGGCTATCACATGTAAACGTACTACAAGGTCAAATATTATGCCTTAATGCTGAGTGTCTGGGGTCCCGGTATACGGATCCCAGAAGCCTTGCAGAACAGTGAAAATCACCTCTCTGAAGACCATGGTAAGTGTGTGGCTGCGACCCGGAGCATCCGTTCGACTCCTTGGTCTTTTGGTACGCCTGCCGCAGCTCCTTGATTTTCACGCGGCACTGCGTAGCATCCCGGCTGTATCCTCTCTCCGTCATAGCCTGGGATATTTTTTCGTAAAGCTTTGCATTCCGTCTTTTGGAACGGAGCTCGGCTAGGATTGCTTCATCTCCCCACACAGCGATCAGATCCAAAACTTCACGATCACTCCATGTTGGAGCCCTCTTTCTATTTTGCGATGGCATGGAAACCACTGCTGTAGAGCTCTGCATCGTTGCCAGTGCTGCTGAGCTCGCCACGATGTCCAAAGAGGAAATGGGATTCAAAATGGCCACACAGGAAAAGGGATTCAAATTTTCCCGGAGATTTCTCTGAGTGGCAGGTCAGAGCATCCGAGTACAGATTACTGCCCTGAGCGTCCACTGAGTGGTGCACTGTGGGATAGCTCCCGGAGCTATTAGCGTCGAATTCCGTCCACAGTACCTAGCTTTCGACATGGCCATTTCGAATTTGGCGCTACTCCCCTCGTCAGGGTGGAGTACAGAAATCGATTCAAAGAGCCCTTTATGTCGAAATAAACTGCTTCATAATGTGGACGGGTGAGGGATTAAATCGCGTTAACGCTGCTAAATTCGACATAAAGTCCTAGTGTAGACCTGGCCTTAGAGACTAACAAATGAAAGAAGAATGATCACTGTTGGCCCTCTGGTTATCTTCCCTTTATTGAACTGGACCTATTAGTTACTTTTTGTGTTTTGTATTTTAAGGGGGTGGTGTTTTATGTTTTTGAATATAGGTAGGGCTAATAGCCCTGTCTATTAAGGTTGCTTGACGCTTCCTGTTATAAGACCCATTTTCAGCTCCAATTGTCAAATTTGGGCTCAAAAATTTTGACAAGCCACCAAAAGCAGGATGCTAGACTAAATATGGTAAATTAAATCTGTTGTTATATCTCCTATGTTCCTATTGTAAGGAAGGTGGTTTTAGTATTATACATTGAGCTGACAGAGAACTTTAAGGGGGAAAATTAGTGAGATTCTTTGTTCAAGGTACTCAGAGAGGTTGGGAGAGCTCTTTAGCAATGAAAAGAAAAAGTATATGATGTACTTAAAACACTCCTATTTGACTTTACATGAAGATTTATTTATATATGAAAATTAGATAAGATACCAGGACTTATTGAAGCATGTGCTCTCAATGATACTTACCATTTTACTTTTTTCAAACTTTCACAAGCATTCATAGATTATAAAAGAAATGGTCATCTAGTTTTATCTCCTGTGTAACCTGGCCATAGGAATCCCCCAAATTAATTCATGTTTGAACTATAGAATTATTAAAGAATGAGTGTTGAAACACACCTATAAAGTAGGAATGTATGTTGGTGGTATTCCTTTTTTACAGACAAGAAAACAAAGTTGCAAAGAGGCGAAGTGATTTGCCCAAAGAGGACCAGTTTTAGGGGAAGGCGAGCAGGGCAATTGTCATGGGTGTCAACTTCTGGGGTGTTTGTGCCCACATTGCTGTGTCATTCCTCCCCACACCTCCCGCTGCCGCCACCTCCGTAAAACCCTGGCCCCAAGGTCACACATGTTTGCAAGTAATTAGTATGCTAGGGTTCAAATTTGAGTGTTCAACGTCTTTTCCTATGGTCTATTCTTCTTGCCCCTGCTTCCCATCTGATGAGTTCTCTCTAACTTTCTTTCGTAGGCAGTGGATCATCTAATTCAAAATTGCCACCTGTGCCTACAGTTTCTTCTGTGCCAGAGGATTCTGCTTCAAATATGAGGTAACTACTTTAAAGTGAATGTTTAGATAACGTTTCTGCTTCTTACTTTTTTGATGATCTAATTTATTGGCATGTTCCTATAAACTAAGACATGGTTAATAATTTAAGGCCTGATTCAGTTAACTTGGGAATTTTTCCATTGATTTCAATGGATGCTGGATCATGTCCTTAAACAGAATTTATTAAAATGTAATTTTGTGAAAGGACGTTGGTTGGGAGCTGATTCCTGTTAATAAATTTTGTATCATGCAAATGATATCATGTCAAAAATAATTCCTCTTCCTATGGAAATTTGACTTCTTTCGTTGTTCTCTCATTAATCTTACACATCTTCTAATTAGTATTACAGAGAGGCTTGAACATGCTTTGGAAAAGGCTGCCCCACTTCTGAGAGAGATTTTTGTGGATTTTGCTCCCTTTCTTTCTCGCACTCTTTTGGGTAGCCATGGGCAGGAGCTGCTGATAGAAGGTACAAGTAAGTTTCCATTTTTAATTTTTTCTGCCGAACTTGAAGGCTCTAAAGAAAACTCTACATAAACTAATTTAAATGGTTAAAAAAACTAGTTTTACAAACTAAACCTCTTCACAATTCAAAACTTAATTTGAAACTGTAGCTACATGCAATTATTGTCAATTTATATGTTAGGTCTTATTTTATTTGTATTTCAGCTAGGTGGAAATATTTAAGCAATATTCTGACTGCTATAGGGCGTGCCTGCTCTGAAATGCTTCTCCGGCTGAGTTAGTGTGGTGGCACATGTACTCCCTGCCCCAGTTTTCCTTCTCAGGAAGCCAGTATGTCCAGTTCAGGCACTCTTGACGCTTGTCTAAATAATACCCTCTTTGAAGCTGGTTTATTATAAAACCTCGTACAAAAGGGGCCATAACATCTCTGGCTTTCAGCGTTCCCCTGAAGTCTATTCTTTGAACTCTATTCCCATTACCCCCAGGGTTATCTCTGAATCTGTGTTTTCTCCTTTGGGCAGGAGCCAGCTCTTCTACTGGAGTTGGGTTGCAACGTAGCCCACTGTAGGGCCTTAGCTAGCTTCTCGCTCAGTTGGCCCCACTTAGTCCTCAGAGGGTTTGACAGGCTTCTCCTTCCATTGTCTATCCTGCCGTGAGGGGTGATGTGGGATTTATGCTGTTCCCCTTCTCTCAGCACATCCGCAGTTGTTTTGGTGAGAGGGAAGCCTTGCCTGACCCTCTCTGCACAGGTGCTCTCGCACTCCCACTTACTTTTCCTGCCCTCCATATTCCCCTGGAAATCACAAAAAGTTTTCCCCCTCCAGCCCACCATGTTCTCCTGCACTGCATGCTCACCTGCTTTTCACAGTGCCCCTCTCTCTGCCTTCCGACAAGATAGGGTTTGCTATCTTCAGGGTTATATTGACTTCACAACTGTTAGGAATAATGGGAGGGGTAGCAATTATGATGAATCTGCTGGGAGTGAATTGGCTGTGGCTCTCTTCTTCCTGGAGAGAGAGGGTCTATGCTGTTGGAAGTTAGATAAGAAGGAATGGGTCACAGAGGCTGGGTGTCTGGAGTCTCTGGTAGAAACGTGGTAGTAGCAGACAGTGCTTTAGTCTCCATTGGGTCAAGTGCCATCAGTGCGTGTCTGAACAGAGGTACACAGAACATGCTATTAAGGATTGTTTCAGGGAAGAGTTGATGCCCACAGTGCTTCAGGGACACCATAATGGGCAAAGATTACACCATCTTTACTAAGGGCAACCTAAACTTTTTCCTGCATAGACTTATAGGAAAATAGCAGTCAACTTGACTGAGAGCAGCCTGAGCCCTCAGTTTTATTGGGAGCACTACATACCTGTAGTCATTTTGAAAAAAGGCACTTCTTGAGCTTCTTCAAAGATTTTGTGTCTGGTTCTGGTGATAAACTTTCAGTTTTGAAGTATAACAGCAAAAAAAAGATCCTTAATCTTAAATATCTTCTTAAGAACTACCTATTGTGCCAGTTCTAGATAATTTACCCCCTACCAGTTTTGTGTGTGTGTGTATATAGATATAGATAGACAGATCTGACTACCACAAATTAATTTCAGACATTTCCTATTGAGCCTTATTACATAAAACAGAGCTACAGGTTGAACCTCTCTAGTCCAGCACTCTCTGATCCTGCAATATCCGTGGTCTGGCATGATTTTATTTTATGTTTTTTATGCTTTGTCTACTTATTTCCTTGTGCCAATATGGTAAAATTGTGTAACAACACTACCATTTTGTTATGAAGAGAGCAGGTAAGCCTTGGCTAGGCGGTGTTGCAAGCGTTGTTCCATTAATTTGCGTCGGCGAGATAAAAACAGAGAGACATGCTCACTACATATTGACCTTCCGTGGTTCGACAAATTCTCTGGTTCGGCACTGGTCAGGTCCCAAAGGTGACCTAGAGAGGATCAACCTGTACTAAATAGTCTTTGTCCTTCACATTTTCTAACACTGAAATTTCATACTGAAAAACCATCTACAAGTGGAGAAATGTATGCCCCATTTTAAGCCCAGTTCAGAATGCACCCTTAACTATGGGGTTGCAACCAATGTCTCCATAATACCCAAAAGCATAATAAAAGAGAACATTTTCTATAATAGATGAAACAAAAGTTGAGAGAGATGTTGAGAGCCCTGTTGAATTTACAGTTACATATTGTATAAACATAATTTTCCATACCTATTTCTGCTCTTAGATGCGTAACTATGGAAAATTGCTTTAACATTCCCAATGAATGTATCTTCTCTGAAACTGTGCAGAACCAGATTCTGATTTATATATATATGTGTGTGTCTCACTGTAGCTGATCAAGAACTTCAGTGGGACTGCACACTTGACTCCCAAACAGAATTATATCATCATAGTCAGAAGAATAACAAACAAGCAAAAATTATTCTTAAAACTTTTATTCAGACTGGCAATGGGTTTTTTGTGTACACAAGTGGATAGAAGATGTTCTCCTTTCAAAGTAGTCTGAAGGATTTCAAGTCTGTGGGTTTTTCTTCTTATGTATTTCAGATATTTAATCACCAGGGGATTACAACAAAAAACAATCATAGCATGTGCTTTGTTTACACAAAAATAAATATAGAAAAACACAACTTTTAGGCCTTAAAAGCAGCTTTGATATTCTGTAGACAAGCCAATATATATATATATATATATATAACTGCTTGCACTTCTGCTAAGGTTTAGTGTGGGGTCATGGGTCAAAGTACTAATAAGAGTGTTTGGGATGTCTGCTGCCATGAAACAAAATGGAAACTTGATTGATAGCTAGGGGGTTGAAGGGAGAAAGCGCAATGGAGAAAGCAAAGGTCATAGAGCCATTTCCCTTCTCTGCATAGATAATGACCAATCCTCTCCAAAATAGCAAAGCGTAGATACTATGGATCAATATAGCATGTGCTATGCACACTTATTCTAGTATTTTGAAACACAAATATTTATGCAATTGCAGTTAAATAAATCTGAGGTCGCATGTTATAGCATAAGTTAAGTTTTCAAAACAGTAATTGAATTATGATCTCAAATTTAAGCATCTGAATTATAAACTAATATAGCTTGGAGCTAATATACATTTAAATGTAAGTGTAAAAATTCAGTTTTAATTGATTACAAAGATGCTGTTTAAGACAGTTACTTTTATATATTAAAACAAATGTACTAGATTTTAATAAGTTTAATACCCAATACCACATAAATACAAACCTAAGTATAATTAAATCCCTTTTTCCTTTTGTAGGTCTGGTCTGCATGAAATCTAGTAGTTCAGTGGTGGAGTTGGTCATGTTACTTTGCTCTCAGGTGAGTTTTAATTGATAGTAGTAATACTGTAGAAAAGTTGTGTGGCTGAAATTGCTGCCTTTAATAAATAGCTGAAGCTATGGTAAACATGCTTACAATTAGAATATATTTTTAACTGTAGTCTAGAAGGAGTACACCCTAGACACTTTGATTGCCAATGGATTATGACATTATACTAATTGTGAAATCTCAGGTGAGTGAAGACACTGAGGTTTTTGTGTCCCATTAAAAATGTCTAGCATTTACATAACCTCAGTCTTGAAGTCTAATTCCTTGCTGTTCTTTTCATAAGCGAAAATAAAATATTAAGATTAGGGAAACAGATTGATTTCTGCACCTTGTATAGTGGCACTTGAAATCCTCTGGGATAAGTGAGCTTTTTTTCTTTTGTGTAGAGGTTATGAAATGAGTGATAAATACTTTTGAAATCCTTGTTATTGTCAATTGTTTTTGGCATGTACTTTGAATCTGAGGAAAAAAAATATATGAAAGTGTCTGTGATGGTCAACACTTTGAGATTTTCTACATTCCTGAAGACAAAATCAGCTTAGATGCTCTAAAAATCTTAGAATTGCCCTATCTCTTTGGTTAGTCTTGATAAGAACCTGGATAACCTTCTTACAATTGTAGTTAAAGAATTATGTGCACTTCATCAAATGGATGTACTTTTGGTGTCCTCTTGCTTTCTCTGTTGTAATTAAATAGAAGAATGTTTTTATTGAACTTTTCTTTTTGGTGCTTTAAAAATGATACCTGGTAGTAAATTCCCCTACTTAAAACTTTAAAATAGCCTTTTTTAATGGGAAGGGTATTGGTCTGGAGGTCAAGGGTTCTGACCCATTTAAAAACCTTTGACCTTCATTTACAGCCCTTATGGTTTACTTGCCTGACGAATAAGGATAATGCAAAATTAATGTTTCTTCACATCGATTTATTCGTTTTAGTGCCTATATTGCCAAATTTATTTAGACTGTGCTGATGGACATTTCATGAATACAAATGAAAGAATCATAGAAGGTGTGAAAAATCAATAGTGTCCATTGTCAATAAAGTGCAATAAGAACAATTACTTCTGGAGATTACACCTAATGGATTTTTACAATGAACTAGTGAAGAGTAGTTATGTTTCTAGTGGGCTTATTATTCACGGATGTAATCAGAATTTTGTTTACATAATTTCCCCATCTTCTGCAGAAAATATCAAGGCTGTATATTTGTTTTATGGAAGTTTTACTTAATATCTTTCTTGGAACTTTGGGAGCTTGGAAATAATTGCTTATCATAAATGTTGCTGTTATTTTCTGAAAGTGTACCTAGCCACTGTACATTCTTAGAATATGAATTTACCATTGATTATTTTTTTTTAAAAAAAGATGTTACTTGGAAACCTACGTAAAACTTGTTATACTCTTCTATTTTTCTTTTAGAAAACTAGTGATTTGAGATGCTAAAAACATTTATTTTTAAGATGGTCTGATTAGCCTGTTATGTTGTAGTTGCTGTTTACTTTTTTTGTAAGGTAATCTCTTTATTTTTTAAAAACACTTTGAAAACTGCATAGGACAATACTGTCCTCTGTACAGTATGTCACATACTTGGTTGTTGGAAGCTGAAAGTATAAGAAATAAATGACCCACTCTAATGCACCTATTTGTCATACATGTCACAGTGCTATTTAATGCTAATCTAATCAAATGGAGGATATGGTGATTGCTTAGTAGCGTTAGTAGCGAAGTATGAGTTTGTTTTGAGTAAGAGTTGAAATAAACCAATAAAGTCACACTTAACTCTTAAAAGTTACATAGCACTTGTAATATTTGGCAGAATATGAAAAATGATGCGAGAAATGAAGCCAAAATTAGCTCCAGATGTGTACAGATTGTTCTGGGGGTGATAATTACATTTTTCACTTTGAATTTTCCTAATTCAAAGAGGTCAGCGTGGCAATCACAAAAGTGATTTATTTTGTTAAAAAGTGAACTGTCTTTTTCTGCATGAAAGCATGAGAGATATGAAATTGAATTTCAACTAGACATTTTACAGATACCGGGAGGAGATGGGGTTGAGTTTGATTGATATATATTTATATATATTTTGGCCCAAGATAGGGTGGGAAGTGAAGTGGTATCCTCTTGCTAAAATTATAATTAATTTTTAAGAGGAGATGGAGAGGATGGAGTGCCAAAGATCAAAAGATCAGGTCAAAAACTAGTTTTTAATCACATAAATAATGCAATGGTTACAAATTAAGCATGTACAATTTTGATGTAAAACTTCAAAAATTTGTCGGACATTTTATGAAAGTGGAGGGCTGTTCTGATTAATATCCTCAGTGTTTTGTACCAATCTCTTTCCAAATACTTGCCCTATTAAAAGTATTACGCCAATACCAATTACATACCAATACCATAAACAAATAAACAAAACTTCAATGTATAAGACTGGGACATTTCTTCTTTTCCAAGAAGCACACAATACAGTAATAAAATCATATGTTGTTGCAGCAAAAAAGGTTTGAGATTTTATTATTGTTTATCCAGGAAAATGGAGAAAATCAACCATTTCCTTGGTAAAATAATTTTTAAAGAGTAACTACAGCTGTCTCTTGAAAAGAAATCTTTCTGTGTAGTTATTTCTGCTATTTTTTGTTCAAGTTTTTCAAGTCATCTATTTAGACATCCCCCTTGCTTCTGCGTGTCAAAATGTTGTTGTTGAGCTCCTTATTTAAATGTACTCATCTCCCCTGGTTTATGAAAAATATTAAATAATTGAATGTTGTACAGTACCCTAACTTCTTATTTAAAACCCAGATTGATGTACCAGAGTAAGGCTTATTCTCCATACAATCATCAAAAAGTAGTTTTTTGACTGACACACTAAATTTGAGGCTTTGTGTGTGTGTACTTACATTTATATAAATCTATCAAAACAAAAAGGAATCCTTCATTTAATATTACTGCAAAGTGTTTCTGCTTATTTGACATTAATATCATTTTTGAAAGAATCGACGTTGCATTCAAGGCCACTTTATAAAAGCGTTGCGTTGCTCATCCTAATTCAGTCTGACATACATTCCAATAACACTACCTCCCTTCTAAGGTTTAAAGCTAAATTTATGGCTGAGCATTGTGAAGTGCATCATTTAAAAATGGTTTCAACCCAAAACATCTAATAAATAAATAATGTGTATGGCTACTCAGTAGTAGACTTTCCAGACTAGAAATCATTCCATCGGATACTCAACAGTCCACTATCGGAGAGGGCTGTCAGATAAATCTTATAGTAGCTGCATTCATGTCCTGTAAATCACATGTTATTGTCTGAGCCTTCTGCCAGGTCATCTATTCTTTTCCCATTTATCAGAAATGCATAGAGTATGCTGAAACTAGAAGCACCATGTAGTCTGGCCCGCCATCCTGTCTGAGTAATTAAACCAGCAAAAAGAGTGAAGTCCTAAGATAGTCTGATATTCTTTTTATATGGATGATATCAGAATGTATTAGGTGCCTGTGTATGCTATTTTGGGACAAAGTTCCTTCGTGTTAAAGGTCTGACATAATCATCATTGGATAAACATTTTCCCCTAAAATTGCTCTGAATGTATCACTAAACCCTTGAAGAGGTCCACATGAATGTGTGTATGTATATATGCACAAGTAAATATACCAATGTGTGCCACAACTCTTTTGTCAGATCCAGTAATGGAGTTGTTTCCTTGAAATAACTATACTGATCTGGAAAAACTCCAGTCTTTAATAAAGCTGTCTAAAATATTTGTCCTTTTGTCTCTATATGTTTATAAGCTTTCTCCTTAGCTACTGTAGCTACTGGGGTGAGAATGTATAGTAATCTGGGGTAAAGCAGAGAATATGTTCTATTAATTTTCTGATGCCTCTAAAATGGTAGGTTGTTACTATTTGCAATATTTAAAAATTTTTAAAGTATTCTTTTTCCAGAAAATCAACCAAATTGTCACAGGATATACACAAGAAATGTAATCAGCCTCTGTTTGACAGGTTCATTATTGACTTAGAAGCTTTGTTGTAGTGGATCTAATTTCCCTTGACTTTACTATAGAATTAGTCTATTCTGACAGACTCAAATACTGTGTGCGGGTATTGCATCACTTATCAGAACTGGCCAAGAAAACTACACGAAGCGTTCAAATGACTGCAACTCCCATTTAGGAAGAAGACAAAAAAAAAGTTACAGTATGGTTCATTGTTAATGATTAAATTCTCTGGGTGCTTGCTTGTTCCTCTCCCCTCTTGTAACTTTAAGAGTAAAGGACACATTCTTAGAGTGAATGTTTTAAAATATTGGTCTTATTTTAAAAATACTTCATCTTGGTATTTTCGTTTTCAGAAAATTAATAGTTTTCCTTTGCCTCAATATAACCATATATCTATAGGCATTAGATTTTTAGTAAAACGTGGATAAAATGCATGTTTCATATGGTAGGTGGGGGAAGGGAATTAACACATCCCATGTTCATTCAAGTTGTCTTGTGGACCAGCTTTCAGAATAGAGACCATAGCTGAGAAGGAAACTACACTAAGTGTCGCACACTTTTGACTTATGATACATTTTTAATTTGGTGGTAGTGAGTGAGCTCAGAGCACATATGTTAATGTACATTGTACATGGAGCAAACCAAAAATAAAATAGAAACCTTAGAAGCATCTAAAGCAGTTATATTCAAAAAGTGAACCTTACTATCTGTGGTGGTTAGAATCCAGGTGTTCATCTACTTCCATGATCATGTTATCTTACCATATAATTAAATTCCCATAATCAGTTAAGGTTACTTAAGGGGGAAACCTTCAAAAGCAAGGGAATGTCTTTCTTTAACTTAACTTAACCCCCCATACACTATTTAATCACCACTTTCACTGACAGACTCCATTGCCCTATAAATAAGTCACGCATATCTCCAACATGTACAGTAACACAATAACAACACCATATTCCTTAATATCTATAATCCCAATTTCCCTTAATATCTCTAATTATGCACCAGTGAGCAGTGTGATGTGGTGTTTTCCCATGGGGAGAGGTATGTGATCAGAGTTAGTTTTGCATTATAATTTGACCTAAACCCCTTCCCCCCATACACTGGAAATTACCTGATCCTAAAGTCTTGTTGCATTTTCAGCTTCTTCTGGATATCCTGTGTCTCAGTCCTTTTCTTTCAGAGGCAAATTTTGCAACAGTGATCCACTTTGATTTTTACAGTGTGTTTTACATTAGATTAAATCCTCAAATTACTTGGAAACGTCAGCTGGTGCAGAATGTGGCTACTTGCTGGTTGGTTGAATGGTGTTTCTTGCAGACAACACACATGCTCTGTGGATCTGCGCTGGTTTCTAATTTACTGGCAACTGAAATGTAATGTGATGACTAACTATAATTAACGTTTTAGTTGAATTGGGTCTAGGTTATCTCAAAAGCCACTTTTTTGTGTTCCCTTAGCAGTTGAGATCACCAGAAGCGCCCAAGCTAGCAGCTTTCTGGGTTAGTTATGAAAGAATTAGATGCAGAGCAATGTCAGTGTAGGTTTTGGGGGTGGTTTTGGATGTTGTTCCAATTTGGTTTTTTAATTGATGTTCGATGGGCACATTTTAATCAAGATATTTTCCATGTAATTCCTTTGTGTCTGAATATTCAAAAAGTTCTAAATGACTTGTGCACCGTGACGCTCATTTTCAAACTCTTGTTGCTGAGGACAGATTTTGTAGGATCTTTGCTGTGAAAGAGGCAGAAAGTTATTTCATTGGATATCCTAATTATCCTTTAAAACTATTACTTTTGAAACTATATTTGTAGCTTATTTTTGTTAAAGCTTGCAGTCTGAAAAGTGTAATCTTCGCAACAATTAACATTTCAAATTTGAAAGCTCCTTATATATCTAAAAATTCGAGTAATTGGAGGTGTCAGGGTTCCCTCCCCACTCTAAACTCTAGGGTAAAGACGTGGGGACCCGCATGAAGAACCCCTAAGCTTAGTTTTACCAGCTTAGGTTAAAACCCCCAAGGTACAAAATTCCCTGCACCCTGAGAAATGCTTCTTTCGCTGCCACCATCAAGTGTCTAACAGGAATCCAGGAAAGGAATCACTTGAACTTCCCTCCCCCCCAAAATACCCCCTCAAGTCGTATACCCCCTTTCCGGGGAAGCTTGAGAACAATCTCCCAACCAATTGGTTACACAGTGATCTAAAAACCCACCCCCTGGGTTTTAACACCATAGAAAACAGTCAGCTTCTTAGAAGAAGGATTTTATTAAAACAAAGAAGGTAAAATCATCTCTGTAAAATCAGGATGGTAACTAATTACAGGGCACTCAATTTCCAAACTCAGAGAGATTTCCCCCCTCTGGACAAAACCTTAAAGTTACAGAAAAACAGGAATAACCCTTCCCTCTCCCACAGGGAATGTATCACCAAGCAAAATAAACAGAAATCTACTCGCAGTGCTGACTACACTTACTTTAGAAAAGTGAGGTTTGGTGAGGAGACTGGTTTTCTGTAGGTTCTTTCTGTCTTCCAAGATCACTCTGACTCAGACAAAGCCACACACAAAGCTTTCCCCCTCCCAAGATTTGAAAGTATCTTGTCCCCCCATTGGTCAGATGCCAGCCAGGTCAGGTGTCAGTCTGGCTACCTGCATTTCTTAACCCTTTACTGGTAAGAGGATTTTATAGCACTGCATCAGATCCTCTCCCCCTTCCCTTTATATTTATGACAGGAGGTTTTACCATTTAAATCGTGGTGATCATCTGCCAGTAGAATCCTTGCTTTCATCAGATATAGCTGTTTTGTAGCCGAAAAAGGAAAACTTCTCTAATAAATTGCTTTGTTAATAAAATGGAATGAGAGAAACCGCTTTATTGGACAAAAGGGAAGAAAGTTTGCGTGTTTAAGGGACAAATCAACAGAAAAGTGTATCCAAGTCTGTATCTGAATTCTGTCAGAACAAGAAGTGGTGTTGGAGAACTTGTGCTTACAGATGTTTCCTACACTGTTCACTTTCTTTTTAGATTATACATATTGAGGCTTCAAGATTTTGTGTCATACCATGAGATAGGCAAAAAATCACTTTATGTGGTTTACGAATTTCTCAGGGTCCTGTATTATCTGTATATAATTATTTACTCTTGTAGAGGTTATTTTAAAAATAACTTATGAGTTAGCTGTTTGTATAGCTGAGGGAAGAAGGCAACCTATTCTGCTGCTGTTCAAGATACCTAGATGCTTAAGTCACCGCAGGCCTCATTTATACCAACTAAGGATGGGCATATTAGAGGTATTATGTATGCTTTTTAAAAAACATTGGATGGGCACACTACTACTGAGTGTTATGCATCTAGTCGCAGAAGTGGTATTAGTAAAGAATTAACTAAAGCCAATGTAAATCATAGTGTGTGAAATTCAGGGTAGAATATGTGTTCCATTAGATCAGGCCTGCACAACTCGTAAAGCGATGAGGGCCATATTACTCCAAAGAAAACAGCTGAGGGCCGAAACCCACCAGCACCGCGGAAACACCCAACCCCCCCAGCGCCGCCCGCCCTGTGGAAACAACCCCTCCTTCCCCAGTGCTGGGGTGTGGAAGCCTGTAGCGGGGGAAAGAAACAGCGTGCATAGGGTGACCAGATCACAGCAGTAAAATAGGACCCGCCCCCTCCCTGCTCGGCCCCACCATCACACCCCTCTTCACCCCCCCAGGCTCACTATATTACTGCACACAACAGTCAATCAATGCAGTTGTGGATAAATATCTGCATTATGGATTTTTGTATAACTTTTATATAACTTTGTATTAAACCTTGGTAATATGTTATAGCGGGCCCCTAAGGTAGTATAATTAAGGCAAAAGAAAAATGTCTTTTTGCTAGAAGTAGAATAAGATCTTCCCCCCACTTTGTATTCAGTTGGCCTGTTGAATGAATGAGGTGTGAATGAGGAAGGTGTGGAAGGAAGGCACCTCCGGACAGCTGCAACCCTTGGAGAAGGGATGGGAACCAGACCAAGGACAATCAAACTTGTCAAGTGGGCTGACTAGAGAAGAGCAGACATACTGACGGTCTCGGGGGTTAGAAGCAAGCACCTTCCTTTGGGAACACCCTCTTTGCAGCATTGGGACAACCCCCAACCCAGAGACAAGCAGCAAAAAGGACCAATGGGGACAATCCCAGATTTTGGGCTGCACACTGAGCCCACCTGCTCACCCCCCCCCGGGCCGCATGTTGTGCAGGCCTGCATTAGATGCTAGAAAATAGTGCAATCAGGAAATGCAGTCGGGATTAATGTGGGATGCACATCTGACTAATATATAATTATGTGGAATGAAGGCTTCTGTGATGCTTTCTGATCTATACGATGCTCCCTATTTTCTTAAATTCAGAGCTCTTCATGGCATGGACAGAATCTTACTCTATTTAGGGAAATTGCTTAGTGTAGAACACACCATAGCCACAGCAATAAGATGGAATTCTGACACATCACTCCAGGGTGGCTGCCAGCCATTGCTGGCAACTTTACCAGGGCTCCCTCTGCCAGAGTCAGAGGAACTATTATATGGTTATCTGGTAGTAGAAAAAAGTTGTTCCCCTCTCCCTCCCCCTCCCCCCCCACTCTTTCTCTACTCAGCACTGGAAGATCATGCTGTGGTATTTGTTCTTCATGGTGAGTTTTCCGTGTAGGGTCTGCTGTTGTCTGAGAGGCAGCTTGTGTGGAGAAACTAACAATGAGGTTGAAGATCAAAACTGATTCTTTTTCAAATAAAGTTTTAAAATCTCCTGGAGTTTTGAAGAGGTTAGGCTGTTTTGAGTTGCAAATGCAGTGACATGAATGAATTGCACTTAAACACAGTCATTGAGAAGCTAGGACTGTATGTGGGTTAGAAACTGTCCTGACTGATATCTCTTCCCAGCTAAGGAAGTGGCTCAAGTATCCATGCTAATTCTTTAGATCACTTTGATAACTACAGGGTGTTTTGAATACATCTGCATTCTCTAGCAGAAGGGGAAGGAGTCACCCTTGAGCAACTTCTCTTTTTTTGAGAGAGGCTTTAGGGGATAATTCTGGACAATTGCTCTTCCATTCTGTGGGCTCTTTCATTGTCACCCATCTTACTCAACAAGTATGTTAAACGGCTGGCAGTTACACATGGAGTTTGGAGTCTGTAGGACGCTGACAATACACTGCTCTCTGTCTCACTTGATTCAGCTATGTCAGTTACCCAGTGTCTGTCTGGAGCTTGGTTAATAGTTAGCTGTCTGAAGCTCTGTTCTGAGAAGATTGAAAACCAATAGAAGCTCTCTGAGTTGTTTCCCATACCTCAGTCTTGGATTGTGGCTTCCATTTGTAATGTCTTCTACCAGATCCTCTCTTAGCCTTAGCCATGGCTAAGGCTATGTCTACACTATGGAGCTTGTGTTGGCGTAACTGTGCCTGCATAGTCCCCTAGTGTAGAAACAGTCTACTCTGACAAAAGGAGATTTTCTGTTGATATAGGAAGAGCACCTACATACTGTATCTATACTCAGGATTTTATCGGCATGGCTATGTCTGTCTATGATGTGGTTTTTTCCACACCTCTGATGTTGCTAAGCTGCTATGAGTTTTAAGTGTAAACCAGACCTGAGTTTATTTTCTTGTCTGTGACTTATGAGATGTAGACCTTGCTACAGCAAGCTATTCATCTGTCACTAGAGCAGGGAGAGTTACTGGGGGTTTTGGTTTGTTTGCTAACAGCTTAAAAATGTGTGTGTGGGGGCGGGGGGAGGTGGGGAGAGAGAAAAGAAAAGAAAATTGGTTTGGGTCACACTGAATCCAAACTTTTTTGGAATTGTTGAATCAAAAAGGTAGAGAAAAGTTGATTGTAGGTCATATTTAATATTTTGTTTCCAGGCATTTTAAAAGGGCTTGATTCATAAAATGAGTTGGGAGCTGAGGGAGTGGGGTGTCGCGTGCCCACTCCCTATAACCTTTAGAGCACCTGGCCAGGGACCTAGCTTCAAATCCTCCTGTTCCATAGTGAGGGAGTCTAATCTGGGTGTTTCACTTCCCAGTTGAATGCCCGAAGCACTGAGCTAAAGGGGACGAGATGCTACCAGCACCAGCCATTCTGTGAATGGTGCATACATCTGCTTGTGAATGTAGGCCAAAAATTTTATGAGGGCTGAAATTATTTGTCAAATTCTTGTCAAATTCACAAACAAATTAATGTCAAACAAAATTGCATTTTTTTTGGTGAATAAACTATTTGAAAATTTCACCCATTTCTGTCACCTCAAAACTACATTACTGTGATGCATTCTAAAACCACTTGGAAACCAAAGCTAATGTAAAATATATTTTGCCTACTTTGTGGATGGAGTTTCACTTCTGAATTGGTTTCCTTCTGGTTTTCTCAATTTTTTGGCCCAGTTACCTGAAAAACCACCTTTCTCATGGTGCAATACTTCTGCAGTTGGGCTCAGTGGAGATGCTTGAAATAGAGTTGCCCTTCCCAGTTTAAATGAAGGGGTTTCTGTCAGGGCATTTTCCATGGAGGGCCCTCAGCTGTGGAACAGTCAAGTTCTCTCTCACTTTGGTCTGACCAGAGCCAGGATCTATTCACGTTCTAGTCAATCTCTTTTTTCAGGCATTTGCGGAGTGGGTGGTTTGAGGAAAATATGTACTTGTTTACTATCAGTGTGGCCATCAAAGAATGCACTTAAAACATTATAGTTTTTCAACATTTTAGCTCTCTTATTATTCAACTCTTTTTAGAGTATAAAGGCATATAGGCACCTAATATGGATGGACATAACGTGTAGCTCATGTATTGGATGTGAAGTCACCTTTTCAGCAGAAGTTTAGCAAACACAGTTTTGACTTTCTTTTTAGAGCCCATGGCATTTTGGTCAGAAATCAATGAAGGCATATAGTTTAACCCTTGCTATTACACCACCTGTGGAAATAGGTTAAAATGTGCTGATATTGATCTGCCAGTACTTCATGAATAGTAATTGCCTAGTTCTTGACTTAGTGATGCATTGTGTATGTGGCAGTAACATTATGCCTGGTAGTGACCGCTGCAGTGAAAGTTGAATGAATGTTTTCATTCTACCATTCCATTTGTAGTTGATTATATCTTTCCATAACTATTATCTGTGGGGTGAAATTTTCCAGGCTTACTCTCTCCCCCAATGGGGGATGTATACAAATTTAAAGTTTTAAGATGAACAAAAACTGTGTTTGAATATGAAAATGAAGGAAAAATATTTGTAATATTTTTCATACTTTTGTTGCTTAAATGACTTGGGGTAGAAAGTTTAAATTTGACAAGGAAATAGTCCTCAGTGAGGAGAGAACTGGCTTACTAATGAAAACTTGTTGAAATTTGACATAGTTATGACGTACCAAAAATCACACTGTGCATTTTGCATTGAGATGGTGGGCGGGTGATTGTGCTCAGCTAAGGAAGGCCACTCTGGGCACAGTTGCAAACTGAAAACATAGAGGAAGTGTGCAGTGGAAGAGGCAGAGTTCCGTGCTTTATTTGCTATCTATATTTTTTAAGGTAAAAGCCATGCAGCTTCTAATGTTAACAGTAAAGAGCATCTCTCATGTGGGCTTCCTAAAATGTGCAGGAGAGTCAGGGCTCAGGCATGATGTTTTGATAAGGTGAGTAGTGGGATAGGGCATTTCAGATTTTAAGCAAATCATTCCACAGTGGAATTTTTTGTCATCATTCAGTAACTTATGAAAGTACTTTTAAAAATTCAATAAGAATGCCAGGTTAGTGAAAAATCTACCATGAGTTACATTTAAGCATTCAGTCTTTAATGCAATACAGTACACTAGCATACATATTTCTTCAACTACAGCCATATATGTGTATTTGACATATCAATCAGTGTCGTGTATATATGAAATGTACTTACTAAACCGTTCTTATGCAGCATGAGACAGAATGACTATGATGGTAATGAGGAAAACTTGCTGGCACACATAGGTCACCTTAGTTAATTTTGTGCTCTGTTTACATGAATTGTACATTAGGAAAACTGCTGCTGGCTGAAGAGTAATTAAAGGCACAGTTTTATTTTTAAAAAAACCTATTACAAGGAGATACAATTATATCTAAAAACGTATTTTATTTTTCAGGTCATACATGATTATGTAGTTAAACTGTATCAAAAATGGATAAAATGGAGATATGTGTGTAGCTGTAGCAAATGCAATTTTAACCAGCATGCACAGTAATGTCAGTGCTCCATTTTTGTTTTGGAATGAGTTTTTATATTTGAAGCTTTGTTTCTGCAAAAAAGACTGTATGCTTTAAGGATTGAATAGTGCTTTTGAAATATGGATTATATGCCTAGAATGTCTCAAGTACAGTACCAAAAAAAATCCCCTGCTTGAATAATTTGTCATACAAATTAGAGATGGATGAGACTTTTATGAGGTCATCTTACACTTGTTCCCTACAGTACATTTTCAAGTGAACATAGTGACTATGATTTGAGTTTTTATTTAGTTGTGATCCTTATTAAATACAGTTTACTTATTTCAGTTTTAGGCTCTCAAGGTATGATAGGTTCATTTAAGAGAGAAGAAAGATATTATTAAGTGAAAATTACATGCATAGTCAGAAATCCAAAAGCTTGTTTAGGTTTTGACTTGCCTTAAAATGTCTATTCAACTTGAAATTATAGCCCATAAAATGTACAATTGTGCTGCTCTGTACGTATATGATTCATGAATCAATATATTTTTATATGTTTAAGGAGGAGAGTAGACTCTTATATAAATGAGAAACTTGGGGAAAAACAGCTTAATTTTAAATGAAAGTACATTGCTGCAGATGTTCAGAACTAGGGGATCATAATTTAGCTATAGAAGCAAGACTTCTCTGAAGTAAAAGGCATCCTGTTGCTTCACCAGCACACTAGGACTTAAAAAAACACCACCATTTAAGGTGAATTTTGTGCAGTGAGAGCACACCCTGTGGCTTGGCAGTCTAGTCAGAAGGATGATATCATGCTGGCTTTTTAACTAGAACTTTGAACAATATTCTCCTGGGTGGTAAATGTAAAACAAAGTAATATCAACTGGCACTTAATTCTGTGAGCTCCCTGCTGATTGGGCTATGCAGTGAAATGGAACTCTTCCTGAGAGGAAGTCAGCCTATAAGTGTGGAGACCTCTGAAAATAAAGTGTGCTTTAATTTGACACCCTGCTGTTTTACAGCTAGTCTGTTAAATTTGAGACTATGGAAAGAGAGAGAGGCTAGTGAAGGGACAAGTCCAAGATCATGAAAAGTCCAGAGTATGGAAACACTTGTCTCTTGTTTTACACTGATTTAAAAGAGCAATTTTGCGTGCATGTTATCTGACCACATTAATTCTTGATGTTTTCAATACAGTTGTTAAAAAAAAATTCAAGATTGGATGGAAAATGGTCTCCAGCCCCTTATGCTAGAGGAAGCACTGATCTAGTGGTTAAACCAGTCTTGCTGTTTAACCCTTCGTCATGTCACTCAAACCTTCTGTGCCTCAGTTTTCATATCTGTGAAATTGGGATAACATCTAACCCACTCAAGGAATGTGTTTGAGGTTAATTAATCTTCATAAAATGCTTTGACATCCTTCATGAAAGCAGCATAATCTTATAATTCACAAATGGTGCTGCCACAAGTAGGAAACTGGGGTGCATCTGTGTCACATATTAGATCCCCACTGTTCATAAAAATGATGCAGAATTAGGGAGGGGGAAATCAATTTTACTTCCTCCAGGGCCCTTTGTTTTTATGTAGGGAATTGCTTATATTTATCTCCTCATATGTAAGGGAAATTTTTGTTTTCTTAAACTCTGTACCAGATAAGTGTAGGAGAGACTTGCTTGCTAGTGCAGCCCGGCATGATTATTTATCATGTATACTGTGACGGTGTAGAGGCTAACGGAGAATGGGTCTCTATTGTGCTAGGCACTGTACAAACATGGAATAAGAGACAGTTGTTGCATGAAAGAGCTTAGTATAAATAGACAAGACAGACAAAGGATAGGGGAAAGAAATAGAACACACAGGCAGAATCAACAGTGTGATGGTAGCAAATCTCATGTTAGTTGTACGACCTTTTTTTCTTTGGTTGTGTTGTTTAAATTCTTTTATTGCAGTTCTATAGATTGAAAGACAAAAGAAAGGGGAAGGGCTGGAATAGTGAGGGGTAGTGATCCAGGGAAGGGTTGCATATCGGTATGTCCTAAAGAGCTATTAATTCAAATATATGGGTAGTACTGATACCTGGTGACAGATATGAATGTGTTTCAGACAGTCTTGTGCATGTTTTTTTAAATGAATTAGTTTATAAGGATTTATATTAAGGCAAACATTTGAGAGGTGGGGAAGGGGTGATAGGGAAGAACTTTTATGATTTTTAAGCTATTCACTAGGTACTGTCTTGAATGCTGCCTTACTTAGTTAAACCTTATTTAACATTGGGCAGAACAATTGCTGCTGCTCTGGTGTCTCTGGAAGTCGTCCTGGGCGATATCAGTCTGTCACCACCAATGCAATTGTACAGCTATAAGTGTGTTATGGTTTGCCGAGCCTTGTAATTAACAATCTGCCATTTGCAAGGCAGACTGGGCTAATTTTACAAAATCTCAAAAATTAAAATGGGCTGCCCAGCAAATGAACACTGAGATCTACAAGCAGTAATTGTCTTAACATAATTTAGCCAGCCCTGGATTTGCTTCCCTTTCTAAAAAATTTAAAATTGTACATTTTCCTATGTTTTACCCACAACTTCTTTATGTAGAACCTTTCCTTTTTTCTTTCCTGGGCTGTTCACTCAATCTGTCCTTTTTCCTCATTGGTTTTCCTAATTACTTTTCCTTCCCTAATTTTTTCCTTTAATTACGGTGCACCTTTATCTCCCGTAGAACTGTTTGACACCTGGAGTCCTGCACTGATATTGAGGGTTACAACAAGGTTTAGCTAATAGCCTAGCTATTCTTCTTCTCATGCTCCTGCCTCCCCTCTCAGCATTAACAATAGCTGGTGAAGAAAGAACCTGGGGAGGAACCTCTGCAGTAGGGAAGCTTTGCTGCTAGTTGAACTCAATCCTGACCCCTGATGACATTGCCTGAGGAGTCATGGCAACAGCTAGCTACAGAGAAAGGGAGAAAGACCAGGTAGCTTGCCCATTGCCTCTTCCCTCACAGGCAATGGATCTAAAACCAGTGATCCATGGATTCAGTTTTATCCAAATCTATAGTCTGTCACTGGCTCTGGACGGCAGAGGGATTAGTATTTAGCACAGAACAGTCTGTCACTTCTTAATGTGGTCTTGTTTTTATGGATGTAATGACACTTCTCAAATAATGATTTAGAGTACTGTATATAAGTTAAACTACAAACGCCTTTTGTAGAAATATTCCAACTTTTAAAATCAGGTTTTAAAATTGCTGTAATATAGAGGATTTTATCAGGGGGTTCTGGTGACACAGACCTGGAGCTATAGTGATTGTCACCAGACCCTGCTGAATGAGCAGTAGCCTTATATTACATGGTTGCCTTTTTTGGTAATTTTATACGAACATTCTGGTGGTAAGAATTTCCTATTCCAAGATCTTTTCTTAGAAATATTGTGCACTACCCCAAATTACATTGGCTCAACCTATTGTAAGATCTTGTGGAGGTATGAAATTAATGTCACCACTGTGTGTGTGTGTAGTAAGTGTCTGTCAGGACAAATTTGTGCAGAGCAAGGAAAAAGTCAATTACCTGTTACTCTTTAAAATTCTCATAGTATAAGTGATGCGTATTGTTTTGCAAGATGAAATTGTACTTAGTATTTCACTGAATAATCTAGTACATCAGTAAGCAGGTTAACACAATTTTAAATGCATGAAGTTTGTTTTCAGAATCTATAAAAGCTTGTGAGTTGAACTCTAATTTTAGGTATTGAAATTAAATTCTCATTATAAGGTAATCTTAGGCATTTACCACATAACATAATGCCAGTTTATAGGAAGCACTGTTCACAATGGAATACCCCAAATGGTTAAACAGCAGGGGAGTCTTCTGCTTTTAGTTAAAAACTGCTGTTTCTGTATGGCTTATTTACTACTTGTTTAATTCTTAATGTAGTGTGCTGTGGAATTGAGCATGCAAAAGTCAGCAGAAAGAGTTCTGTTTTCTGTGTCTAAGGCTATTACTTGCTGTACAATAATAAAGGCACTATTTTATTGGGTTAGTTGTAATTAACTTCAGCACTAGGCATTGATATAAATCATTCTTAATCTGTTTTCTTTACATTTTCATTCTCTTTAACTGGTTTAACATAGTTGCTTTCTGTCGTCCTTTTACATAAGGACTAGGGTTGTAATTGCTTTTTTGAATTAGGCTGTCAGAAGCTAATGTGCATGTTGATCCAGGAATTGATTAAGGAACACTAATGAATTTCATATAACACTTTTAAAAGATTTGTTACTGTGTAATAAATATTCTGTAGTAGTGATCTGTTTTTACCTTTTTAGAATTCAGTACATACAGTGTTACCAAGGGTATACAGCTGGCAAAATATTTCAGTATATGAAACATTGATTCCATAGCATGATTAAAATGTTAAATACCTTTTAATGTAAATAAAATATATCTACTTGTCAAAAACGCACAGAAAGTGAGATGGGACAAGGATAGCTGCTTTCTTAAGATAAACTGTGTTCCAACTCTTCCACAAGTGTTTCATTATGGTTTTAACATTTTTTTTCCTCCTCTTTTCTGTGTCCTTTGCTCAGTTTAATTTGATACTCATTGGGCCAAATACATTTTTTAAAACTGATGTGTTGATATATTTTTGGACACATCCTTGACATTTCCAACTACTCATATGGCTATTGGTTTAAAAATATCCGCAGAATTGAGAAGAATGTTAGTCAAGTCAGTTCTCAGTACCTTAATTTTTTTCCCAGTTCTTGCATTTTTCAGGGGAGTATACACACACTCACTCACTCACTATCTTTGGATGTCATTATTTCAAATGTACTTAATAGAATCAAGTTAATTTAATATCAATTCCAAATATTTTAAAAATTCTGGTTTCTTCTATATGTTTTACATAATTTTTTACCCAGTGACATATTCACTGTTCTGCCACCTTATTAAAATTGCTTAATACAAAAGCTTTAGTTGTACACCGTCACTAGCTGCTTTGCTTTTTGTAAAAAAAAAAAAAAAAGTATTTTTAATGGAATGCAAGCAATAAATACTTTTTATTGTATCAGAGTGCATTTGATAGTTTTAAAGTCTTTTATAAAAATAATTAGCTCTTTTATATAGTTCTAATGGCAGCCCTGCAAGTTTCCCCTGGAGCAGTCTCTAATGAACAGGCCTTGCTTTTTCCAGTTGGGCTTTCAGATTCCCTAAAGACTTGACTTCAGACCTTGGAGGGCAACAGCTGCCATTTCTCTTGAAGACTGGAGTTGCCAAACAGACGGACTATGTACTAATAGGACACATTTGTAGAGCCTCAGTACGTGGACCCTTGATAGAGGCTTAATGATGATCATCTGTTGAGAGCTTGTAGCTGGGTAGGGTTAGAGCAACTTTTATCACCCTTGTTGAAATCAAATCCTCTTTACTGATTAGTGAGAGAACTTGACTTGGCTAGATTGATGTGAAGTTAAGGCTGTCATAAAGGGGCCATTGTTTAGTATGGAATAATATGAGTAAATCTTTAAATTAAAAAAACTATTGAAATTTTTTGGTCAAATTTCTTTTAATAATTCATTAACTTTCTACATGCTTGGAACAGAAGTAAATATTTCTTGCAAGGCACTTTGTGTTGTATAATTGTCAAAATTCAGATCTAGTTCTATGTTGTCTAATTCCTTTTTTTGATAGTTTGTCAATGCTAGATATTTTTCTTATCATATGCAGGTCTATGAATGATCTACACAAAGTGAGTGTATCTGAAGATTTATTTCTTCAGTACTTTTGTTTTGAAAGACATCACATGCTTTTGTAGCTTTGCAGTTCTTTTATAGTGCTTAACATCTGCTTACACCAATACATACATTTACTTTTAGTGTGGAAATTCTAAATAGGGTTTGCCTCTTCAGCTTTATTTGACTTAAATCAGGATAAATCCTGGTCCCAACTCCCAGTGACTTCAATGAGGCCAGGATTTCATCCTTGGTGGAGTTGTAGCTACATGTGTCAAAACAATTTACTATACTTGGACTCTACATAGATTTGTGTAGGTTGACAATTGTTCAGTTTACTGTATAGTTTTCTCTTCTACTCTATGAAGAATCAGCTAAGATTGTCTGCTACTTTTCACTCTGTTCTTTATTGCTGAGTTTACTAAAGCTTGTAGTCGATGTAGTGCTGAGAGAGTGCTGACATCAAGTGCAAACACTGTTGAAAAGTTCTTGATAGTTTACTTTAGGCACTTAAAGATTACTCTATCTCTCCATGAGCAAGTTTTTTGTGCAGATTTGACCTTTAGTCTAGTGTATAATATGTGTCTTAGCCATATGTTAACACATTTTCTCACCCTGTTCCTTAGTGGCTCATTCACATTTGTCAGGGTTGAAGTCATCCTTCTCACTTTTTTCGTTATTGAAATAAATGATTAAAACTTCCCATAAGTTATATAGCAAAGGATGAAGTATCTACTGATTTGCCACCTTTTTTTCTCACTTCTGGATTTAAATTTCAAACACACTGGAAAATGCTTTAAAAATACGAATATGGAGCAGTAGAGATATTCATATAACTTCTTAAAAAAACTGATGGCGGGGGGGAATTATCCAAAAGTAGTGCATTTTACAAATTTAAAATAAATCAGTTCCATCTATCTATCTATCTATCGTATTTATGGATATCTGGCTGGAGCTATACACATTTGCTTAGTAATGAAATTATTTAATTAGATGTACAGAATTTTGATACAATTAATAGTATAACATACAAATGTTGGGAATAACTGCTTCCTGAAAGTGTGAAGATGAAAATTTTGGCATTAATTTTAATTGTGGCTATGTACACATGTTCTTTGTCCCCGTTTCAAGTAATATTTAATATTTTTTTTAAACTGTTTCATCACTATCATAAAGGAGATTCCATGGACTTTGTCAGTGATGAAGTTACCATATTAAAGATAGATGTCTAGTAAAAAAAAAAATGTGTGTGTATATATATATATACACATACACACACGCGCACGCATACAAAAAAAGTAGTGTATTCTTGATATTGACTGAAAAGCGAGGGATGGCAGCATCTCATCTGTGTAAATTTTCCCATATATAAGTATTAAATTGAACCAAATCTTCATTCACTATACCGGAGAGTCAATAAGAAGTGTGATCATATATTTGTGTAGAAGGAAAAGCATGACATTTGTTTCAGTATTATAACCTCCTCATATTTTTGTTCAGTCTGTGGCCTTTGAGTCTGTGGCCCTTGAAGGCCTATGTTTTAAGAAAATGTGTGTTTGATTATGACTTGAAAATTTGTCCTAAACCATAGCCTCCAACTTTTAAGCTGAACTGTTCAAATCAGCCCCATTATTAGGAGAAGCGCTCTAGGCAGTTGCTGTTGTCTCTGTACTGTAACTGCTTAGCATCTTCCCCGCTGGCTGCCTGTTGCACCAGAGAAGAGGGAGGAGGAGAGTAGGTGTGCTTGCTCTATGACCAGTCTGCTGAAGCCCCAGGGAAAGCAGAATGGAGCTTGGCTGGCTGTGTCTGAGCCTAGGGGAGCACTTAGCAAAGGATGGCTCCCCTCTCTACACAACTGCTCGGGAGCCTCAGAAAAGTGAGAGAAGAAAAGTTGAGAACCAGCAACTAGTTGTATTTCCCTGATTCTCTGCCTCAGCCCTAGTTTAGAGTTCAGCAACCTAAGGTCTAGCAAAGGTTCTTTAGGGACCACACAACAGCTGAGGATAACCTCAGGGCACCACAGTGCAGCTACTTCCACCTCACCTTTGGCATGCGTGCTACATCATGAGCTGCCGAGAAGGCAGTGTAGGACATAGCAGTGCCAGCTCTGTCTGCTATAGGGCACCCTATGCCACACATATCCCCATGCCACAGGCTTATGGGTGGCTTCTGATTCTTTTACTGCCTGCGTGGCAAAAGGAAGCAGAGAATCTGCTTTTGACTATTTAAAAAGATATTTCATCCATCAGACCGAAAACCCTGGATACTGCTAGTGTGAGGGATTTTTCTGAATTCTCCTTTTTCCTAGACCTCCTTTTATTGTGCTTACTGAACGTACGGAAATTTAACTGTTACAGAGCATTCATCTTCTTTACAATGGTATTGATACTATCAAATGGCTCCCTTTGAAAGAAAAGGTTTGTACAGATTTTTTAAAGGCCTCTCCTGTTCAGCAGGTGGGAGCTTTGGTGGGATTGGCAAAGGGAATGGACCCCATGAGGGGGCAGGGTCCCAGAGCTTGGGCTCCCGAGGCTGAATGTTTACATCTCAATTAGACAGCCCTGTAGCCCAGCCCGAGTCAGCTGGCACAGGCTAGCTGTGACTAATTGCAGTGTACACCTACCCATAGACTAGAGGCCAGCATATGGTACCCACAGGGCCAGGAAGTTTTTGGCCGGGACCTGATGTGCTATGCAGGGCGGAGTTGTTAATTTCAATATCTTGTACAAATTGAGGCCCTTTATTTGAAGCACTGAACTCTTGAACAAAGAAATGGTGGCACAGGGAGATTCTGGCAATTACTTCCACCAGTAACTTGAATTGGTGAGGTTGGAAGAGAAGCTAGGATAGCCTACTTTTAGGCCTTGTCTAAATAGGATACTTTTTGAAAGCATGAGCAAACACATTTAAAAACCCTTGTGTTGGCAGGACAACTTGTACTTTAACATGTTAGTTGGTCAAGACTAACGCTAGGCTCCACCCATATGTGCTTCTTGTGTTATATGATAGCGTTCAGGACAAGCATGCTTTCTGACGTAAACATCACTGCAGTTTTGGGTATAACTAGTGGGAAGGGCGCCAAAACATTTTCTTTCACGCTCTTCTCTGGATAGGATTCATGAGCATGATATGACATCTAGAATCGGATCCAGAAAAGAGGTGTGAAAGAAAGTGTTTTGGTGCCCTTCCCATTAGCTGTACCAAAAATTGCAGTGATGTATATAAAATTTTGATTGTCATTGGGTCACTTATTCTTAGTTACATGTTTCTGGCTTCAATAAATCTGCTTTTGCATGTAGTATATGATACTATCAATATGTGTTTTTTATTAGATTGGTCATATTCTAAGTACCTGATTAAATCATGAGATGAAAATATGAAGTTAGCCACCTTTTAGTTAGTGACATATATTTAATTTGAGACTAATAGTAAATTGGCGAAGAAATCATAAATTCATTACTCCATTTAGTTCTGTATGAAACGTATTTTTCAAGTTTATTTCTATCAACTGAGAGGAACAGAGTGGTACTCTTAAATTTGCAATCCCTTTTGTCTATACAGTATTGCATGAGTTACTCATTTATGTATGTCTTGCTATTAAATACTCTGAATTTTGATTTATGAATTCACCCTTTTTTATTAAAATGGGAAGTTTCATAATGTCATAGACATTAAAATTAAATTCCAATTGTGTAAGTGTCATGTAATAATGTTAATTTTAAAGTTACTGAAATTTTTTGTTTTCCCATCTTCCTCTTTTTTCTTTATTTCTGTTTCCAAGATTTCGCGCCCCCCCCCCCCCAATATTTTCCAGGGTTATTTAAATCAAGTTGTTACAAGAACTTTTTCATCAATGTGTGCATTGTTTGCTCACGAATGCTATGGATGAAATAGGGCCAGGATTTCACCTTATATCTTTGTTCTTCGTTTTGAAGAATAGTACTAAGAAGAATGTGCTGAGAATAAACACAGTCTTGACCCTTAAACAGTATTTTAGTGAGAACAAAATAATTCAAAGAGCAGTATGCCTTTATATGCTTCTGCTGTGCTGTCAGGCTTGCTTGACTCTGCACTGCTAGTTTTGAATTAATTTTAGGTATACATTTTAAAAGATTATTAGTGTAAATACAACTTGCTGCTTTATCTAACAGCTGGTGATGTTATTCACATTTTGAGAGAAATAGTTCCCCTACTGTAATGTTGCTGCGGGAGGTGTACCAGTATCTATATCCTTAATGAAATTGATATTGTTCGAAGAAGTCATAAAACAGCATTTCAAGAAAAGCGATAGTATTTCAAAAACTACAGTGCATTTAGATCACTATTAGTATACTTTTCAAAGTGCTTACATATCCCATTAAAAGGCTGGTGAAATATTAATTATAAGGTAAGAAATTCCCTCATTAGAGCATTTGAATAAAATGTAATTTCAGACCCATGGTCTCTTGCCAATGCTTATTAATATTTTCATTGGAGCCAATGCTTATGATGGTGTTTAATGTTTCTGTTCTTTTCTGCTTCACTGTGTATTGTACACTGACCAAGAGCATTAGAAGTAGCTTATGTCTGCTAGAGAGTAAACATTTATAGCCATAGGAAATGATAGTCAATTAAGTACAGCTTAGAACAAGTATGAAATTATTGACTTTGCTGATCTCTTCTTGTAGTTCTTCCTTTTCAAAGTGCTTAAATGTGTTGTGTAGTTATTTAGTTGCATTAGTGGTTGAGTTTGAGCCTTTTAACATGTTTTTCATCAGTACCTTTGGGAGATGAGTAACTAAGATCTTGGTATAACAATGCAGGATGCATAGTGAGTATAATTGTTGTAGAGGGTGTATATGCTGTGGTGAAATATTGAATTGATCATGAAAGACGATGACCATTAAGCTTCTCTTTCAACTATTAAAGCTTGCTTTAGGGCGTGTTCAGCTGTGGTTTATGAAATTGTTTAGACTAACGCCTCCTTTGATAATTGTTTCTGATGTGGAGAAAAATGCTGAAAGATATCATGATAAATGCACTTTCTCTTCACTTTTGGCAACTTCCATCTTCACCAATTAAGTTTTAAAGCATTGCAGTGCTATTCAAGAAGAAAGCCATTGTTGCATGAAGAAACAGATGGACAATATCATAAACAGAAAAATAATTTTGTAATTTACTTTTCCTGAGCTTCTGTAAAGTTTGTGGAGAACCCTATATACTACATTATCTTTGATATACAATGTTAATATTTACAGCTTGATTTAAGATGAAAACAGCTTTTGTGTATTAATTCATTATGGTGGGGTTTTTGTTGATAATGTTAACAGCACCCAAAAGTGTGCTAGGTGTTTCCTAATAAAGAGGAGTAATACTTAGCACAAGATGCTTACAAAAACAGTGTGGTAAGGGTAATAAGATAATAGGGAGGGCTAGGGGAAGTAGGACAGGAGCAACATCAGCAGGATTTACATGATAACAATGAAAGCTAGTGCATAGCAAGGTAGAGCAAACATTTTTTTTTCTAATACAGTGAGTAAGTAGAGGACTTAATTGGTAAGATTATAATTAAAATCGCTTGATAATGGATGTAAGGTACCAAGCTATGGTAGTAAAAATTCATTGCATCTCATGAGAAATAATATATTCTAATCCCACTCATTTCACTGAAGGTAGCTTTATCCTTGAGCTCTTCAAAACTGTAGTATGTTAATACAATTTACAGAAGTATGTAAGAGCACCTAAGACCTCGAGGAATCAAAACTATTTGAGTTCAGATTTCCCATGTCTTCCCTTGCTTTGATGACTTGACGTGAATTTTTAAAAAATCTTGAATTTTGTCTTGCTTGGGATTGGAGGCACAAAGAAACAATACTGTGCTATTGATTTTGTTGTGCGATCTAATCTTTGTGACAATGACTGTGAGAGAATTTAAAATTATACGTGCCGTTTTAATAAATGAAATGGAGAAAGAATGTGACTTTCACCTGCTGACTCGAGATCAGAAAAAAAAGTCCAATGCTTTGAAATATGCCATTGCTTTCAAGAAACCTTTGCATTTTCACATTTTCTGTCTATCGTGTGAGTGCTGATGAGATTAAAAGGACAATGATGTCAGTGCTGAAGTGAGTGATGAGTGTGATTTTTAAGAACATTGGTGACATAAAAGTCTAACCAGACCAAACGGCAAAAAATTGTGGAAGTTAGATATGGAAAAGATACATGTGATCCGGCCATCCCTCTGCCATTGAAGAATTGTTCATTTATAGGGCATTGTCAAGAAAGAGGCTTAAGTTATTGCAAGGGAGATGAACTCTTATGAGCTCCATGAATAGGAGCATGAATTAGCAAATGAGTTACTGGGCTGTGTGGCGCTTTCATGGGAAAACAATGCATATTGGGAGGTGTGCTATTACACATTAGGGCCCCATTAAACATAATGTGAATATATAGTACTGTATATGTACCATTCCTGCCACTGCTGCTGCTTAGGCTATGTCTACACTACAGTTTATGTTGGCATTATTTATGTCACTCGGGAGGGTGACTAAATCACCCCCCTGAGCGACATAAATTATGCTGACATAAGCACTGGTGTGCACAGCGCTATGTTGGTGGGAGAGCTTCTCCAGACAACATAACTTCTGCCAATTGTGAGGGCTAGAGTAGCTAAGCCAATAGGAGAGCTCGTTCCAGTCGACTTAAAGTGGCTACATTAGACAGCTTACAGCGCCGCTGTAAATTCTCTAGTGTAGCCATGCCCTTAGAAAAATGTTAATATGTACTAAATCTGGAAAGATAGCAGGTCTTCATGATCTAATATTTGATAACATGAAAATATAGGACTGATTTTGGAAGAGCGGGAGTGGTGTTATACCTTTGTGAGAAGATGGCATCAGTGTTGCCACCATATAACCAATATGTATGTAAAGTAATCCGTTGGACAATAAGGAATATCATAGTGTATTTGAAATTATAGGACTCAAAAAATGAAACTGAAAGAAGTGTAACCTACACATGGGCTACATTACCAATATTCTTTGTAGCGGAGACTAGTGCGTCAGTGAACTAGAGGAATTAGGAGACCGGTTTGAAATTAGATTGTGACATCACATGATGTTAAATAGGCAGATAAACTGCAGTCAAAAGAAATATGTAATAGTCCATGTTTTTTTCAGGGATCTCTTAGCTTACTTTGACTTGATGCCATGGCTTTCTCCTCAAATAATTATGCTTAGAATATGTACGTTTTTTCCCCCCCACCTATTTTTTATAAAACTAAGTGCTTCAGCTTCTTTCTTTTACTTTACAGGAGTGGCAGAACTCAATACAGAAGAATGCAGGCCTAGCATTTATTGAACTTGTCAACGAAGGAAGGTAACTTTTGTGTTTTATGTCACAGTATTTGATGGCTCCCTGATCGTAGCTTTCAGCACATTGTGAGGTTTGAGACTTTTGATCTGCAAATACTAGTATTTTTCCCTGGTTTATGATGCAAATCAGTAGTTCAGTTCTCCTTTCAATCAATCATTTTGAGTTTTACGAACATGAATTTGCATTCCTTAATACTCTTGATAGTTGTAATATTAAAATATGGCAACTTACAGAATCTTAACAGTTTTTTCCTGTAATTTTTTAATAAGCATTCTATCTCATCAGTGTCTTATGGATTTTCTTTCTTCCTCTCTCTGTGGACTCATATCACTGATACTATAATTTTTAATAGCTAATCTTCTGTGTATGGGGAAGGGGGGAGTTGTAACTGAGAATTGTAACACTAACTTTTGTTTAATTTATTTAGTGCTTAGTCCTTTTATAACCCAAGTACATTATACTATAGGACAGAGTGCATAATATCATGTATTACTTTATATCTATCTATATAACCCCTCGTTTAATATTACCAATGAGGTTTAATGCTCAATCAATATCTATATAATAATGCTGAAATTTATGGAAAATGACAGAGCAGTAGACAGGGGCATGATCTTTGACTTGCAGTGACACTCATCAGAATTATCAATATTTCCTTTAGGAATTGATTGTTAAAGCAGACCAAGAGCAATATTTACTTTTTGCTAGAAAGCTTTAGTTAGTTAACTTGGAACAATGTGACAAAGGCAATTTTTTATTTAAATAAAAAAGATTCCTGTTACTTGGTAACTAAAGAGAATGAGAATCAATCATAGTAGAAAATGAATTTTGCAGTAGCAGGGGCAGATACTGAGATGTGATGAAACAAAGTGAATGAAAAACAGCTGAAAAAATTTCTTTTAGTATGTCATGTGAAATTTATCAAATATCAAACCTAATACAATAGAAAGTAATCCTTCAACTTCTTAGAAGTAGGGGAAATGTCTATTTAAGATTTTTCTTTTAAAATTTATGGAGATTCTCAAGATGTGCAAAAGTAATGACTGTCGTAATGAATGAGTTTACTTGGGTTTATGTCAAGAGAAACACCATTCTGAGGTGGGATAGGAACACTATACTCGTCTTGATCCCGAGGGCCAAAGAAAAGTAACAAGGGTGTTCAGTTACAGTACTAAGATCTAGCCTGTAGTTGTTTCTTATTATTCAGCTCTGACCTGGCTTGATCTGATTTATAGAGTGCCTACTATAAATACGGCCCTTGATTAATGTTTTATTAGTATAGATAACATCTAGATCCTTCACGCCTGTAAGCAACAACGTAAGGTTCATCTGGGCAGGATGGGTGTCATTAACAAATGAATTACTAAGGCTGTGCTCTAAGTAGCATTTACCTATTAGATACTCACCTCGTCTAAATCAGGTTTTCAGAGCTATTCTTGCTATAAAGGTGTTAATTTGACCATTTTCTTTTTTTAAACTATAAAACCATGTACATAGATGGACCCTCCCCCCACTCTACACTCCCAAATACATTCAGTTAATAATTTATGGCTTAGACTTAGCAAAACAGTCATGTCACACTCAGGGACAAATGATTCTTTGAAGACCAGTAAGTGTGTTTTCGTTTAGCAGAAAATGTCTAATTGTCACTTTCTGTGGCTGACTCAAATGACCGAGCTGTTTTATAAACTGGGAATGCAACTTTCACAGGGGAGGAAAAGAAATTGCTAAAAATGTCCCTTGTATCCTCCTCTAAATGGGTCTTCCCTCAATTCCTACTTAGAGAATCTTTTAAAGTTATTGCTGAATTGGCCTTATTAATGCTTTGTGGCCTTTAAATGATCGTTAAAATGATACTATTATAAACCATATGATTGCATTATAGAACTCCTCTTTCCTCCCACTGCCATTTACAGACTAAATCTCCCCTCTCTAGGTAGATTATATATTTTCCCAAGAACCTTATTTTTAGCAACCCTAACAGCTTTACCTTAATAAAATAAAGATTTAGATTCTGGACCATGATTATTCAGCTTAATAGAGAAATTATGGGACCAATTATGTGACTGCCTAACTCCACAGAAGACCGTTACCTGTGCAGCTGTACAGGTATAGCATAATTTGAGTACCGTGTGGTCTCAAAGATATAGCTAAGGACAGAATTTGGCCAAAAGACCTTTATTACTGGTGATGGGGTGTGTTTGAGGAAAAGAACCTAGCTTGATTTTTAGATTCCTGGTTGAGTTCTAAAGGTTGGAGGTTAGTTAGGAAAAACTTCTCATGTAAATTAAGAAAATTTGATCTGGAAATTGACACACAACCATGGAACCCTTCACACAATCCTTAGTCAGTTTATAAAAAAGAAAGATATTTAGCAGTTTCTTTGTTAAATGTTTCAGGAGGTACAATATGGTTTTACATGGTCATTATGTCACAAATGTATTTTCTGAAAGTTAGCACAAGAAAGAGCTCACTAAATTTTAGAGATTTCCACATCTTGTTTCCATCTATTTCTAGGGTGGTAACTTTGTTACTGAATGGGAGCTTTTCCAGAGATGTTTAAATTAGTATTAATGGCTATATTGTAAAAGACCTAGGGATCCTTCTCAGTGGGGATTTTATTGATCTTTCTCTAATTTCAAAGAGTATTGTAGACTAGATATTTGCTGTGCATCTTAGACAAAAATGGTTGATCACTCAAATAATTTGTCAGTAAGATCATCCTTCCCTACCCCCAATAAAGATCAGCTGACAACTAGAGCTGGGCAAAATATTTCAAATGAATTTTTTTTTGCAGAAGATATGCAGATTCAGGTTGGTAGAAACATTTTGTGATTTGTGGCAAATTTGCTGCGTTTGTAAAAAAAAAAAAAAAAAGAGAGAAAAAATTTGAAATTGAAAAATATTAGAATGTTTTATAAATGAAATGTTTTGATTTTCAATTTGAATTTCACTTCCAATTTTATTTTAAAAAAGTAGTTTAAATAAAACTCAAATGAAACACTTTGTTTGACCTGAAACAATTTAACTTCAATTTGTAAAAAAAAAAAAAAAAAAAAGGTTGAGTCTACCAAAAACTACACTAATCAAACCCTTAAAAAAAAAATAAAAATAAAAATAACTAGTTGAGGTAAATTGCTTTACTCTTCCAATCAATACATTAACTTACAAACATTGTTAAAGTATTTATTCTTTTGTATTAACATAACAATCTTAATTTAGATCAACAAGATGCATTGTACTTACAGATTCTCAATGTATAACACTCTGTATCTTCTTCTAAAGGAGATATATACACACCCTGACTATTCATAGACATGTTTGTTAATGTGAAAATTAAAATACTTGGGCCTGAAACTGGTTTGCCAGCTACTGTGACACTGATCTATTGGAAAACACAGTATAGCTGTAGACGACTCAACTCCTTAATTACTTCTCACTTGCAATGGTGTGTTGGCTCAAAAGGGGAAAAAGGGCATTAGAGAATGTATTGCCATAGATGCAAATGCTGTGGTGGAAAAAAAGGTAGCAAAATATAGTTAATATTGATAGTTAATGAAGAAATGGAGGATAACAGCCACAGTTATGCCAGTTTTACCAGAAAAGGCGTAAGAAGAAGAAAATATGCATTCATCATACAATATAACTAAGTCAAGACTAGAACAATTTATCAGGTCTGCCACCTTTATCCCAGCCTCCAACCCCAAACTGTGGGAATTCTGATAATATGGGACCTGCATCTGATTCATCCCGGTCTTTCTCTTGCAAAATCAAGACTCCCATGTTTATACGTCTCTGCTTACTATATCTTTCCATTTTAAATTGTAGGTTTGTAATATGCAGTTTTTTTTCTTTACAGTCAACAAGTTTGATATTCATAGTAGTAGCTGCTTTGTTAAAAGTGTGAGTTAGAACCACAATAAATTACCAAGGCATAGACACCAAACAGTATTGGAGAGGTGTTGGAATTTAAAAATTATTACTTGATAGTATGTTGGAGGGAAGGACAGAAGAGAATTTGTTTGGAGCTCTGGAGACCACACAATGAATATTTTAACACTCACAAAAAATCATGTGCAACACAAGTGAGCTTTTTACAAACTGTGGCTTTTAGTTCATTGTATTTTGTTTGTCTCTGGACTTAAGTTTCATTATATTTATGTAAATTGAAAACATATGAGGTATGCTGCAACTAATTGAAGAAACTGAAGCTTTTTGCACATGATGGAATATAAATATTTCAAAAAGTTTTAAGCTTTCATAAACCTTTTAAAAAATCATCCTTCTTGGTAGTGGGCTTTGGGATGCTTTTTTAAAAGTAGCCTTTAAAAAAAATGTGTATAGGTCAGAGGAGTGAACTTTGGTAGAAGGGATATGCCTTTCATTTATTGGCTTCATGAAAGCATTTCCCAGGGCATTAGTCTCTTAGAAGGAGGCTTTTGGAAATGCTCCTAAATCTCTTGGGCATATATTACACACACAGATCAATGGAACATGTGTCCCTAAATCCCCTAGTTGCTTTTGAAAAATCTCCTCCTTAGATTATGTAAGCTTTTCAAGAGAGATGCTATTTTTGTATATTATATGGTATCAGGAACACTCAGTGACATGAAAAATAAAAACGGGAGAGCTGACAGAAAATACCTTTGGCATTTTTAAGTAGTTCACTTTGCTCTTGAAGCAAGCAAAGATGTTACAAAGGTATCTGAGGAGGAAGGGGTGGAATTAAAATTTGACATGGCCAGAGAGTCACGAAAAATATCAGCCCACTACAGGGTTGGAACAGCTGTTGGCTAGATGCTGGCTGGTGAGTTGACTGTTCTACACACACATTTTTTGTAATTATGACAGATCTATTTCTGACCAGGAATTGGAAGGGAAGAGTCCTGACTCTGCTTGCTTCCTGACTGGCAGCTGTAGCTGCCTATGATAATTGTAAGGAAGGGACCTGACCCATAACCTAAGGGGCAGTAGGCCTGACTTCCTTGGACAAGAAAAGCTGAGAATACTTTTCAGTATGAGAGGCACAAAAGATCATATGGGAAATAGGTCTAGTCAAACTCTTTTTTGGTGAGGTTACAAGTTTTGTTCATATAGTAGACTTTTGTAAGGCATCTTTGACTTAGTCCCACTTTACATTCTAATTTTTTTTTTTTTTAAAAAAAGCTCTATAAAATGAATGTAGCCCATATTAAATGAATTCAAAACTAGTTAACGGATATTGCAAAAAAGTAATTGTAAATGGGGAAACATCATCCAGTGGCAGTGTTTCTAGTGGGTTTCCACAAGGATCTACTCTCAGCCCAATACAATTCAATATCTTTATCAATGATCTGAAAGAAAACATAACATTATTACTGGTAAAATTTGCAGATGGTGGAAATTTTGGTGAAGTGTTAAATAACAGTTTCAGAGAGTTAACTGTTTCCAATGGCAAGATGAACTCCTTTAACATGCCTTCTTAATACACCCAAATACAAGATCATACTTCAAGGAACAAAGATCGTGGGTCACACTTATAAGATGGGTGACTGTATCCTGGAATCCAGTGACACTGAAAAGGATTTACAGGTCGCTGTAGACAACCAGTTGGACATGAGCTACCAGTGCAATACTGGACATTTCCACTCTTGTATCCGATGAAGTGGGTATTCACCCACGAAAGCTTATGCTCCAATACCTCTGTTAGTCTATAAGGTGCCACAGGACCCTTTGTCGCTTCTACAGATCCAGACTAACATGGCTACCCCTCTGATACAGTGCAATACTGTAGCTAAGAGAGAAATCAAGATTCGTAGGTGTATATACAGGGAATATCAAGTAGGAAAATGGTGGTTGTATTACCACCGTGGATGGTAGTAGTGAGACCATTCCTGGAATACTGTATCCAGACATCAAAAAAGATGTTGACAAATTGAAAATATTTAAAAAACAAAAACAAAAAACCCCTACAAGAGAGATTTGTGGTTTAGAAAACTTGCCTTCAGGTAAGAGAAAGTCAATCTGGTTAGTTACTCCAAGAGATTAATTGATTTGATAGTAGCTGGCTCCTTAATCTAGGAGAAAAAGGCACATTGAGATCCAATGGTGGATGCTGAAGCTAGATAAATCCAGACTAGAAATAAAGCAGAGTTTTTAAAAACTGAGTGTAAATAACTATTGAAAGAACTAACCTAGGGATGTGGTGCATTCTTAATCACTTGAAGGCCAGTTTTATTCTATAGACCAGTGGTCCCCAACGTGGTGCCCGCGGGCGCCATGGCGCCCGCTGGGGCATTTACGTGCACCCGCCTACCGGCAAGGGAGCACTTCCACCGGACAATCCGCCACTGAGGAACGCGGCTGCCGGACAACCAGCTGCCGAAATGCCTCCGAGAAGTGGTAACGCCAAGAAGCGTCGCCGCTGCTTTTTCAGTGGCATTTCGACAGCGACGCTTCTCGATTATGCCACTTCTCAGAGGCATTTCAGCGGCTGGTCGTCCGGCGCCCACCACACTCTTCTGGGAACATGAAGATGCTACTGCAACGGAAAGGTTGGGGACCACTGCTATAGACTTCTATTGGTATAACTACGTTGCTCAGAGGTGTGAAAAATCAACACCGCTGAGCGACTTAGTTATACTGACCTAACTTCCTGTATAGACAGCACTATGTCGATGGGAAAGCTTCTCTTGTTGACATAGCTACCGCCTCTTGGGAGGTGGATTAACTACGCTGATGGGAGAAGAGCTTTCCCATTCGCATGGTAGCATCTTCACTAAAGTACTACAGAGGCGCAGTCAGGGGCGTGCACAGGAATTTAAATTTTACTGCTTTTTTGCGCGGGGGGTGGGGGCCGGCACCGGTGGGGAAGGCAGAACTCCTCTGGCGGGGAGGGAGGGTAGTAGAAGAAGCAAAGTGCTCCTGCTCCAGGGCTGCAGCAGGGAGAGCGCTTTCCCCACCGCAACACTCTTCCACCCCCCACCCCCCCTGCTCCGGCTGAAGGAATTCTACTCTTCCCGCTGCAGCCCCTGGGTTGAGGAGCGTTCTCACTCTCCCTGCTACAGAGCAGGAGGAGTTCTGGGTTCCCCACTGATTATTGGGGGGGCCCATGCCCCTGCTTCCCCCCCATTGTTCACGCTCCTGGGTGCAGTTGAAGTCTTTCAACATGATTAGATATCCTTCTAAATGATACGCTAAAGCTCAAACAGAAGTTATGGGCTTGAAGCAGGAATTACTGGTTGAGGTTCTTTGGCCTGTGTTATGCAGAAGGTCAGACTAGATGATCACAATGATCCCTTCTGGTATTAAAATCTGTTAAATATACTTACTGTGTCTAGTAGGAAAATTTGTTTTCGTATTAATAAATTTACTGTTGACTTAATTTAGCAGAAAACCTTTGCTCTCATGCAAATACCTGAACGATCTCTCTGCTGTGTGGTTTCTTGGTTTAGTTTGTAAATTTTCACACTGAGATGAAAAATATTCTATTTAGGGGGTTAAACAAATGTTAAAAGAATGAGAGTTGGTGCTTTAATAATGCTCTATGTAGCTGACACAGGTAAAGCAATGATGTTTTTTTTGGAAAGTGGTAAGCTATTCTTGGAGCTAAATGTTGCATTCCAGTAATGTTAGTACCGTTACAAATGGAAAAATTAAAGCCAACATTTAGTACTGAAAAGTATCAGAGTGGTAGCCGTGTTAGTCTGGATCTGTAGAAGCAACAAAGAGTCCTGTGGCATCTTATAGACTAACAGACGTATTGGAGCATAAGCTTTCGTGGGTGAATACCCACTTCTTCAGATGCATGCAGTGGAAATGTCCAGGGGCAGTGTGACAAAGTTCCTCCTCTACCTCGGTGGGTCCTGCGCTTATTGGCGGATTTTGCTTACCTCAGAGATCTTCCCCTCTAGTAGAAACCTCAGTCCTCGTTAACTCCTCCTGTGTCTGATCAGGAGTTGGGAGTTTTGGGGGGGAACCCGGGCCCGCCCTCTACTCCGGGTTCCAGCCCAGGGCCCTGTGGATTGCAGCTGTTTAGAGTGCCTCCTGGAACAACTGCACAACAGCTACAACTCCCTGGGCTACTTCCCCATGGACTCCTCCCAACACCTTCTTTATCCTCACCACAGGATCTTCCAGCAGTACGCCCTCTTACTCTCAGCTCCTAGTGCCTCTTGCTCCCAGCTCCTCACACACAACCTCCTTCCACAGCTCCTGACATCCGCCCCTCACTGACTCACTGGGAGGCTTTTGACTAGTTTCAGCCAGCCCCTGATTGGCTGCAGGTGTCTCAGTCAACCTCCCTGCCTTCTGGAAAGTTCTTAATTGGCCCCAGGTGTCTTGATTAACCTGGAGCAACTGCCATAAGGTATCAGGGATTTGTTTAGCCTGGGGCTAACATACTGGTTCCTTACCACTTTCCTATAGCCCTCTGGCCTTGCCCCATCACAGCAGGTATAAATATGCAGGGAAGAGTCAGGCTAGAGATAACGAGGTTAGTACACTTACTTTCTAAAAGTTTAGCCTAGCCATTTAAAAACTCAAACAGCTGCTTGGGAATACCTTCCTGTCAGAGAACAACCACAGAAAAGACTAGGTCATGATAAAGTGTTTTATGCTTGTTTTAGAAACAATATGAACATCGTTTTGAGTAAAAAAATAAAAAATCTGAGCATGTGCAGTGCCAAAAAAAGGCTATTTGAAACTAAAACAAAACTTTAACAATTGATGCCTAGATTCCTTTTTCTGGAGAAAATAAAAAATGCAATTGTCATGTGGTACACCCCACTACGTTGTTTCAGCCCACTAGAAAACAATTCATGGTAGTACAGAGTTTTTGTGTAGTCAGTTTCCTGAGGGCATGTTTTAGACTCTGAATTTAGGAAAATTACAAAATTAAGAAATTGTATTGAATAGCTTATTTATAAACTTTCTATCAGGTTAACTTGACAAACTCAGTTTAAAACTGACTGAAAATGGCAATGATGACTATGTCATGATAAACTGAGACTGTTCCTAAGTTAACTTTAGACATTTTTAGTTAATAAAATACCATTTTGTAATACATGCAATTAAATAAATGCAATATTATGTTACCTATAAAATCATGTTTATTGACTTAACATGTTTCTTGTTCTCGTCTGTTTGAGGATGTCATTTCTGTATGAAAGTATATGGCTGACATTTCCTTAGATCACGTCCATTAACTCTGTAAATGTGGTCAGTGCTTCATTTGGTAACAAAAAAGGAAAATCTATATGGGAAATTGGTAAAACAATTATTCACTGTATAGAGTGCTTTCTGGAACAGAATACAAATAGGCCTTTTAAAGAATGGCTCACATTTTTCTTAGTCTGATCAGGCTAACAAACCGAAGGGCTAGTGACAAGATAAACAAAGGTAATAGTCCAGTGTGCAACTGTGTTATACATAAATTGTTAATATATTGTCAGGACTCACAGTGGTGTCAAAGGAAACTTTTGGCACCAACCACCGAGGTGCACACAGTGCATTCAGCACTAACAGACTCCTTGCAAAAGTCTCACTGGGACTGAGCCTGTTCTCGGAACTGGTGGGCATTGCTGTGGGACTGATATCCAGAGTCTCCCTTCTGGACAGACTTAGAGAAACAATTAATAGACCAGATCACTCTCATCATCACTTGGTATTAGACATAGACCTTCCTGAGCAAGGGATGCTGGAATGGCATGCCCCACCTATTGAGGAAGATGTTATCTGCTCAGGGAAGTGTAGCAGACCATCCTCACCAGAATATGACCCATCACTTATGTGGCCAACTCAGTGGGACACAGTAAAGGGGAGGAATCCCTAAGGGAACCACCTGTAAAACTTCAAAATCCAGAATAAAACCATCTAGCATGTACCCTCCTATGTGTCCTGCTTCCCCAGAGTATGCTTACTGGCCTGGGCTTTATTGGTTCCCTTGGGGTATCAACCCATACATCAGGAAACCAGCTTCATCAGCAGACTCCAGAACAAGATAGTCTTCCCCACAAAAACAATTTCAACTAGTTCCAGCCCAGATCCCAGCACACCAACATATACTGGAGGTAGAACAAGAGCTCAGTGGGGACACTGTCCCCCCCACCACCATTCTTTGGCCATTTCATCCTCATCTTCTGATGAGGTGACTAATCCTCCCTCCACTGCCTCCTTGGTCGAGCTGAAGGTATTTCAAGTTCCATTGAGAAGGTTAGTGGATACGTTGGGTATCCTCCTGGAAATAATCCAAGAAAAGCAGTATAAGCGATTGGACATTATTCAGCCCTTACTGTCTGGTAGAATGGCCCTATCCATTTAATGAAAGACCTCCAGATGCACAGGCTGGTGAAAGGATACACATTTTTCTTTCAGCATCCCACTCTTAGATCCCTGATCATTCTGGCAGTCCAGGAAAAACAGACTAGCGGGGAAAAAAGATCCAAAAAACTTGTTTTTTTTTTTATTGGAAAGTTTGTTAATTCCTTGGTGTGCCTTCAGCTAGGAGTCATTAATTATTGAGTTCTTGCAATGCATGACTTTCTGTTGGGGTATGGACTATCCTCAGAGACACACATGTTCACATCTGGATACCAAGAGGAGCTGAAATCAAGCCTTGGGGTGGAGGGACGGCTCATTGATAGAACTGTGCTTCAGGCAGCACTTGATGCCTCAGATATGGCGGCCAGGACCATGGCTATGGCCATAGCAGTGAGAAGATGATCTCAGCTCCAGGTGTCTAGCATCCCTTGAGAGGTCCAAGCAACTATCAAGGACTTACCTTTTCAGGGAAATGAGCTATTCAGTAGTGGCACGGATGAGGCATACACTTGTTAAGATTCCAGAGTGATCCTTCACTTTGTAGAGTTACATGTTCCAGCTCTGAGACAGAAACAACCATCATTTGGATACATACCTCATCTGCAATTTCATCCTGCAGCGCGTCCGTCAGAGTCACGGAGGAAAAGGCCACGCTTCTACCAAAGATGTTTGTCTACCTCCTCAACAGCCCTGCCAATAGTGCCCTGAAAGCAACGTCCATGGGACCATCGAGCCTGGTTGGGCAACCAATTATGAATACACTCCTCTCTATTCAGTTTGGCATCCACTTCTCTATTTTGGAGAAGCTTTGGCTGGACCACTGGGCCTTTGAGATTGTGAACAAGGGGTTACCTGTCTAGTTACAAACACTTCCATCACCCTCCAATCCCTCCTCAACACTCTTCAGGGACTCTTCTTGTGAAACAGTTCTAATACAAGAAGTAGATTCCCTCTTGCAACAGTGGAGAAAATGCCTCAGGAGTTCAGTGGGAAAGGTTTCTACTCCCACTACTGCTAAATCCCAAAGAAGAAAGAGATTAGAGATCCATTCTGGGTCTTTGACATCTGATGTCTTCATTTGTTGTTCCAAATTTAGGATGGTTAGCTTCTTTCATCCGCTCCTTGGATCCCATGGACTAATTGAAAGCTCTTGACCTGCAAGACACTTGCTTTCACATTTTGATACTTCCAGCCATCAGAAAATACCCATGATTCCTGGTAGGAACATCACACTACGAAATATGGAGTCCTGACCTTTGGCCTATCTAGAGCCCTCAGTCTATTTACCAAGGTTCTGGCTGTAGTGTTAGCCCACGTAAGGAGACATGAAATCCACATGTACCCTTACAGTAGGTGACTGGCTAATATGGGACTCATCCCCTCAGGAAGCCACCAACACTCTATGAAAAACTTGAGACCTCTTTGCCTCCCTGGGCCTCAGAGTTACCACAGAAATCCACACTGACCCCAAAATAAGCATTGAGTTCACAGATTGGCAAAGACATACCTCCACAGAGATGCCACGTGATGACAGATATATGGAAGTTCCAAGAGCAGTCCAGTACAGGTGAGGACCCGTCTGAATCTTCTGGGACACATGGTGGCATGCAGGTACATCGCACCACCATGCAGTACTTTGACTTCACCCTCTGCAACGGTTGTGGAGATCAGCAGATCTGCTCAGCAGACAGTATGGACAAGACAATCTCCCTCCTTGGGGAAATCCTGTCATCATTAGACTGGTGGCTGCATCCCTTGTGTGGAAGACTATAATTCTTCTTCAAGTGGTGTCCCGGTGGGTGCTCCACTATAGGTGTTGGTGTGTCCCTGTGCCGTAGATCGGAGATTTCTCGCAGCAGTCCTCAGTTGGGGGAAGGGCTCGCACAGGAATCATCTCGTACAGTCGTTGGCACCTCCTGTAGCGCACTCCCCTGACTGTCCCCTTAGTTCCTTCTCAACCGTCCTCGGCTGCAGACAGAGCTCCGTGGAAGTGCTCTCTTTGATACTTTCTGAAACAAAACAAACAAACAAACAAAGTTACAAGTTGTATAGGAACTTCTTATTAGTCTATACTAGTTGCATTGTTTAGTTAGCCTTAGTCTATACATACAGGAGCCCCCACTAGAATGCGCGTCACTATAGCGCGAATTCGGGTATTAGCGTGGGGGCGATCATGGATCCCAAAATAAATTGTTTACATTGGGATCCATGGTAACGCACCCCCCTGCCCCCGTGCTAACATGGGACAGCGCATGGCTCCCAAACTCCGCGTTCTAGTTACATAGTGTACATAGTGTGGTGTAGTTACATAGTTTTGTTAGTTCCTCTTAGAGGTTTTTCTTTTAAAAAAAAGAGAGAGAGAAGAAAAGACTTTTTCTCTGCTTAACTCCCCATTTGGGATCAGTTTCTACAGTTAACCATTACAATTAACTCCCACCCTTATCTCTCGATAGGAGGGAGAGGCTTAACTGAAGTCATGCCGGGCTCAACAGAATTTAAAAAGTGTGACTCATGCCGGTCTCTGACGGCCACACATCCTGCATTCGCTGTCTGGGAGAAACTCATATCTCCCAGAAACAAGGGCAAGACGTGACAGGGATCTCTGCTTGAAAATGCTTCTGCTGGAGAAATTCCTCCAACCTCCGTAAGGGTACGTCTACACTACAGAATTAGGTCGAAATTATAGAAGTCGATATTTTAAAACCCGAATTTATGGAATCGATTGTGTGTGTCCCCACTAAACAGCATTAAGACCATGAGGTCGACGGACTGTGTCCACAGTAGCGGGGCTAGCGCCGACTTTCGGAGCGTTGCATTGCGGATAGCTATTCCATAGTTCCCGAAGTCTCTGCCGCCCATTGGAATTCTGGGTTGCGATCCCAAAGCCTGATGGGGCAGAAAACATTGTCGCTGGTGGTTCTGGGTACATGTCGTCAAGCCATCAAAGGTCCCTCCCTCCCGCCGTGAAAGCAATCTTTTTCACGCCTTTTTTCTGGGGTTTCCGGGTTTGCTACGGCAAGCATGGAGCCTGCTCAGCTCACAATTACCGTAATCTCCAGCGTACGCCTGGACATTAGGTCTAGTGGGGATTCAGTCGCGCTGTAATACGGGCAGAGGGATAGCTCAGCGTTCTGAGCATTGGCCCGCTAAACCCGTGGTTGCGAGTTCAATCCTTGAGGGGGCCATTCCGCCTGAGGCTGGTAGTCGCGGGACTACACAGCTCCTTGCCTTCTAGCAGCAGATGGTGCAATATGCCATAAATGGTCGTAGTCGCGGGACTACACAGCAGAAGCTCCTTGCCTTCTAGCTGCAGATTGTACAATATGCTTGAAATTCGTGTGCTCCTGGCTGGCGGCCTATGGTGTGGCTGGCCGGGGGCGCTTGGACATAAATGGGAGTGACCAGAGTGACTCTGGTCATTCTCTTTTTTATGTTTTGTTTAAGGGAGATTCAGTACTGCCTGGAACACGGGCAGAGGGATTGCTCAGCGGTCTGAGCATTGGCCCGCTAAACCCGGGGTTGCGAGTTCAATCCTTGAGGGGGCCAGGAGATGATGATGGATATCAAGCATATTGTACCATCTGCTGCTAGAAGGGAAGGAGCCTAACCCTTGCTCACCGCTTATTGTACCATCTGCTGCTAGAAGGAAATGAGCCTAACCCTTGCTCCCCCCTCCCTCCGTGAAAGCAACTGAAGGGGGAGCCAAAAATCCTTTCGCGCCTTTTTTCATGCGGGCGCCATATTGCTGACACCATTGTTATCCACCCGCCGCTTCTGCTCCCACTCTGCTGTCCTGCAGACAGCATACCAGGGAAAGCATGGAGCCCGATCAGATCACCGCAGCTGTTCTCGCCATTATGAACACCTCACGCATTGTCCAGGAGTATATGGAGAATGAGAACCAGGAGCTGCTAGAGCTACAGCAGGCGAGGAGGCGACAGCAGCGCCCTGAGGACAGTGATGAGGACATGGACACAGACCTCTCTCAAAAAAGGCTCCCTCGCAAGGTGGACATCATGGTGGTAATGGGGCTTGTTGATACAGTGGAACGCCGATTCTGGGCCCGGGAAACAAGCACAGACTGGTGGGACCGCATAGTGCTGCAGGTCTGGGATGAATCCCAGTGGCTGCGAAACTTTCGCATGCGTAAGGGCACTTTCATGGAACTTTGTGAGTTGCTTTCCCCTGCCCTGAAGCGCCAGAACACCAAGTTGAGAGCAGCCCTCACAGTAGAGAAGCGACTGGCGATAGCTTGTGGAAGCTTGCAACGCCAGACAGCTACCGGTCAGTCGCGAATCAATTCGGAGTGGGAAAATCTACAGTGGGGGCTGTTGTGATGCAAGTAGCCAGGGCGATCACCGAGCTGCTGGTACCAAGGGTTGTGAGTCTGGGAAATGTGCAGCTCATACTGGATGGCTTTGCAGCAATGGGGTTCCCGAACTGTGGTGGGGCGATAGACGGAACCCATATCCCTATCTTGGCACCAGACCACCAAGCCAGCGAGTACATAAACCGAAAGGGTTACTTTTCAATAGTGCTGCAAGCACTGGTGGATCATAAGGGATGTTTCATCAACATCAACGTGGGATGGCCGGGAAAGTACATGACGCTTGCATCTTTAGGAACTCTGGTCTGTTTCGGCTGCTGCAGCAAGGGACTTTCTTCCCAGACCAGAAAATAACCGTTGGGGATGTTGAGATGCCTATAGTTATCCTTGGGGACCCAGCCTACCCCTTAATGCCATGGCTCATGAAGCCATACACAGGTAGCCTGGACAGTAGTCAGGACCTTTTCAACTATAGGCTGAGCAAGTGCAGAATGGTGGTGGAATGTGCATTTGGGCGTTTAAAAGCTCGCTGGCGAAGTTTATTGACTAGGTTAGATCTCAGCGAAACCAATATTCCCATTATTATTACTACTTGCTGTGCGCTCCACAATCTCTGTGAGAGTAAGGGGGAGACGTTTATGGCGGGGTGGGAGGTTGAGGCAAATCACCTGGCCGCTGGTGTTGCGCAGCCAGACACCAGGGCTATTGCAAGAGTACAGCAGGGTGCGTTGCGCATCAGGGAAGCTTTGAAAACCAGTTTCATGAATGGCCAGGATGCTGTGTGAAAGTTCTGTTTTTCCCCATTAATGAAAAGCCCCGCCCCTTCATTCACTCAACTTCCCTTTAACCAAACCGCCCTGTCCTCGCCCCCCCGGTCACCACTTGCAGAGGCAATAAAGTAATTGTTGCTTAAAAATCATGCATTCTTTATTAATTCGTAAAACAAAGAGGGGGAACTATGGGGGTAACTGCCACGGTCACCCGGGATGGGTGGTGGAGGAAGGGAAGCACCAGGATGGGTGGTGGAGGAGGGGATGAGGGAAGGACAAGGACACACAGCACTTTAAAACTTATTGAATGCCAGCCTTTTGTTGCTTGGACAGTTTTCTTGGCTTGAGTTGTTGGGTGCACGGATGCCACCCAAACGCGTTCCTGGGCGTCTCGGTGATGAGGTTATGGGACTCGGGGAGGAGGGCTGTTGGTTACACAGGGGCCGTAGCGGCGGTCTGGGCTCAGGCGGCCTTTCCTGAACCATACACCTTTCCTCAGCCATAAGCCGGAGGATTTCCGTTTGATCCTCCAGTAGCCTCAGAATTGCATGCTGCCTCCTCTCAGCACGCTGACGCTGTGACAGTGTCCCCATAAAACTTTATGGGGAGATGCTTATAACTATATATGTGTAACGTTTTATGCTACAGGTGCCATGTAACATATCTCTGTGAAAGTTATGACCTACTGAATTTATTCCTCCTGTTTGTAGGCATGTATCATTGTTGTGGTGGTAGTTATGAACATTGGTTTTATATTTGCTGGTTTTATGCATAGCTTTTGTAAGAACATGGGGCCAGGTCCAGAGGAAGGAATGTGCAAGTTGAGTACAAGTACTTAACAGACAAAAGAAGGTGCAGACCCCAATCCACATCGGGGCCCCAGGCAAGGATGCAACTGGTTAGACTGGTTAGGGCACATGGACAGGTGACTTGCCCATGTGATCCCAAAACTCCAGGGCTACTGGATCCTACGCAGGGAGAGGAAGAAAGGCTATAAAAGCCCTTGCAAGACCCTTCCATTTTGTCTTCAGCTGGCTAAAGGAAGAAGCTCTCCACCCCCCCAAGGACATTCCTGAGGGGAACTGAACAAAGGACAAAGACATTAGGGGGGTGAGTGATCGCTGGGCCCAGGCTAGAAGGAAGATAGCCTGTTTACTGGACCTAGTGAGGGGTTTATCTGTACACAGGGTGATTAGACATAGAACTGCGTGTTTTTTTTTATTTTATTCGGTAATTCACTTTATTCTGTCTGTTACTGCTTAAAATCACTTAAATCCTATTTTCTGTACTTATTAAAATCACTTTTTACTTATTAAGTTTCCTGGAGTTGAGTTGTTACCTGGGGGAATGCAAACAGCTGTGCATAACTTTCTATCTTTGTAATAGAAAGCGAACTATTTATGAGTTTACCCTGTATAAGCTTTATACAGGGTAAAACGGATTTATTAAGGGTTTGAGCCTCCTTGGAGTTGAGCAGCTGGGTGTCAAAGGCAAGAGCGCTTCCAGGGGCCTTACAGTGGTGAGTGGACTTGGTTCGGACCTGGGTCTGTGTTTGCAGCAGATCAGTGGAATCTGGCTCAAAACAGACAGGATTCGGGAGTCCCAAGCTGGAAAAGGCCTGGAAGCAGGGGCAGAAGCAGCCTTGGCACACCAGGTGGCAGCACCAAGCAGGTCTCTGTGGCCCCAACCCGTCACAGTGGCGTAGTCGAGCAGGAGCTGTGCACAGCTGATTGCTTTGACGTACTGGTAGTGATTTTAAGTGAGTTTTAAGTGTGGTGGCCGGAAAACAGACAAAGTGGTTACTGGTTTGTTATTTTCTGTTTGCTTATTTCGGGTAAGGGAAGTAGGGACAGAAAAGGAAATCAAATAAGTAAGAGTGAAGATCAGGGAAGCTGGGAAAGTCTCTTAACTGAAGAGCTCCTGATCTGAGTGCGGTCCAGTTTCAGTGAACTGCAGAGGAGCGTGGCCCAGCACTAGATAGCAAGAAGATGTCTGTAAGCGAAGCCACGGTAAAACTGGACCTTGCCAGACTCGAAATAACAGAGAAAGAGAACGAACATCGGAGACGAATCGAATTACGTACGTTGGAAATTAGTGCAGAAAAAGAAAGAGAGGAGGTGGCCCACAAGAGAGCTATGGAAGCAGAGGAGCTGGCCCACAAGAGGGCTATGGAAGCAGAAAGAATCAGGGAGGAGGCGGCCCACAAGAGAGCTATGGAAGCAGAGGAGCTGGCCCACAAGAGAGCTATGGAGGCCCAGAAGCATGAACTGGCTGTTGCAGAGTTGAAGAGTCGCAACCCTTCAGCGTCCGGCTCCGCTTCCCCCAAAATCCCCAAATGGGAGCGTCTATGCCCCCAGTATGATGAATCCAAGGATATAGCCGAATATTTTATCACCTTCGAGAGACTGTGCTCCCTCCATGCGATCCCTGAAGATCAAAAAATGACCACCTTGATAGCCAAATTGACTGGCAGAGCCCTGGACATATTCAATAAGATGCCCATTGGGGATGCCTCCAATTATGGTAAATTTAAGGAACTGGTTTTGAAACAGTTTCAGGTTACACCTGAAACCTACAGGGTTAAATTCAGGAGTCTTAAGAGGGGAGATGGGTTAAGTTACGTGGCTTATGCAAATGAAATGACAGTTCTGGTAGATAAGTGGGTGAGGGGAAAAGGCATCACAAGCTTTGAGGGAATGTGTGATTTGGTTGCTCAGGAACAATTCCTGAATATGTGCAGTGATGATGTAAAACAGTACTTGTGGGACAAACAGGTAAAAGCCGTTAGTGAATTAGCTGGGTTTGCAGACTCTTATGAGCAGGCGCAAGCTGCAATTAAGCATAAACCACTGGCAGAGGGGTACAGGGTCGGGGGAAAGCAGAGTCACCGTTTTACCCCTGGGAAAAAGGAGGCTGGGCGTTCACCTCCCCATTCCCCTGTCACTCACCCCAAATTTCCTGCGCAAGCAGGGGATCCCAGAAGGTGCTTTCACTGCAATTCCCCCGGGCACCTGAGAAGTAGCTGTCCCACACTAAAGGAGAGTACACCCTCCTTGTCCCATGTTAGCTCCGTTGCCCTCAACGCTGAGGCCCCAGAGGGCACCCCTACCTCTTACCACACCAGCTTGGTGGACATGGGGCCTAGTGAAGCGGATAGGGAGCACATCAAGGTTGTCAAGATTGATGGCATGGAGTGTCTGGGGTGGAGGGATACTGCGGCTCAGTTCTCGCTGGTCCGACCGAGTGTGGTTCCAGATGCTAGTGTTCTGACGGGGCAGACCACCCACATTAAGGGGGTGGGGCCGCAGAGGTTCCCTGTGCCCCTGGCTAAGGTTCATGTGGAGTGGGAAGGGATGGAAAATACTTTACTGGTGGGGATGCTCGAGGACATCCCCGCAGACATGTTGCTGGGGAATGATTTCTTCAGCAAAACTAGGGCTGTCAGTGTGGTAACTCGCAGCATGAAGAAAGGCTGTGAGGGGGAGGCTGTCCCGGGCGATAGCGGTAGGTCTCATGCAACTGAACGGCCAACACATCCTACCCCAGGGGACACGGGGGTTGGTGACTTGAAGAGAGTCCCCAGGGACGGGGCGGGGACCTCAGAACCCACAGGGGAGTTGGGGGGGGATCCCACTAACAGGACAGTGCATGGAGGCCTCTGCCCAGCTGAAGACAACAGGCTCCCAGGGGCGGGGGCAGGGGAGAGGCAGTCAGTGCCCAGGGACGGGGACGCTGTCTCAAGGGTTGTCTGTCAGGAATTTGCAGCTAACCAAAGGACGGACCCCTCCCTTGACAGTATAAGGAAGTGTATCTCGGAGGGAACTCCAGGAAGGGAGGGGGGGGAGAAGTTTTTTGAAGAGGACGGGAAACTGTACAGGGAGGCCCCTGTGGGAAAAAACCAGGGTCCCGGTCAACCCTATAAGCAGTTGGTTGTACCCAGCCAACACCGGGGGGAATTAGTGCGGGTAGCGCACGACGGCCCCTTTGCTGGTCACTTGGGGGTACAGAGGACGTATGACAGGCTGAGGAAGAATTTCTACTGGCCAGGGATACAGAATGACGTGCGGGATTACTGTAGAACTTGTGTGGTGTGTCAGGAAAGGAAGAGGCCAGGGGGACCCCATAAAGCTCCTCTGCGCCCCTTGCCCATCATCCAGGAAGCGTTCCAAAGGGTGGCGATAGACATAGTGGGTCCTATGCCACGCCCCACTCGGAGGGGGAACAAGTATATCTTGGTGGTAGTAGACTTCGCCACTCGGTACCCTGAGGCAATCGCTCTGTCTAACATAGAAGCGGAGACAGTGGCAAGAGCCTTGCTCACCATATTCAGCAGAGTGGGCTTCCCTAAGGAGATTTTGTCTGATCGGGGGGCAAACTTTATGTCGCAGTTGTTTAATGAGCTATGGAAGGTGTGTGGAGTGAAACAGCTTAAAACGGCCCCCTACCACCCCCAGGCCAACGGGCTGGTGGAAAGATTCAATGGGACCCTAAAATCCATGCTGGGGATGTATACCCAGAAAAGGGGCCAGAGCTGGGACGAACTATTGCCATTCCTGCTGTATGCCTACAGGGAGGTACCCCAAGAGTCCACGGGATTTTCCCCATTCGACCTTCTGTATGGGAGGAAGGTGAGGGGACCTCTCGACCTCATCAGGGATACCTGGGAAGGGTGCAACACAGTAAGGGAGGAACCCGTGACTGAATATGTCCAGAGGTTCAGAAGGGAGTTGAAAGACATGATGGAAATTGTCCAAAACAACCTCCAGAGTAGTCAGGCCAAGCAAAAGGAGTGGTACGATAAGAATACCTGTAAGCGCACTTTTGACATAGGAGATTTGGTCATGGTACTTAGCCCTGCCAAAAAGTTCAAGATGCAAAACTCCTGGGAGGGGCCCTTTGAAGTGGTGGAAGTGTCGAAGGAGGACACTTATACAGTTAAAAAGCCCCAAGAGGGTGCTGGGCCCCAAATGGTACATGTTAACAGACTCAAGGCCTATCACAGTAGAGTGCCTGGGGTAAACATGATCTGTTGTGCGGAAGGGGAAACTGAGGCACACCCACTCCCTGATCTGATGGCTGAATGCCAAGATGCGTCAGCCCTGGAAAGCATAGAAATCTGTAGTCAACTAACTCCAGTCGAACGGAAGGAAGCGTTGTCAATGCTGCAGAAGTACAGCGAGGTATTTTCCAACAAACCAGGGAGGACGCACTTGCTGTCCCATAGAATCCTCACGAAAGGGGCACAACCTCCGCCTTCCAGGCCTTACAGGGCTACTGGCCAGGTGAAGGAGCAAATTCAGGCTGAGATACAAAGCATGTTGGACTTGGGGGTGATTAAGGATTCGGGCAGTGCGTGGGCTTCACCTGTGGTCTTGGTCCCAAAGAGAGATGGCACCGTTAGATTTTGCGTGGACTATAGAAAACTCAATGCTGTCACGGTGACCGATGCATACCCCATGCCACGAATTGATGACATGCTGGATGTACTGAGCCAAGCCAAGTACCTTAGTACCTTTGATCTGACCAAAGGTTACTGGCAGATCCCTCTGGAGGGAGAGGCCCAACAGAAGTCAGCTTTTATTACTGATATAGGGCTCTATGAATTCACAGTGTTACCGTTTGGGTTGGTGAATGCGGGTGCAACCTTCCAGAGACTGGTCAACCGAGTGTTAAACGGGTTGCAGAGTTATGCTAGAGCATACATAGATGACATTGCGGTGTTCAGCAACACCTGGGATGACCACAAGGAGCACCTGCAAGTGGTGCTAACTAAGCTCAAAGAGGCTGGGCTGACTGTAAAACCCTCCAAGTGCAAGGTAGGGGCAGCCAGAGTCCCTTATCTGGGACACTGGGTTGGGGGGGGGGAAATATCCCCCGACCCTCTTAAGGTGGAGGCCATCGTGAAATGGCCTGTACCCCAGACTAAAAGGCAAGTTCAATCCTTCATAGGCTTAGCAAACTATTACAGGAGGTTTGTGGAGGGGTTCAGTGACATTGTATCCCCAATCACGGACTTGTGTAAAAAGCATCAGCCTAACAAGGTAATTTGGTCAAAGGCGTGCCAGGAAGGCTTCGATAAGGTAAAAGCACTCCTGTCTGCGGAGCCTGTGCTGGCCAGCCCGGACTTCGATAAGCCTTTTGATTTGTGCACCGATGCGTCAGACACAGGGTTGGGGGCTGTGCTGATGCAAACGGGGGAAGACAGCAGGAAGCATCCCATTGCTTTCCTGAGCAAAAAGCTGTCCTCTGCCGAACAGAATTACTCCGTCATAGAGAAGGAGTGCTATGCCATTGTGTGGGCTGTCAAACAACTAAGGCCATACCTCTTTAATAAGCGGTTCAGAATTCTAACTGACCATTCACCGCTGGTGTGGCTTCACCGCACTAAGGGCACAAACTCCAAGCTGCTACGCTGGAGTCTGGTCCTACAGGAGTTTGACATGGAGATTATGCATATTAAAGGAAAGGAGAACTGGGTAGCCGATGCCCTGTCCAGGAAAGAGGAATTTTAGGTGTACTGCCTCCGCCATGGACAGTGTCCAAGTCTCTGGCAGTAAGTTCAGGAGGAGGGTGTGACAGTGTCCCCATAAAACTTTATGGGGAGATGCTTATAACTATATATGTGTAACGTTTTATGCTACAGGTGCCATGTAACATATCTCTGTGAAAGTTATGACCTACTGAATTTATTCCTCCTGTTTGTAGGCATGTATCATTGTTGTGGTGGTAGTTATGAACATTGGTTTTATATTTGCTGGTTTTATGCATAGCTTTTGTAAGAACATGGGGCCAGGTCCAGAGGAAGGAATGTGCAAGTTGAGTACAAGTACTTAACAGACAAAAGAAGGTGCAGACCCCAATCCACATCGGGGCCCCAGGCAAGGATGCAACTGGTTAGACTGGTTAGGGCACATGGACAGGTGACTTGCCCATGTGATCCCAAAACTCCAGGGCTACTGGATCCTACGCAGGGAGAGGAAGAAAGGCTATAAAAGCCCTTGCAAGACCCTTCCATTTTGTCTTCAGCTGGCTAAAGGAAGAAGCTCTCCACCCCCCCAAGGACATTCCTGAGGGGAACTGAACAAAGGACAAAGACATTAGGGGGGTGAGTGATCGCTGGGCCCAGGCTAGAAGGAAGATAGCCTGTTTACTGGACCTAGTGAGGGGTTTATCTGTACACAGGGTGATTAGACATAGAACTGCGTGTTTTTTTTTTATTTTATTCGGTAATTCACTTTATTCTGTCTGTTACTGCTTAAAATCACTTAAATCCTATTTTCTGTACTTATTAAAATCACTTTTTACTTATTAAGTTTCCTGGAGTTGAGTTGTTACCTGGGGGAATGCAAACAGCTGTGCATAACTTTCTATCTTTGTAATAGAAAGCGAACTATTTATGAGTTTACCCTGTATAAGCTTTATACAGGGTAAAACGGATTTATTAAGGGTTTGAGCCTCCTTGGAGTTGAGCAGCTGGGTGTCAAAGGCAAGAGCGCTTCCAGGGGCCTTACAGTGGTGAGTGGACTTGGTTCGGACCTGGGTCTGTGTTTGCAGCAGATCAGTGGAATCTGGCTCAAAACAGACAGGATTCGGGAGTCCCAAGCTGGAAAAGGCCTGGAAGCAGGGGCAGAAGCAGCCTTGGCACACCAGGTGGCAGCACCAAGCAGGTCTCTGTGGCCCCAACCCGTCACAGACGCCACCTACTCACTTCATCCCGCCAGTCATTGTCTTCAGCACGCCACCTGTCCGCGCGATCAAATTCTGCCGTCTTGGGCTCCCTCAGTGTCTCCCTCCACGCATTCTGCTGGGCAGTTTCAGTGTGGGAGGGTTGCATGAGCTCTGTGAACATATCGTCTCGATTCCTTTTTTTTTTTACTTCTAATCTTCGCTAGCCTCTGGGACGGTGATGAAAGGGGTGGCGTTGAAACATTTGCAGCTGTGGGTGGAAACAAACGGGAGAGGAATAGTTTAAAAGACACATATTGGAGAACAGTGCTCCAAACATTACATATCACTTGTGCATTTGGTCCAAGGTTGCACTTTGCCTGTTATATTGAGGGTCTGCCGGTTTGGTGTGAGAGATCACACAAGCAGGTCCGGCGGGCAACAGAATTCGGCTTGCAGGCAGCCATGGTAAGCCACAGTCTACAGGCTTCTTTAACCTTCATAACATGTGGGATTGTTTTCAAACAGCAACCCCCTCATTTCCCATAACAAACAGCCTTTGAGCTGGCAATTTAAAACTGGTTGACAATTGAAAAGGGAGGGGTGGCGGTTTTCGGGTTAATGTGCAGCGCGAACCTAATGGACACCCCGCACCCCCACACACACACATCCAAGATGTTCGCTGTTCCCCCTCCCCCCACCGCGTGGGTCACAGCGGGGAAGATTTCCGTTCAGCCACAGGCAAACAGCCCAGCAGGGACGGACCCCTCTGAATACCCCCTTAATAAAATTCCCCTATTTCAACCAGGTGACCATGAATGATATCACTCTTCTGAGGATAACACAGACAGATAAAGAACGGATGTTGCTTGAATGCCAGCAAACACCGGGACCATACGCCGCCATGCTTTGCAAAGCAATGATTCCAGACTACGTGCTACTGGCCTGGCGTGGTAGAGTGTGTTACCATGGAGCACAGGATAAGTCTGCCCTCCCCAGAAACCTTTTGCACAGGCTTTGGGAGTACATCCAGGAGATCTTTCTGGAGATGTCCCCGGAGGATTTCCGCTCCATCCCCGAACATGTTAACAGAGTTTTCCAGTAGCTGTAGCTGTACTGGCCACGAATTAATCATTAAACACGCTTGCTTATAAAACATGTATTAATTTAACAGAGGTACACTCACCAGAGGTCCCTTCTCCGGCATCGAGCATGCCTTGGGTGGGTTCGTAGGGTACTGGCTCCAGGGTGACAAAGAGTTCCTGGCTGTCAGGGAAAAGGGCTTCTCCGCTTCCTTGCTGTGTCTGTGTGCTATTTTCAGCATCATTATCATCATCTTCCTCTCCCCGAAAATGCTCCTCTGTGGTTTCTGATGATCCACATACGGAGTCATACCACATGGGTGGGTCAGTGCTGGCTGTACCTCCTAAAATGGCATGCAGCTCCTCATAGAAGCGGCATGTCTGGGGCTCTGACCCAGAGCGGCTATTTGCATCTCTGGTTTTTTGGTAGGCTTGCCTGAGCTCCTTAATTTTCACTCGGCACTGTTGCGCGTCCCTGTTGTAGCCTCTGTCCTGCATGCCCTTGGAGACTTTGGCATATGTATTGGCATTTCTTCTTTTGGATCGTAGCTCTGCTAGCACGGTTTCGTCTCCCCATACTGTGATCAGATCGCGTACCTCACGCTCGGTCCACGCTGGAGCTCGTCTTCGGTTCTGGGACTCCATCATGGTCTGCTGATGAGATCTGCACTCACCTGCAGCTCACCACGCTGGCCAAACAGGAAATGAAATTCAGAAGTTTGTGGGGCTTTTCCTGTCTACCTGGGCAGAGCATTCGAGCTCAGACTGCTGTCCAGAGCGGTCAAATGTTGCACTGTGGGATAGATCCAGGAGGCCAATACCGTCGTATTGCGTCCACACTAAGCCTAGTTCGAGTCGGCAATATCGATTTTAGCGCTAATCCCCTCGTTGGGGGTAGAGTGGTGAGATCGATTTTAAGAGCCCTAGACGTCGATGTTAATGGCTTCGTCGTGTGGACGGGTGCATGGATCAATCGATGCACTGCTAATAAATTCAACCTAAACTCGTAGTGTAGCCCAGGGCTAAGAGACGGCCTCTGGGGAGTCTCATAAACCGAGATCCCTGAGCTCTGATAAGGCTCCGACTTCCAAAACTGTCAGGAAGCGAGCCTCGACCTCTCTATCAAGGGTCTCTCAGACCCCTAATACAGGGTACATGGTACTCTCACAAACTATGACAAAGTTACTTAAAGGACTGACTCAAGTCTTTCAATCAGTCAGAGAACCCCCTCCTTCTTGGGACATCAATGTACTGTTGTCTGACTTAATTGGTTCCCCATTTGAGTCCTTTGCTATCTACTCATTCCAGCACCTCTCCATGAAGGCAGACTTCCTGTAGGCCACTACATCAGCCAGGACTAGGGAGATCCAGGGCCTCATGGCAGGTCCTCCTTACACTCTTTCACAAGGATGAAGTCACCCTGAAGTCTCATCCAAAATTGCTGCCTAATGTTGTACGAGACTTTCAAATAGATTAGTTGAGTCATCTGCTGATCTTTTTTCTCAAACCTCATTCCTCACCAGCCAAAGCAAAACAATATGCTGGATGTGGTTAGAGTATTGTCCTTTTTAGAGAGAACTAGATTATTCAGAGCCTCAGACACTATTTGCTGTGTGGTGGAATGGATGAGGGGTCAACAGATTGTCAAGTTGCCACCCTACAAATCTCAGTCATGGGACATTGTTCAAAGAGGTCTTGGAGGCTGCTTGGGCTTCGGTTGAACGAGACCGGATGCTCCAGGAGATTTTTCTTTGCTAAAACATACCAGGTATGTACGCAGTCCAAAACCCACTGGATAATCTCTTCTTGATACTTTCCCCATCAGTTTCTTTTTCATCTGCCCTTTTAGATTGATATTTGTTTTTAGTTTGTCTTTCTAAAATGAAAGAAAAGCTAACTGTGTGCTCATCCTGCATAGGCATTGTTGGTGTACATGCAGACATAAAATGCTTCATCCCTGCTGATGGGCGGTCTCCTCCTAATTTTCCAGTAGAGGTATTCCTTAAAGAAAATGTGGTTTTGTCTATGTCCTCATCCTATTTTCCAGTCTAAAGTCCTTTCTGTTTTCTGTCTTTTGGGCCACTAACCTGCCTCTTTCCCCAAGCATCTCTTACAACTTTTTTTATATCTTGCCAGATGTTCAGCTACTTGGAATTATTGAAGTGTACTCAACTAAATCAAAAGCAGCACCCATATGATGCCTTAGTGCTGTCTTAGCCATATAATTGTGCAAAGCTACTACTTGACTCTCTATAGGCACTTTTTAAGTAGTTTTGTCAATCACTGAGCTAAGAGTCAAGGTGAAATTGCTGTCACTTCTAATACTTTTTTGACCCAGCATCTAGAATTGATGCTTGTCTTGTTCACCTAGAACTTCTTAGCCTACTTCCTGGGAGTTGTATGGCTTACTGAACCCCTGGTAATGGGAACATATAGAGATAACTCAAATATGAGAAGTTGCGTACCAGTAACTCTTGTCCTTTGAGAGTGTTGCCTCTGCATATTCATATTCCCTACCTACTTTCTTCATTTATTCAGTCTTAGGTCAAGAATGCCTGAAATAGAGAAGGAGTTGAGGGGCACTTTCTTTTATACTCTCTGGGAATCCTCTGTGAGGGGGGAGGGAGAAGCCCCAATGGACACTGCATACCAGAAGATTCTCGAGGCTTGTGGGACAGGTACAAGTGGGAATAGGCAGAGGCAATATTTTTGAACATAGTACTGGTGGAAGATAATAGTTTAGGTGTAGTAGGTACAACTGTGAATCTGGCAGTCTAAAAATATTCCTTCAAACAAATATTTTTAACTTCCGTCTCCATGTGATAGTCATGACCGGTATTAATACTTATTGAAATGGGAAAGGGCAAAGTATTTGTCCCATGTATGCCAATGGTATCAGTTTTAAAAACCTATAAGGCTAGTTCCCTTACTGAAGAATAGTTCAAAGGAAATATTTTCAAGTTTACAAAATGGATATTTGAAAAACATTAGCGATGTGTTTAACCCTTCTCTCACCCCACAAAAATTCTATAAAATTTTTGCTTTCATATCTCTAGGACAATATTTAATATGCTTAAAGTTCATATTGATAAGCACTTATTCTAAACTCTGATTTTCTGTTGGTTTTTTACTTTTATGTAAAAGTAAAAACTTACATTGAAATGTTTCCATTATGGTCTCAGTCCAGATTGTAAGACTGCTTAGAGTCTAAAATTGTCTTTTTTAAAGGTCAATATAAAAATAACATTTAAAGTTAATTATTAGAAATCTTCTGTTAGAAGTGCTAGCATACTGGAGAGGTAATTCTCATCCAGCTTCATCCATCAGAGTGGAGACTGGCTTGACCTCAGTTCAGCATGAAAGAGAGATCCAAACCACAAATCACTATACAATCTTGAGATTCCTTAAGACCAGCTGCTAACAAAGCAAAGAAAAGAATGCACTTAGTGAGAAGTGAAGAAGCAGAGGAGAAAAGATGGATGAACTACCAGCTGAGAATAGATTTTAGAAAATGATATTCCACTGATGCAGGCCAAAAAGGTGTTACAGTGAAGAAAATAAATGTGTATAACTCCTGAGGCCTGGTAATACTTCCTTTCAGCCACTATTATAAGAAACTTCTTTAAAGCCATTAATGTTAAGACTTTAAGTCTGACAAACACTGACATGCTGTTAATGAAAACTGGATGACCAGATTCTGTAATGCAAAACAAGGGGGTGCGCCTGGGCAAGGTTGGGAGGATGGATGTAGAAAGAAGGGTACTGGAAAGAGGAGAAAAGGGTGTTCTTTCTCCTCCCCACTCCCTTCCTGCCATTCTCCTACTGTGGAAATCAGGACACATTATATAGAAGAGTGGTAGAAAACTACATTTGCTTATCAATGTCCCCTCTTCTGTTTTCTTCCCATCCCAGCTCCTTTACTTCTTTTTTTTCTGCCTAGTTTTTAATTTAACATTTTCATCAAGTCCTTCCTTTATTCCCAGTTCTTCTTTCTCTTTCTTCTGTTTTCATTATTTTTCATCTTAGCCTCTATTTTCTTCATTTTTCCTCTTCTTTTCCCATCTTTCCCCATTTCAGTTATCACTCTCCTTTCATTCACTTTTTTGTTTTTTACCTCATTCTTTTTCTCCCTCTTTCTTGCCCTCATCCTTTACAGCATGCAACCATTCATTCATTTCCTCTCACCCATACCAGTGAAGCCATCTCTCACTTTCCTCTTGCCCTGTGGAATAGTGCCTGTAGAAGCTGAAGGACCTTGGCGGGGGGGGGGGGGGGGGGAAAGATGTGTGTAAAAGAGGAAGGCGAGGGTAACTCACATTTTTGAGTAATGCAAGTTCAAAAAAGCCTCAAAATATTGTTGAGCATACAACGGTGAGAAAATCTATAATAATGTTGCCTTTTGCTTTGCATGCCATGTAGTTCTGGATTACTACCATCCCCATTTCTCACCATATTAACTAGGCTTCACCTGCCCAGAACATTTCAGTATAATCAGACTTATTAAAATCAAGCAGCATATTTTCTTGAGATTCCAGTTTTAAATCTCCGGTGTACTTCAGTACAGTAACAAAGGTTATTTGACTTGAAATGTGGAGATATGACAAACAGTAGGACCTCAAGCTGATTTTGGATATTCTAAAAATATATATATACAATAAAAAATGTTTTTGTGCTTTATGCAGCTTTATCCAATATACCAAATAACTTTAGAATGTAATGTTCTTGTTTGAAAATAAAGTGTGAGTCTACTCTGAAAAATGACTAAAAATTGCATCATAGTGTTCTGTTTGTGCTGCAGTGACTTCTGGAGCAAACTTGCAAAGATACTACTGCTACCAGCAGCTTGATCATAAATGTACAGATGTCTTTCCAACAGCAAATCCTACAGACTTCCACCTTTGATTTAAAAGTCCAGATGAATTATTTCTGGCTATTACATGACCAATAATAAAGATTTGGGGGGCGGGGAGGGGCGGAAGAGAGGGCATGGGGTGCAAATTCTGTCACCAGTTAGTTATACTTTTGTAGCACCACTGTCAAAATAGGGTGTATGTTTATTCCTTCTAAAGCATGAACAGAACTATTTATGCATTTTCAATAGGAGGGCAAAATTATGTGCTCACTTTTACCCCTCTGTAACTTCATTGCCTTGGAATTGGAATTTTGTTAATTCTTTTGAAGCATTAAAAGGGATAACATGTAGATTACATAGCTATGGGTGTATTGGCTCTGCAATTCTATTGGGATTAAAAAGCAGTAAAAGCTTAATTTTTGTCATTAATATAAGCAGAAGAATTCACACAGTAGCAGATCTGTTGAATAAAAAGCTATTTTTACAGTCAGTTATTGGAGTAAAATTGATATTCAAAAACAAGAGAAGGAAAGAGAAATTGAAACATAGGTCTAACCTTCCCAGCTGGGATATATATGTGGGGAATCATCACAACACCCCAGCTGGGAAGGTGAAACCATGCTTCAAACAGCTGCACATTTTCAATTTTTTTTCTCAGGGTTTTTTCTATTTAACATGGCAACAGTGATTTTGAATAATTCAAAGCAACCCAGTGAGCTTCATTGCTCCTTAAGGTCTTGTCTCCGGGACTTCACCATTTTTAGAACTCTTCTTCCAAGGCTTCTCAGCCTTCTTCATCTGAGACTTTGCCCCACCTAGATCCTGGTGCCTGGTGTCTTTCTCTCAGATCATCCACATGATGGGTACGGAGAACCCCTTCCCAAGTCTTTGCCTTCTCCAGGGTTTCTCTCATCTTCTCCCCTGGCCCAAGGACATTAACCAATGCACTGCGATGTTGAAATAGGCAAAGAAGGTTTGTTTTTTGTGTTTTTTTCAGCTGAGCTTACAGATAAGATGAGGCAGAAACAGAGATATGAGGAAAGGTTGTCCCAGTTTCTGGAATTGCAGAGAGAGCTTCTCAACAACAGGAGAACAATTAGGGGGAGACAGAAGAGGCAGCCAGTGTCGGATGAGAAGGGATACATAAACTTTTTTTTTTTTTTTTTTTTAAATAAATCAGCTTCTCTTCCTTGGTTGCTGAAAGACCAAGATGTTTCTCCTTCTTTTTTCTCCTATTCATTCTGATGGCGTTAAGGCTGGGGAAAGTATCTTTAGTTGCTCCAGGCTGTTTGATCAGTGCCCCACCCCTATAGTCTTATATGTATTGACGAGTATGAGGAACACGTCTGAGACCATTGGTTTGCTCACTTAGAATGTGATCAAGCCAAATGCATAGAAATACATATGCAATATTTGAATATTCACAGAAGGGGATAGTGAGTTAGAGTTTAGATAGAATGTGAACTTGAATAAGTTATTTCATCTCTCACAAAGGCACCTTTTGTTTTACAAGTGTGATATTGCATTGATGTTTTCTATATTGTAAACACAAAAAGTCACAAAATGTATTTATCATAGTGTACTATATTTTTGACACAATTCACCTATATTATCAGCTGGTTCATATGGTGCATGCTGGAAAGAATTTATATTAAAATGCATCCCCTGCCCGATCGTACATCATTATATAGCCAATTTTAACTTGATAAATTCCTCTTAACTACTTTAAAAACAGAATCTGTATGAATGTTTTTAGTAACAATATGTGAACTCACTGGATAATTGGGCTGTAATTCAACCATGAGCTTTGCTGCCATTCATAAACTGCTGAAGCTGTACTCTTAAAGTTTATGAAGGCCTCAGAAATGCTAGAGTGAATTACAGCTTTATTTACTGTAATTGTAAACTAGAATGGCTATATGTCTTAGCATTTAGTTCATGAGTCTGAGGATGTTTTGTAATCCTTAAAATATTACTTATCATTTAATGTAAAACTTCCATTTTATAGACATTCTTTATAGATAGGGCCTTACCAAATTCACGGTCCATTTTGGTCAAGTTCACAGTTACAGGATTTTTAAAATCATAAATTTCATGATTTCATTTATTTAAATCTGAATTGTCATGGTTTTGTAATTGTAGGGGTCGTACCCCAAAAAGGAGTTGTGTGTGTCTGTGGGGGGTCGCAACCTTACTGTAGGGGAGTTGCAGTATTGCTACCCTTACTTCTGTGCTGCTGGTGGTGCAGGCGCTTTCTTCAGAGCTGGGCGACTAGAGAGTGGCGGCTGCTGGATGGGATCCCAGCTATGAAAGCAGAGCCGCTGCCAGCAGTAGTGCAGAAGTAAGGATGACATGGTAAGGTATCGCCACGCTTATTTCTGCTCTGCTGCTGGCAGGGCACTGCCTTCAGAGCTGAGCGCCCGGTCAACAGCTGCTGCTCTCCGTCCACCCAACTCTGAAGGCAATGCAGAAGTAAGGGTGGCAATACCACGACCCTCCCTAAAATAATCTTGCAACCTCTTTTGCGGCCAGGACCCCCAGTTTGAGACACACTTGTCTTCCCCGTGACATCTGTATAGTATAGGCTAAAAGCACACAAAAGACCAGATTTCACGGTCCATAACGCGTTTTTCTTGGCCATGAATTTGGTAGGGCCCTATTTATAGATGAGGGAAGAATAGTGCATTTCATGATTACTTTATATCTTTTCATGTATTAATTAAATTGTGTGTGTATATATGTAAATGGACGTATTTGGGTGTTTGTCATTAGACTCCCCTCAAGCAGCAGGCTGCGACGGGTTTGCCTATCTTAGTTTCTCTCCTTCATAATGCCCAGTAACTCCACACAAGTTATCTTGCCTCAATAATAACTTTCGCTGGGGCTGGTTGTTACAAAAACATAGGGCAAATAATCTGTAACAAGAGTCCCAAAATACTGTACATTTGTCATACTCTATTGCTTGTAGTTCTTAAAATCCCATGACCTCTAGTTCATTGACAAATTGCATATCACACTCTGGTGTTTTCCATCACATCTGGGCTCTTCACTGATTCTTTCCTGTCCTTCTACAAAGGCAGCCACCCCAGCCCTTCTAGCTGGAGTGCAGCCTTACTCTTTGCAGCAGAAACAACCACAGCCTTTCTGCTGGGAGTTCATTCTGAGCAGGGGAGCATCCCTCTCTCCATTGGCCCTCAGCCCTCTCTGGCCTTCTTACTCCAGCATGGAGGTGTCATCAGGTAAGCCACTTTGCTGCTCCCTTGCCTTTAACCCTCTCTCAATTACAAGTCAGCAGGTAACTATCTCGGGTGCTTTCTGGCCTTCAGCCCTCTCCACCCTTCTGGCTCTCATTCCTCTGGCTTGGGGATGTCAGGCTGAGGGCAGCAGAGCAGCAAATCTACTGCAACTACCTATAGCTTCCTTTGGGGACCAGCTACAGTCTCCTGCTCTCTAGCAGTTCTTACCTGCTGATCTCTCACTTAGGCCTAGGCTACACTTGCAGATGTACAGCGCTGTTAGTTAAACCCGTGTTCGTACAGCTGAGTAGGGAAAGCGCTGCAGCCTGTCCACACTGGCAGCGGCCAGCGCAGTAACTACCACTGACGTGGCTACATTTGCAGCACTTGCAGCTGTATTGGGAGCGGTGCATTATGGGCATTCAGGTAGCTGCAACGTGCTTTTCAAATCGGGGGGGGGGGGTGAGGGGGACTTTGACAGGGAGCGTTTTTGGAAAAAGAGTGGATTTTTGGAATCTCCACAGAGTGTCAGCTCATTATTTCCACACCTCCACATCCCCTGCCTCTCTCTCAATCACTGAAAGCAAACAGCAGGGGCTTTGTTTGTTTTTAAAGAGCAGATAAAAGAGAGGAAACGGAGCCTGTGTTTAGCAGCTGTGTTTAGCAGCTCAACAACGGAGCTCTGAACTCCAACCCGGAAGTGCCGTTTCAAAACAAAGCAGCTTCTGGAGATCAGTAACTGCATTGTTCCTGGGCTACACTGAAAGACCAACGTTCCACCCACTTCGCAACAGTAGCTATTTCTCTCGGGGAGGTGGAGTACATGCAGCGCTGTATCTGAGGAGATACAGCGTTGCACGTGCCTTGCAAGTGTAGCCAGTTAATGAGTTACAGCGCTGCCGGCAGTTTTATTATGCTGTAACTTGTAAGTGTAGCCAAGGCCCTAGAGAGCTCTCACCAGCTCTTTTCCTGACTTGTAGAAGTGACAAAGGGTCCTGTGGCACCTTATAGACTAACAGAGGTATTAGAGCATAAGCTTTCGTGGGTGAATATCCACTTCATCGGATGCAAGCAGTTTTTCCACTGCTTGCATCCGAAGAAGTGGGTATTCACCCACGAAAGCTTATGCTCCAATACCTCTGTTAGTCTATAAAGTGCCACAGGACCCTTTGTCGCTTCTACAAATCCAGACTAACACGGCTACCCCTCTGATACTTGTTTCCTGACTTGGCTCTGCCATTTATATGTTGCAGATGCCCTCTCTTAAGCGCAGTTGGGATCAGCTGGTGAGTCACAGGTGCACTATCCTCCTCTTTATTTATGGTAGGGTGACCAGACAGCAAATATGAAAAATCGGGACAGGGGGTAATAGGAGCCTATATAAGAAAAAGACCCAAAAATTGGGACTGTCCCTATAAAATTAAGACATCTGGTCACCCTAATTTATGGACCAGTGTGATCCTATGACAATGTTTGTGTCAAGTGTTGATTACCAGTCTTAATATTTGCCATGTCATTTAGTATGTGCATATGCATATGGGGATGTTTTCTTACATTGTACTTCTGTACATTTGAAGCCAAACGAACTTGCACCTTGTATTGTGAATGGAATGTTTTCCAGTACTGCATGTTAACTTTTTGAAACATGTTTTCAGTAGGCTGCCAGAAAACTGCAGATCGGTTGTTTACAAAATTATTTTTGTTAAATGTTTTGTTAAAATAAGGTTGGTATTTTGGAACAAAGCTCAAATGTTTTTTAGATAAATAGCCTCTTCAGATATTAGAGTTTGGAATTCATAATCACTAGTTAATCTTTAAATATTTTATGTCCACAGATTGCTGAGCCAAACGATGAAGGATCATTTAGTTAGAGTGGCAAATGAAGCAGAATTTATCCTGAGTAGACAGAGAGCAGAGGATATTCACAGACATGCTGAATTTGAGGTAAGAAGTAAAAAAGCCTTGTGTTACCAGCAAATGCTAAGGCAGTTGAATCCTGCAAGATGTTTGGGAGGTATTACATGTCCTCAACTCCCACTGACTTCAGTGGAAGTACAGAATTCTCAGAAACCCGCAGGAGTGCTCAGCATCTTGCAGAATCCACAAATAATATTGGTTTTTGGAAGGAGGAAGGTGGGCAAAAAGTATCTAGCCTACCAATACTTCAGTCACTTACATCAAGTAAATAATACTGACGTGTTCTGTGTTAATGAAGCTTTGTAGCATCAAAACTATTTTAATAAAGGGTCATAAATCAAGATAAAATTCACATTTAAAAAGTTCCTTACTAGTGTTAACTTACATCAGCAAATTATATGGTTTGTTTATTTAACTCATCTGGGATAGCTTTTAAACAATTTCACTTTTTCATGTGGCTCAATACAGTTTTGTTCCATTGCTATTTTTGTCACTCCAGGAGAATTTTAAAATGAAATATAAACATATATAGTCATAGAACTATAACAAAAAATGCAAATCTTATTTGTAACTCCTATTTAACCAGATCTGCAGTTTTGGAGCTCCACTACTTAACAGAATTCGTGTGTGTGTGTGTGTTTAAATTATGCCATTGTTTACCCTCCCTCCCCCTCCCCCCCCCCAACTATTGATATCTCATATATAGTTTCAGTTCTACTTAAGGGGAACTTAGTCTTTCTTCTGGCATACCATATTGCTTGTGGTTTTGTTGTTAAAATGAAACATCAAGTGTATGAAGGCATGCTTGTGTTTAATGTATTTCAAAGCTGTTTGTCTCTTAAATCTTTATTTGAACAAAATACTCCCAAAGATGAAAGCATATTTATTTTAGACTGTGCTTATGTCTAAAGGTCATCTGTGTTGGCCCCAGGATTCAAGCTGTGAGTTGTTTAGTAACATATTTGCACTTCATCTAGACCTAGATACCTCCTCCTGCAAACAAAGATGATGTAAGATATCTATAGGACCATTCTGTAGTGGTGAAATAGTAGGCATGTTTCATTTATTACATCAAGGCAATCCAGGGTTTGGTGACAGTCCTGTGGAGATGAAAACTGCATCTTTTTAGTTCAGTGCCTGATAATCATTGGAGTGGGACATGCTTGACATTTTATCCTCTGGATTTATGCAGAAGCTCCATGCATGACATGGTGTCATTGATTAGAAGAACAGCTCACTTTTTTCTCTAGTTGCAAACTGTAAGAAAAGAGTGAGGGTGTGGGGGAAGCTATGTGAAAAGCATTGAGCCTTGTCATGCAAATATGGGATATGAATGAATACACTGATTCAATGGCAGCATCACCATTAACATTATTTCTGTCACAAAACACCTTTTTTATGGTGTCTGTCAGGAATGTATGCTGAGCAAGAACTTTATTTTTAGTTACAGTGTAGTAGCCGTGTTAGTCTGTGTCAGCAAAAAGAAAATAAGAAAGAAAGAAATACTTGTGGCACCTTAGAGACTAACAAATTTATTTCAGCATAAGCTTTCGTGGGTTAGAATGCATCCGATGAAGTGGGTTCTAACCCATGAAAGCTTATGCTGAAATAAATTTGTTAGTCTCTAAGGTGCCACAAGTATTTCTTTCTTATTTTCTTTTTATTTTTAGTATAGCTTTGTGTATTGCTTACGCCTGATCTCTCTAGGACAGCAGTTGGCTGACACTTTGTTGATGTTGCTTTGAATCTGTGCTATCTCAGTATGACGGCTCAAGGGGTTTAACTCGTATCATCTTGAACTTAACCAGGAATTACATTAAAGCAGTTTTGTTTTGTTTATCAGGGTTAATTTTGTTGCTATGCATCTGCTGCTGAAAGATGTGTTAGAAAAATCTAACTGTATAGGATCATTTCTGTATATGCATAAAAATAATACAGCTATTAGAACTTTTGGGATTCCGGAACACTTAAATGCCAAATTTAACACCAAATGTAAATGAATTATGTGGCGCACTTCCATCAGCTTTGCAGGCTTGCTATGGAGAAGAAATAACTAGCCACACACAAATGCACTCCTCTTAGAACACCCATCAAAGTTCAGAAATCCCAGAATGGCTTGTCACATTTGTGTCATGGATTGATCTTTAGACTTTGTGTGTGTGTGTGTGTGTGTGTGTGTTGTACACTGTGCTATTGCTTTAAAAGACCAGGAAAATGAGCAGATGTGTATAATAAAAACGCCAAGAAATGGAAAGAGTAAGGAATGTTGTGGCAAAGTAGGTTAGTCCAACAGTATTTCCCTTCAAGAAAGATAGACTCAAGCCTGGTTTTAATCACAAGTGAAATTGTTTGGCGAGATTCCACTGTAGTCACTTATCACAAAACTGCCACAGAATTTGGTGTGATTGGCAGTCTTTGTTCAGAAAATGCTTAGCACTGGAATAGGGCAACTGTTTCTGGTCAGGACTGAGATGTAGCTGCAGACCTAAATGGGGAAGAATGCCCAGTGTATCATAATGAGGGAGAGGAATTCACAAAATGTTGACAAGTTTGAAAGGATTTGCAGTCAATTTTTTATTTATTTAGATGGATAAACAATAGAAGGAACATTCCTACTTTTATTCTTAGTGCTTCTGATCATGCTTTGAAACAACTTACAATAACCTCTAGTCATCAATAGGCCATGACAAAAACAGCTTTTAAGGCTTTCTGCTATGTTCCTACCACTACTCACTCTTAAATCTTTGCCTTCCCAGAGCCAGGAAAAAGAGATGGGCATTGCAATGTGCTCTGAAGGTCATCAGATTTGGGCTGTCTTGGAAGAAAGACAGAATTTTTAGTGGAATTATTTTCAGAAATAGAAGGTTTCATTTAAAAAAATGAAGGCTTCCAGTTTGAGTGGAAGCCAAAATATCACTCCCACCATTTAAAATGTTGTGGTCCGATTCCTGGAGGGTTTGGTGTCTTGAGGAAGGAAAGAGAAGAATTGTGAGAGGAGATGGATAATTAAGTAAAGTATATAGTATTGGATAGTTACTGGAGGCAACAGCAAGCAGAGGCCAGGCAAGGAGCAGAAGCAGGGGGGAAAGCACAGACTCCAGGGTAAGAGAGGAGATATTGTTCTGCTGCATGAGTCCGATAATGGCGGAAATAATTAAGCAATCAATTTGAAAACACATAGAAGAAATTAAGTTGATAAGTAAAAGTCAGCATGGATTTGTCAAGAACAAACTGTGTCAAACCAATATAATAGCTTTATGTGACAGGGTAACAAACCTTATGGAAGTGGGGAAGCAGAAGATGTGGTTATTTTGACTTCAGTAAGGCTTTTGATACTGTCTCGCATGATCTTCTCATAAACAGACTGGGGAAATACAACCTAAATGGAGCTCCTATAAGGTGGGTGCACAACTGGTTGGAAAACTGTTCCCAGAGAGTAGTGATTAATGGTTCACAGTCAAGCTACAAGGGCATATCAAGTGGGATCTCATAGGGATCAGTTCTGGGTCTGGTTCTGTTCAATATCTTCATCGGTGATTTAGATAATCGCATAGAGAGTGCACTTATAAAGTTTGCGGACAATACCAAACTGGGAGGGGTTGCAAGTACTTTGGAGGGTAGGATTAAAATTCGAGATGATCTGGACAAACTGGAGAAATGGTTTCAAGTAAATATGATGAAATTCAACAGGGACAAATGCAAAGAACTCCATGTAGGAAGGAACAATCAGCCGCACACATACAAAATGGGAAGTGATTGCCTAGGCAGGAGTATTGCAGAAAGAGATCTGGGGTCATAGTGGATCACAAGCTAAATATGAGTCAATGTGTAACACTGTTGCAAAAAAAAAAGAAAAAGAAAACATCATTTTGGGATGTATTAGCAGGTGTGTTGTAAGCAAGACATGAGAAGTATTTTTTCTGTTCTACTCTGTGCTGATTAGGCCTCAACTAGAGTATCGTGTCCAGTTCTGGGCACCACATTTCGGGAAAGATGTGGACAAATTGGAGAAAGCCCAGAGAAGAGCAACAAAAATGATTGACGGTCTAGAAAACATGACCTATGAGGGAAGATTGAAAACATTGGGTTTGTTTAGTCTGGAAAAGAGAAGTCTGAGAGGGGACGTGATAAGTTTTCAAGTACATAAAGAGTTGTTACAAGGAGGAGGGAGAAAAATTGTTCTCCTTAACCTCTGAGGATAGCACAAGAAGCAATGGGCTTAAATTGCAGTAAGGGTGGTCTAGGTTGGACCTTAGGAAGTTTTTTCTAACTGTCAGAGTGGTGAAGCACTGGAATAAATTGCCTAAGGAGATTGTGGAATCTCCATCATTGGAGATTTTTAAGAGCAGGTTAGACAAACACCTGTCAGGGATGGTCTAAATAATACTTAGTCCTGCCATGAGTTCAGGGGACTGGTCTAGATGACCTCTCAAGGTCCCTTCCAGTCCTATCATTCTATTATTCTATGATTCAGAGGTGGAGTGTAATGGAGCATGCATCATCTCTGTAGATGTCAAGTTCCAGATGTGTACAGGGATTGAGATCCTAGTATGTGGTCCTTTCTCCATTACAAGCACAGAAAGAAATTCTTTGCCTATGAAGCAGTAAGTGAAAGGAGGTTGAGAAATTGCAGAAAGGAGTGGTGACAGAGGTTATAGAATGAGATGTGAACAATTTTGCCCTCAGGATGAGGAGAAGCTAAAGAATCCAGAAGTCATTCCTCTCTTTGGTGACTGGGATCATTTCCTCTTGGCCATATAAGAATCTGCTCTGGCCTCTTTTATGTTTGTTCCTAAGCAAATGGGATTTGTGAAGGAAACATAGGGAAAAGGAAGACACTGGAGATGAGAGAGGCATGTGCGGGATAAGGCTTTCTTTGGCTGTAAGAAGTCAACAGAGACCAGCCCATTTTCCTATGCTCTTTCTGGGTACTCCTCCTTCACCAACAATGTTCCGTTGTGCTCTGAGGAGAAGATACATTTATGGCTATGTAGATCTGCATGGGGGTGCACAGAGGGAGTGGAACATACACACAACTTACAATTTAATTAAACCTCAGACATCACCAGTGAGGTGATATTATCATTATCACCATCTTCATTTTACAGATGGAAGTGGTGCTGGGGCTTGAAGTAGTAATAAAACAAACACCAAATACATGGTTTCCATTGTTTCCATCATCAGCAACCGTGTTATAAAAATTGTTCCAGTGCCCCTGGATAGATAGGGAAACTGAAGCACAGATGGTGTGATCGCCCAGTTTATACAGTGAGAATAGAAATATTAAAATCACATGTGTGGCTTAGAACCGGAAGTGCCACTGAATGCATCTGATGAAGTGAACTGTAGCCCACAAAAGCTTACGCTCAAATAAATTTGTTTGTCTCTAAGGTGCCACAAGTACTCCTCGTTCTTTTTGAATGGCAATGGGCGCTGTGCTCAAAGGTCACATAGGCATTTTTTGAAAATTTCACATGGAGTAATTGACAGAGCTGGGAATATTACCCAGGTGTCCTGCTTCTCACTCCTGTGCTCTAACAGTTAGTTACATGCTTCTATCCAGTCCTCCTTGTGTAAGTGACCTTGAAAATCTGGTGATTTGTGCTCTGTCTCAGAACATCTATTTGTGCAGGCGGTTGCAGGGTTGGGCTTTGGAGGGTAATCAGATTTGGTATTGGGCAAGTTTTGTGTTCCACTGTCTAATTTTGCTTTGTTTTATAATTTATTGCCACAGCTAGTGCACCCTTTTTATTTTTCTATAAATCTAAATAAATATGTATCCAAGGGGCTTTAAGTAGGGAGGCAGTATTAAACCCTAAAGTTACAGGTTTCTGTTTTTAGCATTCGTTTAGGTCAGTTTTGTGACACTACCACATTTTGACCAAATTCCATGCCACCACATTTCCACTTAAATGGTCAGCATAAAATATCTTAGTTCATCATTCCTCCGACAACAGATCTTTCATGGCTTGAAGATATCTATGTGAGGAACCATGGGATCAGAAGGGGGCACTTTATAAAACCATTCATAATATTTTTGTCAAAATATTGCAGATTGTGAGGGAGTGCATGAACTAAGTAGTAGTGTAATACAACCCAAAGATATCTAAAACACTAATCTGTGGTGGTTTTCATTGTCAGTCTGAGCAATGCAGTGACAGTCTTTGACTGGCCAATCATTTTATTGGGGATGCAAACACCTGCCCTTTAAAATACTATGGCAGCACCTCTCCCTGCCCCCCGCCATGCCCCCTCCTTCCCGCCGTGCCCCAGTGCTTTTCCTGGTTTTAGTCCTTTAAAAATGTTGAGTGGCATTGTAACATTTTTCTATTTTTTGCCTTTTTGCTCTTGTGAACATGGTGGTAGTCTGCATCATAGATGGAATTGCAAAAACTAGTGGTCTGACTATTACTGGGTTTCTGTTGATTGAGAAATTCACATTCAAATTTTGCATTTCTTATAAACCATGTTAGGCAGCTAACTTCTCTGCATGGTTTCCCTTCAGTAATTAAATCTGGTATTTCTATCTGCTGTAAAATTTGTTGCCCTTTTCTGTTCAGTTATGTTTCCTCATGCGTAAAACGTAGACTTCCTCACAGTTTTAATTCTTCTTCAGTACCAATTTATAGAACATAGTTTAGCTGTAATAAACTGTGAATGTTTTACTTCATGGTTCATGCTGAAATACGAACTTTAATGTTAATATGAATAGTATCTTGGCTGAAGTAATATGCAAAGCTAGCCTGTTTGGCTTTCTTCTGGTAATTTTGATATTTTGTTTTTCTTTTGGCATAAAACTAAATTTGGTAGTTCTGATGATTCACAATCATAAGTATGCACCACCCTTTGCCCTATTCATGTAGATAAGCATGAAATGTAATAAAGGATGTTCTTTTGTAACAAGGGAAATAACCAAAGGGAATTGGAAGCCAAGCAGAGTAGTGACTATCAAGGAGCCCTAGAAGGATATTTGTGAATCTCTTTCACTTGTTTCAAGTTTCATTTTTTTTGTCTTGGTACATCTGGCAGGTATTTATGGTAATTGGTGATCTACATACACAACATACACTTTTTTGGGTTGGGAGACGGGGGGGGGAGGGGGGTTATCCTAATTATATAGCTACACTCTCCATATAATTTCCAAGGTTAATTTTTAAAATGAGCGCTGCTTTATTATAGAATTTGTATATCAAGCTGACACTTTGAAGTGAAGGATTGCATGTCTTTGCAGCATCCTGGTGTGCAAGGGTCTTCGGTGCACGAAATGACAGTGACCAGATTTGAAGAAATAAAATATTTAGTAATACTTTTAACTAGCTAGATATTCTGAAGAGTAGTGTGGGGTCTTATCTATTTGCAGGTCCAGTTTGAATAAAGACTATGTAGTACTTGACACCAAACTGTCATATTCCTTTATGTTGCCACATTGTGTTATTGCAGAATGTAGTTTGCTGGCAATAGAACATGTTGTCACACCCAGAAGTATGACATCACACCTTTCACTGTGAATCAACTTAATTCCATCTCAAATTTGCAGCTTTAAATAAATAAATGCTATAT